>OX422210.1:715893226-716343312 GCA_949130495.1 Sambucus nigra
CTAGACAAGAAATTTAATAAAAAAGTCAAACCAAGGGCATTCCAGGTTGGGAACTATATCCTAAGTAAAGTCCTTGATAGCACTGTGAAGACATTATAAGGTAAGTTAGGACCAAACTGGGAGGGACCGTTCAAGGTTGTAAGGGACAACCTGGAAGGAGCCTATAACTTGGAAATGCTGGAGGGTAGGGAGATACCAAGAGTTTGGAATGCGGCCAACCCTAAAAAATTCTACTTCTAGATTCTTCTTTTTTCACATTATTAATTTAGGCAAATTTTTATTTTACAAAATTAATGTTGCTTTCGTTCATGACTCTGATTAATGGAATTTGATAGGCCTTGGCATTCTATGAGCATTGGTTTTCTCATATATATTTTAATATATGAGTCTTTTCAAAGTTACATGCTTCACTCTTAACAAGCAAAATAAAGATCACAAGTTACAGTGAGTTGATCGACTTATTTAAGCTAAATGATCTTATATCTTGTCCTCCTACCATTGTACCATAATTGGACAAAGCATTAGCAGGGTTAAATAATCCTACTCGGGCCTTTGTCACTAGCACAATTTGGCCTCCTAGTTTTCCCCCGACAATAACTAAAGCCCTACAGGGGATCCTTAGGTAACTTGGCCAATCCAGGTTGGTTGCCAACATGGTTTCGCCCCAAAAATCCTTCTCGGATGGACTGTCCGTTTACCGGGTATATCCTCGCCATTGCCCTACTTAGGCCTGAGGAAGTGTGACGACACAGTCTGAAAGGTAAAGTGAAGCCAAAATGGTATGACTAAATTGTACTAGACTGGGAGGATATTTATCTGACAACTAGCCCTATCTAAGTCATACTTGATCAGCTAGAAGATAATTAAAGATAAAGCCACCAAAACTAAAAATGAAATAACACACGTTTAGTTAGTAATTACCCAAAACATAAATATTTCATTACACCACTAAATATACAAAAAATTACATGTATAAAAAAATCAAATCCTAAGAAAGACCAGGCCATCGGGCCAGGTAATCAGCTACTCGCGCTCTTCGACCATCATTTGGGTGAGGGAGTAGCTCCTCTTTGATGTCTCCTGAGCTCGAATCTAGTAGCTGTCTCGGGATTGCATTTATTGGGATCTAGCAATCATCCATTTTAAATGGATTTAGACCCAAAGATTAAGTAGTGATCTCATATCTATACCAAATGATGGAATTCTGAGGAACCTTTAACACTCTAAGGCCACTTAGCCACCCTCTGATGAAGTACAGCTCCTCAACCTCCTTTAACCTTGTGGGATCATCTGTCCATCCCTAGTCATACCCATCTTCCCATACCTGCTGAGGACCTTTATTAAATAAGTGACTCAGTAGGGTGACGTCCCTTTGAATCCCAACGGCTATCACGTATTCCCTGTGAACATCTCCCTGCAATTCAAGAATCTCCCTAGCTGAACCACTGTCATCAGGACCAGCTCGCCGCCTAGTTGACGAAGAGAACCTCATATAACTTGAGGGGAAATGCTCGGTGCATTCTCCTTAAGGCACGCAACTTCCATCCTTCAAACATCATTCTCCTCTTGCAAGATTTCTCCAACTTGATTGATCTCACAGGCATCCAAGAGCTTAGCCTTCAAATCATCCATTTCTTCTTAAATAGAGGCTCTGGTCCCCTCCATTTCATCAAGTTTATCTTTCAGCTTGGCAACCATCTCAGACTAATCCTTGTATTCCTACTTCATTGACCCGAGAGATTTGCAGATCTTAATGAAAGCTCGATGAACTTGGTCGCTTAAATTGGAAACAAGAATTTGGCCTAAACCAGAGGAGACAGGAATGTAATCATCGAGGTCAACAAATTATAATATATAAAGGCACATATATAAAATACATCAGCATAAGCATAAACCAAATCCTTTCATTAAAAATGGCATAGGCCAGGTACAAGTAAATAGGATAGTAGATAAAAGGAAAAAATAATAAAAGAGAAAAATACAAAGGCAATCCTAAGGATCTATTGTTCAACAACGACCTACTTTGTGGCAGCTGGCTCTTTCCCTTTCCTAGTAGTGACCTCACTTGGCTCTGGACTAAGGGTTGGGGCATCGGCAACAAAAACAACATGAGCATCAAAAGGATCAACATGTTCGCTCACAGTTGGGGCGTCCTCAACAACAGGTTTGAATCCATGATTATGCTTGCTAAATAAGGGAGAATCTGTACAGATTCCATCAGCGACCAAGGCTTTATTCCAGCCTTTCTTCCTCTCTCCCTCTCTCTGTTCTTCTTCTCTCTTCCTCCTTTTCAACTCCTTCTCGTGAGCTACTGTTTGAGAACCACTGGTAGTATCCCCAGTCCTATTTTTCCGAATCTTCACCTTACTAGAAAGTGGAGCATCATCATCATCATTATTAGGGATCAAATCCCTTCTCTAGGAGGAGCCATGCATTCTTCAATAGAATCTTCTGAACTAGAGCTTGAACCCTCCTCGCTGGATCTCTCTCCAACAAACCTTTCCTCATTGGATTCCTCCTCACCAAATCCTGCCTCACCACCACTGTCAACCCTAGACTCCGAACTGCTCCCCTCCTCTTCGTCTAGGTCGATAGGTTGAGGAGTACTTCTTCTTCCTTTTTTTCCTCTAAGACATCAAGATGTGTAATGGAATTAACTAGGTGGGCAATGAAGCTGGAAGTAATATTCTTATATTCCAGTAAGAAGGCAGCAGATCTCGGATGCTCGCCTTCTGCAATGGAATCTCGTATATTCCAAGCCTTGAGTAACTTAGTAGCATAGACCTCTCGGAGAGCAGGTTCTTGATTTTTTTTACTTTACTGCAAAACAAAAGAAGAAGGAAATCATTAAAGAAACAACACTTTATAACATCGATGAAAAGGCAAAGAGATCGAACAACAACCTAGATATTCTTGTCCATAGGTAGGAATTCGAGGCCCATTGTACCTCGCACCTCCTACCTGAGGAGGCAACTTCCAGTTCCTAGCTATAAATCCATTAGTCTAGTAATGTTTATGGGAATCAGGTAAGTTAACTATCAATACCCTATCTGGGCTCCTCGCTTTCAAATAAAGCAGACCAAAGCTAGTGCGAGAAAAGGAGTAGAAAAAACAAATCTCAACTAAGCCCAACTTGGTTCCATATAACTGATTTATGCTATAGACACCATTAACAATCATCCAAACATTCGGAGAACATTGGGTTGGGACTATATCGAAATATTGAAAAAAATGTAAAAAGAGATGATTTGGAGGAAAAGTTAAACCCCATTGGGACTGTAAGAGAACATGAATCCAATGGGCGTCCTCAACATCGTAAACATTTCTAGGAACAGGGGCACACTCAATGTCTACCCAACTAGGAATATTTTAACATTTTCGAAATTCTGCCAAGGATTTGTTGTCTATCCTTGCCATGGAAAAAACCCTAACTACAGTAAAATTAAAGCAACGAGACGTAATACACAAAAAAGGGAAGACAGAGAACTTAGAGAAAAAAGAATGAATCCTGAAACAATGGAAACCACTACCAAGCAAAGGTGTTTAAAGCAAGAGGTAGCTTGGGAGAATATTAAGAACGGACTTGAGAGCAAAAGGAAGCTTGAGAGTAAGAAAAAGTTTGAAAATAAAAGAAAATGCAGAAATGGAAAGACGAACCGTTTGAGTACCTCAGTTTAAACTCCTAATGATGATTCACAACAATCAATGATGATTTACTGCCTGAATCCTCTGTAAACAGACGCTTCACACCCCAAATTTGCTACAATTCATGACAGTGCCACTTAGAAGGAATCAAAATTAATGTTTAAAATTTTTGAGCCCAAGTTATGATCCTAAAATTTTAGGGGTCATTGTGGGTACCTTATTTATCTTTTAGTCCCGTAAGAGTAGTCGAACAAAGCCCAGCTAAGAATAAGAGATGTTCGGCCCAAATTATCGATGCTCAAAGAGATAACGACTAGAACTAAGAATTTGACCCATTCTATCCCCAAAAATCTCGGAGGAGATATTCAAGGGATAGTGGACTAGCAGGGCAGTTACCAGTGACCCTCTCACCCTCTTATGGAATATATATTGTACCCTTGGCCCGGGCCAAACAGCATGCAGAAAAACCTCTCTTGAGAGTTACTTATTATAACAGTAGACCTCTCCGTGGACATAGGCAATTTACCGAACCACGTACATCTTCGTTTTGTGTGATTGCGATCTTTGATGTTCTTTTCTTTATAGTGATTGTCTTTCATTATTATTTGCGTTGAGATATTTATCACCACATCCCCCAACTACTCAAAAATAACTAACTATTTTGAAAGGTCAAGTTGAATCCACCCCACCCCACAACGGGATATGTCAGCTCGATAGTACTAAAATAACTTTAGAGTCCTTAAAATCATGATCATTGCTTGCAAATAGATGGATCAAATTTAAACTAGCTTAATAATTACCCAAAACGGAGTTTTTTAATTTAAAATTCACTTTATTATATATTTTTAATATAATGTAGTTTAATTCTTAAATTCTTGGTAACCATCTTGTAGTTATTAACCACGATTTTAGGTTGGATTAACACGACCATTAGTAATTGGGGTCAATCGCTAATTTAACTGAATTCATTATTTGTAATCGCAATTTCTATTTAATTTAATCCGTTGTTAGTCACAGTGAATTTAGTTAAATTAATTTTTAATTGAATTCAATGTCAAGGATAGGAAATTCACAGTGTCTATAAATATGATGGAGTCCCCATGTTAATTTTACAAGAACATAATCATTTCTAGCCACCTCTCCATATTTTCATGCAAACTCCCTCCATTTTCACAAATTTCTAACCGAAAAATGCATAAGAGTGAAAGCTCAAGAAAAAAGGTTAAGAATTTGGAGAAAGCACCACCTTTGAATGATACTTTCCAAGGTTATAATGACAAGTTACCTGAAAGGTGAAATGACCCGTTCGAGCGTATTATTCCCGGACATGCACGAAAGTTGCAAAGGCGCTGATAGATGAGTTTGAAAAATAAATAGGTTATACCCCCTACATAGCATTTCATCTTAGAATGTCTCGCAAATACCTAGTATGATGATGACTTCTTAAAAAAAAACCTTGACAACGACGATGGACTATGAGTACTTGAAGTTCGACAACACATCAATGTTTGATATACGCAATCTAATGTTGCCTAACTATAAGGTTTCATTTGTAGATATTTTACTCTCTAATCACTATATGTTTTTGGGATTTATATATACTATAACATAAACTTATCACAAAGATAGGTTACAGTCATACTCAAGTCACACTTCTCAAATGGGTTGGGTGACTTAACCACATGTTTAAAGGATCCAAATGGTACCATCGATGACTCCATCCAGCACAAGGCCTTGCTTCTAGATTGAAGGTGGGTGAGGCACATTATTGTTGGAAATATCTTAATTAATAAATTCGAGAAAAACATCATCAACGTTCTTGGGGCGAAGAGGAGTCATGTTTGGGGGTAAAATTTATGATATTGTAGTTTATCTATTTGTGACTTTTATTTGTATGTTGTTTATAAGGTTTACCCTTACTGAATGAAGTTAAACAAGTTCTTTAATTACACTATGTTACTGATTTATAGTTTAAACCATGTGATTATCTGAACACACCAATAACGAAAAAGGTGGATATTACATGTAATTTAAAACAACAACACATTACAAGTTAAATGAAAGATACAAATATTGTTCATCATAAAATAAAACACATTGAGGACGAACACTATCCTGAAATTTCTTTCAAGACAAGAATATTGGTCATCGACAAAACAAAGTATTTGGATGGATCAAGTGATACTAGGACGTCTCAATCTTTCTATGTGATTCACATATGCATTCTTAGAAATATAATAATTGTCCAAGCATTCAATAGTTGCATCCAATAACCCGTCAATGAAGGGTTTGTACTCTTCTCAACTTTTATAAATCCTAGTTTTTCATCCCTTAGAAACAACAAAGTATTTGGTTATTGGCATGATTGAAACAAGAGAGTGGTGAAAGGATTGTCATAAAAACATTTATAAGGATGTACTCAATACAGTTGGATATTTATTAACAATCGTATCTTTTTTTTTTTTGGTAAATTTCCCCAATTTTGAGGTTGTATGAGGTGTCCGGGCAGTATTATACGTATTTCGACTAATCTTCACTCGCGAATCAGTGGCCAGCCGCTGGCCCCCAAGTTGTTTGCAACTGAGGAGTAAATTCAGTCGATCCTGAATCTTTAGTACTAGTGCGCTACCACTAAACCAAGTCGGGATACTCAGATACAATGGTATATGAGTAATAATTCAAACCACATGGTTTCTATGAGAAGATGTATTTGTAACCCATCGGTGGAATAATAGAAATTCAGTGACGTGGAGTTCAATTTATCAGAAGTTGTGCGATTTAGAGTGTTACAGCAAAGTCAATAGTGTTCGCTAAAAAGTGAACACGGACACCATCATGTGTGAAATAGTAAAAAAAAAGTTCTTATGTTTAGTACTAGCTACTATAATACAAAAAATATCAGTTGGAGATTGAATTATTTTTTCCAGTCGAGTGGGAGAAATTATTTTTGCTGGACAACACGAGTATTGGTGTTATTTATTACAAGACCAAACAAGCTAATAACTAAGGCCTAACTTGTGAGCATGATCCGTCTAATCTGTGGTAGGAAGCCATGTGCTCTGAATTGATGAAGCGAAGCCAACGAGTGTACACTGAAAAGTGAACAATGACACCAGCATAGGTCAAATAGTCGAATATTATGTTTCGTAGTCTAACTTACTACAAGACAAGAAATATTGGTAGGAGGCTGATTTATTTTTTTCAGTTAAGTGGGTGAAATTATTTTGATTTGATAATAAAAGTATTGGTGTGTTTTGGGATTAAGTGGATAGGAGGATGACCCTTCTAATCCGTGATAGGAAGCCATGCGATCTGGCGTGTGGTATCAAAGCCAAACATTATACTCTACAAAGTGCAAAATGACAGCATCACGGGTTAAATAGTAAAATATTCTGATGTGTAGTTGCACTTACTACAAGATATGAAATATCAAAATGAGGTTAATTTAAATATTCCAGTCAAGAGGGTGAAATTATTTTTGCTGGACAACACGAATATTGGTGTTATTTTATACTACCTTGGGCCTAAGTTGAGTATTGTAGTAAAGACAACATTGTTAACTAAAAAGGCTAATATGTGACACCATCATGAGTGAAATTGTAAAGTATTCTAATGTCCATTCCCACTTAGTACAGGATATGAAATATCAGTATGAGGCTAATTTATTTTTTTCCGTCAAGTGGGTGAAACTATTATGAATGGACAATATAAGTATTTGTCTTTTTTAGAATACCAAAAAATCTACTACTAAGGGCCTACGATCATAGATATGCTTTGGAGTGTTGCAACAAAGCCAAACTGCACAATAATTGATTTTCCTTTTGTATTCCAAGTCGTCAGATAAGCTATGGTGTAAGGGATGCGTTTATTGATATACTCAATCAACATGCATATCTTAACGCCTCGATCTGCCTTAATTAGGCATTGAATCATTCCACACAAGTATGTTGAATTCAATTGTATGTGGTCCGTTATGATTGCAGAAAATGTGCATGTGTGAAGACTATCACACTTCGTAATTTTTTTTTTTTTTTATGTCGATGTAACTTCCTCACCCTAGGGCTCCACTTGCACCCCGTTGCCTATCTTTCTTTACACTTTATAACCCATCTCACACTGTCAGATGCAAAAACTTCAAACTCAACATGGTTATCAAGGTTATAGCGTTTGACATCATCTTGGTGTCATACTTTAGAGACAACCATACCTAACCCTTTCCAGTACAACCCATTTTAGAGTCTATCATGGGAATTTCTCAGTTAAGATCCATGGTTATGTGAGCCTCCCCTTAAGTCACACACTATGTCATCAGATAATACTGACCACCTTTTTTTGAGATTTAGAGGGACCTACTTCCATGTGTGTACATATTTCCCACTAGTTTCGTATATATCTTCATGGTTTTCGTAAGCTAATTGGTCTTCCTATGGGTCGACATTTCCAACTTCCCCATTCATCATGGTGTTCAAGATGGGTGGGCTAATGTCTTGGTGATTGGTTTCCAATTCATCAGTAAGGGATACATGCAACTGTGAAAGACAGGAATGATTGGCCAAATTAACTATCGTAAAATCAACCTTGTGATATTGGTGCTCTCAACCCATATTCCTTTGACTACCACTTGGAACATTAAGATCGGAGTCCCATCTGAAGTTAGATTGTTGGGAGAATCGTTGAAGTGATGACACGGTGGGTGAAATGTATCACAATTTCAATCTTGCGATGATTGGTTATGGTCTTCGTGTTACGTTTTGAAACTAGGGTTCACTTCTAAGTATAAGTGAATAATGGTGATTGTGTTGTCATTTAAAATGTAATCGATCATATGTTTCACAATGTCATCATTGTGGATGACCAATTCAATGTACTTCATTTCATCTGGAGTCGTAGCTCAGGACGACGATAAGTGATCTTAGTGCCAACTGTGGCACAATCTACCGACCTTGCATGTCGTGCCTGTCTTAGCAGCTCTTCATATGGGGATGTTGATGTCAGAGTGATGCCTTGCAATACTGACAAATGTAGGTTATTCCAACTATTTTTTAGTACAAATTATATCACCCTAAGAATACATAAACATCGCACGTTTGTTTTCCATCTGATAAATTAAACATGGAAGCAAATTGTTTGAGGAAGAGTACGCACTTGAATATATCAAAAACCAAAATGATATATCAAAAACCAGTAACAAATCCATATTTTGGAATGAATATAGAAATAATTTTTTGAATAATACAAAATAGTAGCAAATCCTCGTTTTTGGTATAATTTTCCACAAATTATCAGAACTCCACATTTCACTACTACATACATATTTGAGCAATAACACATCAACATACCAAAATGGGGAAAAATTAGTTTTCAAAATACTAAAAAAATGCAGATATATGGTCCATATATTCTAAAATATGATGAATTGTTCATAAAACGAGGATTAACCCGACAATATACATCTACAACATATATCTTTGATCATATATACATGATTATATAAAAAACATTTATCAAATATATTTACAAATTTAGGTGAAGAACTAACAATTGATAGAAGTGGAGAATGTTAAAAAGGAATTTTGTTGGTTGTCGATGGTTGAGGAAATGTCCTGAAGGCTGAGTAGGTGGTTGGAGCAACAAAATCACTGGAGTGACCTTTGTAGACACCATATTATAGGACCCCATATGTCTCTCATTAGGTCCTTAGCACCTCCCCATTCCACTACAAAACCTAGGTCATACTCCGAGTACTGATCTAGAGGCCATTGGGCGATCCCGGGCCCTGTTTGACTCGGGTGAACTCTATCGTCAGAGCGAAAACTCATGGAATCATCAAGGGATCTGAATACACTTTACAACGGTCAACCCCTTGCATGAATCGACATAATAGTTCGGACGAACGAATCATTTTACTACCAAAAATCAATCTGGAGGCCACCGGGCGCTCCCGGGCCCTGATTTGATCCCAATCAACTTCATCGTCAGAGCGAAATATCTTCAAATCCTTTAAGGTCACTAAAAAAAATTTTCAACGGTCATCCCCATGCACGAAATATCATAACCATTCGGACAAATGATCCATTTTCCCAAAAAATTGATCCGGTGGCCATCGGGCACTCCCAGGCTCCGTTTTTCCAAGGTCAACTCCTCAGATCGAAGGATAATGGATGAATCTTCAAAGGACACCGAATACCCTTTCCAACGGTCCACTCCGTGCACAAATCAACTTTATGATACGAACGAACGACACATTTTACTCTGAAAGGTCACCGGGTGCTTCCGGAATTCGGTTGATCGATTCAACTCTTTGGACCGAGTGAAGCTCTTTGGAATGTCGAATTACCTCACATAAACTTTTCAAAGGACCTCCCTGTGCGCGATTATGACTTACGGTAGGACGAACGATCCATTACCGTCCGACGATCTGCTATTTTAAGGACCGACGAGCACTTCCGAGCCCCGTTTGACCTAAAGTCAACTCTCGAACCGAGGAGAGGCCCAAAGGACTCTTGAAGGTCTTCGAATTACCATTCTAATGGTATGCCCCTTGGTCGATTTGGATTTACGAATTTCTTTCTATGACCGTTTTTTCGAAAAAATCTGAACGAGACTGTCGATTAGCAGGTCCATTTCCCTACCTATCGGTAGTGTGTCTAGGGTGACCTACTGATGGATAGGGATAGGGCTATGCCAATCATCACCCCCTTACCCTATAATTAGATGGAATGACCTCAGTCCAAAATCATACCTCATATCCATCAACATAAGTGATCTCAACAACATTCTCTTGCAATCAATGAAGTTTCCTTATGTGAAATCCCTTTTCATCTTTCATTCCCATCATTTTCATACCCAATTTAGCAAAATCTCATTCTCTCTCATCCAATATTCATCTCAACATTCAAGTAATCTCATCAAAGATCAAGATCAAGTCTCAATTCTCCAAAGAAGGTCCAAAAATCCTTTACTCTCTCTCTCTTTAAATTCTTTATTTTTTTTATTAGTTACATAAATTTTTAATCTCAATTTTACTTTGGTTCATAACATCAATATCTCATCCTTTAATAGTTATATTGAACATACTTTATTTTCTATAAAAAAAGAAAAAAGAGAATAGGGTTAGACCTATAAATTCGAACGGGATTATCAACCACAATTTTCCAAAACTAAAAATACATTTTCTACACACACACATATATAATAAATTCTCATTTGAATCCATGGGATAAACCCCACCCTTATGCCGCATGAAAACTATGTGGACTTTATTGCCTTTATAGGCTACGTAGGTGTTTCGGGTTAAAACCCGAGACTCGAATCCAATTTTCCAATTTCTCAATCCTCCAATTTTCCTATTTTCGCATTTGCCTGCTTTCCATTTATACATTATTCAATATATATTATATTTGTGATCCTTATTAGCATTATATCCAACATATATTATCGTTTCATCATAACGATTAATATCTCGATATACACATACATCGTATTTTCTAGATATTATTTTGGGAACATTCATATGGATAACCTCACTCTACTTTTTTCATGATATGAGTCGGGCGATTCCGATCACAATTTGTATATACACGCACACACACTTCATTGAGAAATTAAGAAAAATTGTATTATAAGCCCATGAGATACCGAAAGTACGGTATGAGTGCCTAATACCTTCCCATTTCGTAACTTAGCCCCGAACCTCTGAACTATTGGTTTTGTAAGTATCAGTGTGTCTTTGATGCCGTTTTCTCGAGGCGGCGACATGTTCTTTTGACTTTTTTGTGCAAAATTGGTTGGCGACTGCATCTGTTTACATTCACCCCACATCGACGACGACTGAAGTGCTCCAAGCGAACATGGGCATGATACCTTCTGCTCCCCCCCTCCCCCCCCCCCGGCTGAGGAAGGGAGAGATCGGGATGGACACAGTGACGACTCTGTTGGGGACTTTCATTCAGAACAGGGATAGACTCTGTTTGCATGGGTGTTATTATGTTTTGCTTGTGTGTGTATGCACCTACGTGTATGTTCCCTTTTTTCTCCTATATTATTTCTTGCATATATCTACACCATGATTATATCACATATGACTCACTCCTCACTCACACACTTGTAGGTACTCTCCACGTACATTTACACTACTTACACATAGGATCACTTATATCCGCATGTTGCACTTAGAATATTCATGGTTAAGTGTCATTAACACACACCTCCACTTATCACACTTGTATATATTTATGATCACTCACAGTTGTCACACACCACTTATAGTTGATCCATGCTTAGGTTCACTACCACACATTCACTTGTAGATATTCACACATCACTCACCCTCACATATTCATGCTTATATAATCTTCATACTCCATCTTAGATTTACTTTTTATACTTGTACAATGTTGCCTATTAGTAAAGTGATCACCATGATAAATAAAATACTCTCTTCATATTATACTAATCAAGAATCATGCATTTTCCACACTACATCACCAAAGAGCATGGCTATTGACCAAATTTTTTTCCCGTAACTGGGGGGTCACTTTGTGATGAGCGCTGGTCCAACAGGTCGCAGTTAACTTATGAAATATGACTCTAACTTTCCATTGGCCAATTGCCTTCAACGTATATCGAACGGTTCTCCCGCATCATACCTCTTGACCGAAGTCATGACGAGAGATATATAGCAGGGAACTCATTCACATACGTCGAGTATATCGAATTCACTCTCACACGTACTGTCCCCATGAGGTATATAATGAGGCAATTCATGTATACTTAGGTATATCATTTGGCTTGTCCACACGTACCGATTGCCCTTAAAAGCAAGACATATATCATGGAAGTCATGCCAAAGGGGGGAACCCTTCCAATTAACCCAACAACTGCATACCCTCATATAAGCGTCAAACCTAAGACACTCATATTTTGTTTGCTGATTACTACCGAAAAATCTGCCTAAATGATGGGTTGGCATGGCGTCCAAATTTTCGCGGGATTTCGTCTTTTTTAAAATAGGATCCTGCTTATGAGCCGGGTAACAAGTCAAACCGTGTTTTATTTAGTTTTCAAACCCAATTTTCCTAGGCTCGGTTCCCATTTGGAATTTATTTTTGCATTTAGGTAAACCTAATACAAGTGAGAACATAATAATAATAATCATCCCCCTTCTTTTATCAAAATACAAATAGTATTTTTCCTTCCTTTTACCATAAATGTTTTTCCTCTTTTTTACCAAAAAACATTTTGTCCTCCTCTATTCCAAAAATATCAAAAAACATTTTCCTTCTATAATAAAAGTATTTCCTTTTTCTCTTTCAAATATAAATTTGAATTATTTCTCCTTCTCAGGTCAATCTCATACCCGACCTTTGGCCTTGCTCCTTATTGACTTGAGTCTTATATCGAATCGCCCCAAGGCTCCGTCAGTTCCCTTGCTACTTCCTCCGAGTTCGAAATCCATCTTCACCTGCTTTCCATGGAAAATTTAGACCACGTACCGAATGTACTGCCAGATTTGATGACCGTCCTAGCTCAGCTTACTTCTAAGATTGATAACCTTCAAATCGAGGTTCATGAGATGCAATAAAATCGGGTACCTATTCTCGAAAAGTCCGAGTTCCTCTTCCCTCGTGCTATGGGTACACCCGCATTGGACCCTATTTAGGTCCCCGAGGAATATAAACATGCTCCACGTTCCCCTCCTGGTAATTGGCCACCGCCAGCTGAACTCCCTATGCCAAATCTTGCCCAGCAAGGGGCTAACCTACCCGTGGCCATTGATTCGAAGGAAGTAGAGTTGAAAAAGGTCAAAAGAGACCTTAAGATGTTGACCCAGAAGTTTGACCAAGTCCGAATCTTTGCGAACTACAAGTATTACACCTATATGTATCCCTATCCTAAAGTAAGACTATAAAAAAAGTTTAGGATTCCCAACATTGAGAAGTTGGGAGGTAGTGGGACCCCAATAGTCCATCTACGAAGTTATTACCGAGCCATGACTCTCCTACGTGCCTCCAATAAAATAATGACCCAAATGTTCCAACAGACATTGAAGGAAAATGCTCTTCGCTAGTTCTTATCTCTCGAAGAATCCAGAAACCACAGTTAGGAGGATGTTGCTCATGAATTGCTGTCACAGTAAAAGTATAACAAATATGTGGAGGTTACTCGCCGTGTTTTAAAGATTCTCAAACTGAATCACGGGGAAACTCTCAGTAATTTCATAGCCGTATTGAAAGAGAAAGCGGCCACCATGACCAACCGATATTCTGAATAGTAGCAAGTCATTATTGTGAAGAAGAATTTTTTACCCCATGTTTGAACAATGATGAGAGGACAATACTACCCCCATTTTCGTGCCTTTTGAGAAGCAGGAGTGGAGATTAAAGAAAATATTACCAAGACAGAAGTTGATCCGAAGAAAGTATTCGGATAGTTCACTCCCAAAAACTATGATAATCCAGCCAATACACAGTTTCAAACATCAATAACATTTCTTAGCTTTCCACTTCATGGACACTAGAAAGCTTCCTTAACCCAGTAAAAAAGGAATATACCGAGCTTTATGCTCCGATATCCAAAATTTATCAATCCCTTTTAAGCGAAAATCTTATCAAGCCATTGGACCCTCATCCATTACCAAACCCACTTCTCAAAAATTTCAAACCTGATGCCCATTGAGATTTCCATCAAAATGCCGGCCATACCACTGATTAGTGCTTCCATCTCCAAAACGTAATCCAAGGTCGGATTGACCAGGGTATCATCGCCCCACCAATCAATCCTAAACCAAACACTACCCACAATGCACTCCCAACTCATACACATGCTGTATTCCTAGAAGAATAATCAAAATTTGATCCCTTTACCCATATTTTATATCGCCCATCATACCCATATATTCCCCTAAACCCCTTCAAGTTTGCCCATATTTTCTTCTACGTCCTACCTATTTTTCAGATCAGGCTCTATCTCTCCTTATAAGAGCATGCATTGATATTCGTATCCTCTCCGAAGGGAAAGATATGGACTTATCAAAAGTATTAAACCACCTTCTAGAGTTCAGGCTGAAATTGCCCTAAAAAATGACCATTGATTGCGATATATTCAACACATTATTCTTGGAAGCTCGGAAGCGAGTTCAAGAGTAATTTAATTGGGTAGTTGTAATACCCCTTATTTATGAGTAATTATTTTTATATTAATTTGCCTTGTGGGTTAATTATATAAAATAAAGAAAGTTGAAGTGAATATTGTTTTAAGTGATTGAGATATAATATTTACCGATTTTTGCATATTTGCTGTTATGTGAATGTAAATTGCATTATATTATTTTTATTGCGTCGTTGTTCTTTAAGCGACGGTCATGACTTATATTCCAATTAGATCATTATTAATGAATTAATATGAAGTTGGAATATGAAATAATTTATGATATTCCGGACCGGAAATGGTTGATATAGTCAAAATAAGTGCCAAGTTGTATTTTGGGTTCCCGGACACTTTTGACTTGTTATAACTTAATTATGGTGTTATGAGTCATTTTAATTGGGTAATAGTTTTTAAATGCTAGACTTAATGTATTTGGGGTATTTAGTCTTGAAAGAGCAATTTATTTCTCACTTGTCCATTTCTAAACCTAGAGAGAGTTAGAGAGAAGTGAGATCTTGGGAAAACGAGGAGAGAAAGAGAGATAATTGGTGGTTTGAGCTTGGAATTATTGCTATCGGAAGAGAATATGAGACTACGATCTTAAGGCAAGTTTCTAACTTGAAAATGTATGATTGAGTGTGAATAATTTGTATATATAGTTGTGTTCTTGAGCGTGTTCTTGAGATTTAAACCATTAGTGGGTCTTAATGATTTTGGTGTTTAAACCCTTAGATTTTGATTTAGATATGATTTGAGTTGGATACATTAGTTAGTTGTTGTGAAGGAATGATTTGATGAATTATTAGTTGATGATGTTAGGAGTTATTGGAAGAAATGGATTTGGGAGATTTAGGGTTCATAACAACCCGTAGCCCCAGCTGGGCATTTCATCCAGGGCGAATCGATTCGCTATTATGGGAGGCTATAGGTCTGCTGAACACAATCGATTCGGGTTAAGGCCGAATTGGTTGGGCCTGAGATATAATGTTGGTTTCCTCAGCCGAATCGATCCACTTTTTGGGAGAATCGATTCTCTATTAGGGGCCAATTTATTTGGCCCTTGGTGAATCGATTTGGAAATCCTGCTATTTTATAGAGTTTTTCCAACTTAGTTTTTAGACCTTTTCTTTTAGGTTTGAGGCTTAGGAATCTTGTATGCTGAAGTAATAAAGAGTATTAGAGTCTTATATTTGTAGGATTAATACCCTAGATTAGTATGGGGGTAATCGGGCTTATTTCAGGGGTTATTCAATAGAAGTTAGTGTCTTTTTCATTTAGGAAGCTAGCCTAAGACTAAGAGAAAGTTGGATGGTATTGTTTAGGGATTTCGATGATTAGTATGCGGAAATTTCACTTGGTAGCGTATATGTGTTGTTGTGAACTTTCAAAGACTAGTACGGGGGTAATTAAACCTCGTAGCTTATATCGTTATGCACATTTGGTTTCGGAAATAAGATATATATATTTGAAATTGGCATATTGATAAGTGTATATGATTTCGTAAAAATTTTAAAAGTCGATTTTTTAAATTGGCATATCTTGACATTATGGCATGCATATACATACCTCTTTAAATGCTATCATAAGGGAAGTTATGCACATGAGGTGATGTCCCCTGGCTAGTGAATGAAGGGAGAATATAGTCCTCGGTCATAGGACTGATGGTTATATTGTGTTATTATTTTATTCGAAGTGAGGTAATTTTGGGTATGATTATGACTCACTGTCGAAGGTATATGGCCGTTTCCCACGCGATGCGATTTAGGGTGCCCAGGTGGTCTTGGTTATAGGCCTTAGAAGATGATAGCTATTTAGGGTCTCATCCAGTGGGGTGACTCCCGGAAGGATGGTCTTAGAATCTTTATATTGCGATTGTAAATATTCTCACGAATGTTGTATTTCATAAATGGCTAATGCATTTATAAATCAACTGTATGGCATAAGATTTCCCAACGTTTAATGGCCTTGTGAAGTTATACTTTATGAATTGGCCGATTTAGTATGTTAACATGGAATTAAGCTACTTCTCTTAATTAGACTGATAGTTTACTTTATAATGATCTAGTATGGCGCTGGGATGTGCATTTAGAAGAGAATTGAGGATGATTCTTATATTGAAGAGAGAATTTAACCTATTTATGATGTCTAACATTCATAACTGTTATGCATTTTATTCACACGTATATCATTTCAAATCGGGCCCTGAACTGTTTATATTTCTCTTTCTTGTGTGGTTCCCATTTATGCTCAGGTGCTCCGACGCAAGGGCACCTGATATGATCCTTCCTTCCTAGAGTCCCGGAGCTACAAATTTTTTCCGATGTTATCAGATTTTTTTGCTAGACGCATCATTCTTTTGTACATCTAGATATGATATGTCTGTATATATGGGCGTGTTACCCCGGTTATTATTATTTATATCTTCTGTAATACTTAGTTTAACCGCTTGTATTAGTCTGTTAACCGAAAAATTATTCGGTTATATTTTGTTGTATGATAATTAAACTATTGTATGCCTTTATTTATATCCACATTCTTTTATAAATTGGATTGTCGAAATTGTTTTATCAAACATGCAAAATTGATTGACATATGTTTTCTAAAATATTTGGTGGTTACCTCGTACTATTATTTATACGACAGTTGTGCTAATAATGGACCATCTATGATTCCAGTATTTATTGGAGTATCGGGATGGACACCTCTTATTTTAAATCAGCGAGGTGTTAGATGGTATCAGAGCCTCAGGTTCTAGAGTTCTTTGGATCTATGCGGACTTATAATGTTAAACCATAGCGTTCTTTGATATAGAGCCCTATTATTAGGATTGTTTTGTTTGCGTGCGTTTATGATTTTCCCATAAATTCAGCTATATCCTGATTTAGTTACTTTTCATTTTAGATGCCGCCTAGACGAGGTCACTCGACAAGGATAAATTGAGTCGCAGAGGATGTAGAACCCCCACCACCATAGGTAACGATGAATGCGATGGAGGCAGTCAATGCTGCAATGTTCGCCTTGTCACAACAACTTCCAGAAGCCCCGTAACCGGTCGTACCGAAAGTTCAATCCCATTCAGGATTCTCAGCATGGGAAAGAGTTAGAGAATACTTCTAGAAAGGTCACCCTCTAGAATTTTAGGGTGGCGCTGATGTCATTATGGAAAATCAGTGGAAGAAATATATGCAACGCCATCTTCGAATGGTGGAGTGTAGCGAGTAGTGGAAATAGATTCTCATCACTTTTAAACTGGTAAGATAAGCCCTACAATGGTGGGAGTCAGTGACGAATCCGGAACAAAGGGATACCATGTCTATCTCAAAATTCTGGGTTTTGCCTAGTCGAAAGAACTTTCCTCCAGCAATCCAGAAGGAGATAAGGAGGAAGCTTCAAGGTGTTGTTTAAGGAGAGAGATCAGTGGTGAAATATGAAGAGTAATTTACACGTCTGGCAAACTTTGTGGCGGATGAAGTAATTAAAGAAGAATGGAGGATTTCAAAATTCATCGGGGGTTTAAATTGGAGGTTAAGCAGCACCTGTTGGGGAACTTAGCTTTGCAAAGAAGTGGCGATGTGATGAATGCAACTTTACTTCATTACCAGGATCATCGCCTCCATGTGAAAGAGAGTAAGGAGATTGGAGACTTTGGGAAATCTAGTAAGCAAGGAGGAAATGGTGCCAGTGGATCCCTACCACCGCCACAACAGTCGAGGAATAAATAAAAGAGCAGGTCCCCCTACAAGGGGACTCGTATATGAAATAATGTTTTGGGGGTTTTAACTTTGGCGGAGGTGGTTTTAGGCATGGTTAGGATGTCACATATGATGTGTTGTGTACTGAGGGCATAATGGATCTCGACGATCAATATTGTCAAGTAGTAGCGTATCAAGGGGGTTCCTTGTTTGTATTTCTCTTTGAGAGATGCCCCACGCATGAAATGTCGTGCAATGTTGGGAGTAGGGAGAAGTTTAGTTCTTGGTACTAGGGTTAGGCGTTATGGTGAAGCAATATTTCATGAGGTCAAGTGAATATGTGGGTCGAGTGTTATTGGCCAAGAGCGCAATACCCTCATTTATTGCTAAGCATTTTGTATATTCGACGGGGTCGATTAAGTCTGCCGAGAGTACTTTTACCTGTGAGGAGTATTCCATGGGTGATGTTTCACTTATGTTCTTTATTTGATAAAGGCCAGGAATAGACCTTGGTAATTTGCGTTTTGAGGCCGATTTTCTCGTCCTAGATATGGTTGGGTATGATGTTATTTTGGGTATGGATTGGTTAGTGAAATACCGACCCATGGTAAATTATTATGGGTTGAGTATAGTCTTAGCCATTCCGGGGCAAGAGATGTCTTTAGTGGCTATGCCTCTTTTGGAGGGAGGTTCGAGCACTCACTTATATTATATTGGGGAGGAGACTTCACGAAAAATAGTTGTTTCCCTAGACTCGATTCCTATTTTTAGAGAATTTAAGGATGTCTTTCGGGAGATTCTGAGTTTACCTCCAAGCCATGATATTGAGTTTGTAATTGATTTAGCACCGTGAACTCGACCAATTGCGCGAGCTCCATATCGTATGGCTTCGTTGGAAATGAGGGAGTTAAGGGATCAAATTTAGCAACTGTTGGAACAAGGGTTTATTCATTGTAGTACGTCACCATAGGGTTCTCCAGTGTTATTTGTGAGGAAGAGAGATAGTTCTCTTCGATTGTGCATTGATTGCCGTGAATTAAATAAGGTCACCATCAAGAACAAATAACCATTACCTCGAATTGATGATTTGTTTGATTAATTAAGGGGAGCATCGTAGTTCTCTAAAATAGATTTGAGGACTGGGCATCATCAACTGTGAATTCGAGAGAAGGACGTGTGGAAGACCGCATTCTTGACTAGATATGGGTCTTATGAGTTTTTTGTCAAGCCTTTTTGGGCTAACCAATACACCTGCCGTAATTATGGACCTTATGAATAGAGTGTTTCGTGACTTCCTATATCAGTTTTTCATAGTGTTTATTGACAACATTATAGTCTATTCTCGGACTGAAGATGATCATGCTAAACATCTAGGATTGGTCCTGTAAACAATATGGGATCATCAACTGTATGCTAAGTTCGACAAGTGTGGTTTCTGGTTACAAGAAGTGCAGTTTTGGGGCACATTATGATGGCTGGGGGTATTTTTATAGACCCAAGAAAAGTTATCGCGATGAGGGAATGGGATGAACCTATGACTCCCACTGAGATCCGTAGCTTTCTAGGTTTGGCGAGTTATTATCTCCGTTTCATTAAGGGGTTTTTTAGGATTACGGGTCCTTTAATGAACTTAACCCAGAAGGGACTGCTATTTGTTTGGGATGACTCCTGTCAGCTAACTTTCGATGAGTTAAAGGACAAGTTTACTCCTACTCCTGTACTCACATTTCCAAGACCGGGAGTGGACTATTTAGTCTTCACTGACGCGCCTCTACGAGGATTGGGAGGTGCATTACAACAGGAGCATAGGGCCATTACTTATGCATCTTTCAATCATAATCCCCATGAGAAGGATTATCCCGGGCATAATTTGGATCTTGCAGCGATAGTGTTCTCCTTGAAGATATGGAGACATTACCTCCTAGGGGATAAGTTTAGCCTTTTCACGAACAACAAGTCGTTACAACATTTGTTCTCTCAGAAAGATCTAAATATGCGACAACATCGATGGTTAAAGTTCGTAAAGGACTATCAATTAGATATTCACTACCACCTAGGAAAGGCATATATAGTAGTGAATGAATTGAGTCATAAACCCGTGGGGGAACTAGCGAAGGTGGGGGAGGCCAAGTGGAAAGAGCTTAGCCAGGAGGATATTGTAGCAAGGGCATTTATGTCAGTGTGGACCGTTATGACTACTATTGTAATGAAAGTCCTGGAAGCACAAGGAAGGGACAAAGAGTGCCAAGACCGATATGCCACTTGTTAACCGAGGGAGCATAATACTACTCTATTAGTTCTGAGGGTGGGTTACGTTTCCACGGAAAGACTTATAGTCCCAAATGAAGGAGACTTGAGATGTGCAGTCATGACGAAATCCCATGGCTCAAGATTTGCGGTACACCCAAGTGGAGGAAAAATGTACCAAGATATGCGCCGTCAGTATTGGTGAGCGGGTATGAAAAGGGACATTTTTGAATTTGTTTCCCAATGCACCACTTGTCAATTGGTGAAGGTGGACCACCAACGACCGATTGGATTGTTGCAATCGTTAGATATACCGATATGGAAATGGGAGAGTATATACATGGATTTTATCATTGGATTATTGACGTCGCAAAATGGTCATGAAACCATTTAGGTTATTATCGATCGTTTGACCAAATCGGTACACCTCTTACCGATACGGACATATTATAATATGGCACGTTACGCTCGACTCTTTATTGCGGAAATTATGAAATTCCATGGGGTGCCTATCAATATAGTGTCAGGCTGAGACAAGATTTTTGTATCCCATTTCTGGTGAAGCTTCCAGGAAGCGATGGGGACTGAATTGTAGTTGAGTACCTCAAACCATCCGAAAACTGATGGGCAAATGGAGAGAGTCAACCAAATGTTGGAAGATATGCTTTGAATATGCGTACTTGACTTTAATGGAGGACGGGAACAATACCTTCCCTTCGTCGAATTTGCATACAATAATTCGTAATAATTCACGATAGTTATGGCAATATGTGAGGCATTGTATGGTCATCTGTGAAGATCACCTTCTTGTTGGCTGGAAGTAGGAGACAATAAAATCCTTGAACCTGAAATGATTTAAGATAACTCTTCGAAGATTGGGCTTATTCGAAACTGCATCCGAGTTGCAAAAGATTTCAGAAAAGGTATGCCGATGCGAATAAAAGGCATGTATAGTTGGAGGTAGGGGACCAAGTTTTGGTGCGGGTATCCCTGATGAAGGGTATAATGCGATTCGGGAAGAAATGCAAACTTGCATCGCACTATGTAGTCCCTTTTCCCATTATTGCGAAAGTAGGCCCCGTAGCATATCAACTTTCTTTTTCGGAACCCCTACAACAAATCCATGATGTGTTCCACATTTCATCTTTGAAGAAGTATAAAAGGTACGAAGGAGCTCATTTGCATATTCCATAGGATGATATCGAGTTAATACATGATATTTTATATGAGGAACAACTGGTTGCTATTTTAGATCACGGAGAGCGTAGACTAAGATAGAAATGGGTACCATTGGTTCGAGAGCAGTGGGGACACCATAATACCGGGGAATCAACTTGAGAACAAGAGGATGATATTCGAGAGAAGTATCCACACCTCTTTTTACAAGGTACGCCTGAATTTTGAGGGCAAAATTCCTTTATAAGGCGGGGAGTATGTAATACCCCTTATTTATGAGTAATTATTTTTATATTAATTTTCCTTGTGGGTTAATTATATAAAATAAAGAAAGTTGAAGTGAATATTGTTTTAAGTGATTGAGAGATAATATTTACCGAGTTTTGCAAATTTACTATTATGTGAATGTAAATAGCATTATATTATTTTTATTGTGTCATTGTGCTTTAAGCGACGGTCATGACTTATATACTAATTGGATCATTATTAATGAATTAATATTACGTTGGAACATGAAATAATTTATGATATTTTGGATACCAATTTAGAGGGTACGATTAGTCCGGAAGTGGTTGAGATAGTCAAAATAAGTGACAAGTTGTATTTTGGGTTCCGAGACACTTTTGACTAGTTATAACTTAATTATGGTGTTAAGAGTCATTTTAATTGCGTAGTAGCATATAGATGATAGACTTAATGTATTTGGGGTATTTAGTCTTGCAAGAACAATTTATTTCTCATTTGGGCATTTCTAAACCTAGAGAGAGTTAGAGAGAAGTGAGAGCTTGGGAAAAATAGGAGAGAAAGAGAGAGAATTGGTGATTTGAGCTTGGAATTGTTGCTACCGGAAGAGAATCTAAGACTATGATCTTAATGAAAGTTTCTAACTTGCAAATGTATGATTGAGTGTGAATAATTTGTATATATAGTTGTGTTCTTGAGATTTAAACCATTAACGGGTTTTAATGATTTTGGTGTTTAAACCCTTAGATTTTTATTTAGATATGATTTAAGTTGGATACATTAGTTAGATGTTGTGTAGGAATGATTTTATGAATTATTAGTTGATGATGTTTGGAGTTGTTGGAAGAAATGGATTTGGGAGATTTAGGGTTCATAACAACCCGTAGCCCCAATTGGGCATTTCGTCCAGGGAGAATCGATCCGCCCTCCCTAGAGAATCGATTCGCTATTATGGGAGGCTACAGTTCTGCTGAACCTAATCGATTCGGGTTAAGGTCGAATCAGTTTGGCCTGAGACAGAATGTTGGTTTCCTCAGCCGAATCGATTCTTTTTTTGGGAGAATCTATTCGAAAATCCTGATGTTTTATAGAATGTTGGTGTCAACATAGGACCGGTGGCTATATTGTGCTATTGTTTATTCGAAAAGAGGTAATTCCAGGTATGGTGATAACTCACTGTCGAAGTTAAATGGATGCTTCCCACATGACGCGATTGAGGGTGCCCAGGTGGTCTTAGTTATCGGCCCTGGAAGATGATATCTATTTAGGGGTGCATCTAGTGGGGTGACTCCCGAAAGGATGGTCTTACAATCGTTATATTATAATTGTAAATATTCTCACGAATGTGGTATTTCATAAATGGATAATTCATTTATAAATCGACTGTATGGCATAAGATTTCCTAATGTTAAATGGACTTGTGAAGTTATACTTTATGAATTGGCAGATTTAGCATGTTAACATGGAATTAAGCTACTTATCTTTATTAGACTGATTGTTTAATTTATAATGATCTAGTATGGCGCTAGGATGTGCATTTAGAAGAGAGTTGAGGACGATTCTTATATTGAAGAGAAAATTTAACCTATTTATGATGTCTAGCATTCATAAATGTTATGCATTTTATTCACACGTATATCATATCAAACCGAGCCCTGACCCGTTTATATTTATCTTTCTTGTGTGGTTTCCATTTATGCTTAGGTGCTCCTCCACAAGGGCGCCCGATATGATCCTTCCTTCCCAGAGTCCTGGAGCTATAGCATTTTGCGGATGTTGTAGGATTTTTGTGTGAGACACATCATTCTTTTTTACATTTAGATATGATATGTCTATACATACGAGCATGTTTCCACGGTTGTTATTATTATTTATATCTTCTGTAATACTTGGTTTAACCACTTGTATTAGCCTATTAACCGACAACTTATTCGGTTATATTCTGTTGTATGATAATTAAACTATTGTATGGCTTTATATATATCCACCTTCTTTTATAAATTGGATTGTCGAATTTTTTTTATCAAACTTGCAAAATTAATTGACATCCGTTTTCTAAAATATTTGGTTGTTACCTCGTACTATTATTTATACAATAGTGATGCTAAGAATGGATCATCTATGATTCCTATATTTATTGGAGTATTGGGTTGGCCACCTCTTATTTTAATAAGCGGGGTGTCACAGTAGTACCTACCAATGAAGTCAGTTTAGATGATGTCATCCAGATAATGGCAAACTTATTCCGAAAAATGGGTGAAATATACAGTATGTCCGAGCTACTTGATGCTTTGAAATTACAAAGGGTGCATGGTCACTTCACTTCTAAATATCCTTATTGAGTGTGAGGATCTATACGAATAGTCCATTGAGGTGTGGAGTGCATTGACGTTTCATGTAAAGATGATGTCGTTCACACTAGATGGGGATAAGAATTCGATACTTCAGATGAAGAACAAGGCCAAGACAAGACTAGCCCAGTTGTCAGTATATGTGGAATAATATAATTTGAGGAGATTCTATGAGAGATTAACAAGGTAGGAGAACCAGCCAAGATAGATAAGGAAATGGGGTTTATATTTTTCCTCTCTTCTGTGAACCATATGACTAGATCAGGGAGCATTGCTAAGTTCCAAACCCACAATCAGCAATGATCGATAAGGGAAAATGTGTTGAGAAACTTACTATGTTGGAAATAACCCTCGAGGAGAGAAAAATCCTCGATTAATTGAAGAAAAATTAGGCTAACATCACTTTTTGGGGACTCTTTATGTCTTCCCAGCTACATTGAAATGTCTTGATTAAATTACTCACCAGGCCCAAAGTCCCTCCTTCCACCACGCCAGAAGAAGCAGTGAATCTAGTCGAATCTCTAACCTCTACTAGAATGCTCTCCTTATTCGAAGAAGAAATCCCTAAGTTTGGTCCAAATCACAACTATGCTCTCAATATCTCTGTCAAAGTCATGGGAAAGACCATCCCACTTTCGCTTGTCGATAATGGATCAGCTCTTAATATTTTCCCATTGAGAACACTCAATTTCTTGGGACTAAAAGTGATCAATCTTGCTCCAACCTCCACCACGATGCATGCTTATGATATTACTCGTCGGGAAGTGATGGGATACATTAAGCTTACAATAGGGGCTGGACCTATAAATCCCGTTACTGAATTATAGATCACTAATATCTTGACGTGTTTTAACCTATTTCTCGGACGACTATGGCTCCATAACATCACAGGTGTGTCTTCTTCCCTCCATCCATAACTGAAGTTATTCTCCGTTGGGCATGTCATCGCCATCTTGGACGACAATGATCATACTAATAATGAAAGTCCCAATAATCTGATACTAGAGTTATAATATGGGGCAAATCATATGCTTTTATCAGGTTTGCAAGTCGAACCACTTTCGCTCCTGACAGGGGATGATTTCAGAGATAGAATCTGTCCATAACACAACCCTTACAACAACGTCAATGTGATACAGGTGTTCAAGAACATGAACTTCATTCTCGGACTAGGGTTGGGATTACGACAACATGGGATACTTAAACACATCATACTAAAGAAATATTTTCCTCCTTGTGGCTTGGGTTATCAACCATTATTAGAGGAACTTAGAATGATCCTCCAACCTCAGTTGAAAAAAAAGTTAGAAAGTGACAAGACTATCTCAAAGGATTCCTTGAATGGAAGATTCAACCTAGAGGGTGAAGATTTCCCCTTTCGCTGCTTTACCAAATCGTGGTATGATCATGTGAACAAGAAGATGAAGCCTGAAATGGAATTTTTTTTCTAAGACAACTACTCAAGGGCCAAAACTTCCTATCATCACGTGCAACCACTCATGGAGATGGTTATAGCTGCTATTGAAGATTTTGAGGGAGGTGACTACGAGGATTCATTCAACTTGTAGACACTAGGGCTGACACTTTGCATGATCCACTTAAGCACTACATCATTGGATCCATCCCACTTGATTAAAGTTTTCGATGCACCTCTCCTCAATTAGAATGTTGTGCCGGTTCCACACGTTGAAATGCAACCCAACCTAGATGGTTATCCCATTTCCTCTTCTTTTGTTGTTCCTCCTTATTTTGATGTAATCGAGACCTCCTTCGATGAGGTTCTCAACGTTTTTTTCCCAATAATGAAATAAATGAAGATTTTGAGTATCTTCTTATGTCTTACATTAATTGTCTTGAATATAATCAAACTCCTGATGATGATGATTTTGCCAATGAATAATTCTTAGCTGGTTTAAATAAAGTTAATAAAAAATAGTAGAACTGCATTCAAGTTAATGATGATGAAATTGTTTCTATTAATCTAGGTTCTAGTAGCCAACTGCGCTAGATTAGAATAGGGTCTACCCTTGACGAAAAGAGCGTGCGTAACTCGAGGAGTTACTGAAGGAATTTATGGACATCTTCGCATGGTCCTACGATGACTTGCCTGGTGTAGAAGTATAGCTATATCGGGTCTATGAATAACTGGAAAGGGTTAGGCATGACCCACTTCAATGAACTTTTCCTTCAAGGTTCTTAAGAAGTTCTAGAGAATCTTTTGGTAAAACCTTCTCCTTTTGATAAAAATAGCACTCTAGCTGGAACTCACTCCCTGCAGGAAGATAAACTTCACAACAATAATGGTAACTTTTCGCAGCAGAAGCTCTTGAGAGTGATGACTATCAGTGGAGAGCGAAACAACAGGGCACTTGTCACTAGAGAAAGACGAGGGAGAGAATACTTGGAGGTTCTGTTGTGATTTTGATAGAGCAATAATGTAACTTGAGTTATCATCCTCCTCTCACTTAGACTCTTTCCTTGTTACGTATTTGAGATGATTCTTGTTCCTAGGTAAACTCGAAGACTCTCCCTGTGAGCTCCTTTTGAAATTAGCTGTGAGACTGTCATGAGGGAGGTCAGTACCCCTCGCTTATTTAGTTTTTGTTCTCTTTAATCCTGTATGGATCGTTCTCATATCAATGTGGAGAGATCTTGTGATCGTTATGATACGGATAACTTTGCCAACTCTCTTCTCCTAATGCCTTTATTATTTGATCATTTTCCTCATTTTGTCCCTCAGGCTCATGGCTGCCACAACAATGCCAGTTGTCGTTTGAGGAAGCATAGGAAGATCCCAAACAAGCCCCTAGGTCCTTTGATTGATGATATTAAGGCGTTATGTTTTTGACCTTAGAGAAAACGTCCCGATGGAATTTTTAGTTGGCTTTCTTTTTTGGGTAATGGTGGCACTTTTTATTCCCCTTCTGATGTTGGCTCTGTTTCTTCCTGTCCACAGATAAATGTATTGGTGATGCTATTACCAGGCCTCCCCACCTTTTTTGATAGAGCTAGGCCAAGGTACCAGATCCTATCACTCAGAGAGGGTGAGAAGATAGTTTAGTTACGACCAAGATGTTCACACCCATTCTTACACTTCGTGCAACGAACCTTCAGAGTTTTTTTTGAGACATATATAAACTTTATCTTTTAAGGAATGCTTCATAAAGTACACCACGTTGGGGGGAATGTATGTGCCTCCTAGTGATTACCTGCCTTCATTCACTCCCTCTTAGTTCTTGCTTTGGCACCAGGTTCTCTTGATCTAAAATTTTGTGACTGGGCCTCCCCATGAAACTAACGCCACTAAATATATCGAAGACGAGTGTCCAGGTTACGTCTTGAGTAGAATACTCCCATATTAGTAAAGCCACTTCTCGCTGAATCTTCCCGGCCTCAGTAGACTGAGATGCCTCCCACCAAATCTAAAGGCCAATCTAAGAGTAAAGGAAAGGTAAAGGCTACTGCAGTGAGTAAAAGAAAGCAACCGAACATAGATGTCTCTAACTTCATCCCTGCTACTACGGCCTCTCCCCCTTTCTCATGTGAGGATCAAAGATGCTAAGAGGAAGAAGGGGGTTGATATTGATGATGCTTATCCTTTCACTCTGGACCAGGGGTCCGATACTGTTGATCTCGGAGTGGAGGAGACCTATGTGACTGTGTGAGATATAGGGGTTATGAGGCTTTGGGATTTTTTTCTTGGAAGATGTAAGTCACATCTATTCCTATTACGGATGGTACTATATCCGAACATTCTTTACTTAGTGAAATGGCTCTTACGGAGCTTTGCCTGCTGGTTCCACCTCCCCTTCATTGGAAGAGGAACTAGTTGACTATGGAATCACACCTTCCTATGATGATTATAGTTCTTCTTCGGGTGATGTGGATGGTTTGGATTTCCTTGGTGAAATCACTACTGCCACTTATGCTTTGTTATCAGTTTCGAGGAAGTCCTCCAGCGACGTTGAGGCACCACATTCCCCTTTATGGGTTAGCTTCACTACATGACCCCTTCCTTATAGTCAGACTATGCATCCTGTTGTTGTAATTCTTTCTTTACTTGGGACCTGTATATATATATATATATATATATATATATATATATATATATGATTTTCTTTTTCTTTCATTGGCTTGTTTACTAATTCTCTCTCTTGCGATGTTACCAAGAGTTACCTCCGCAGAGGCAAGTGGTCCTTCACCTCCCCCACTACGCCGTGCTCCTTTCCAGCAGGTGAGGAATTTTATGCTCATTTCCTCCCGAGGAATTTTCAGAGAGGTTTGTTACTACCTCCAAAGGTAATTTAAAGTTTGATAAGTCACAAATTACATTTCTTTAATTAAATGTTATAAATTGTTCTTTCCTTACAACTTTCATCTGTGCATCCTACTAGAACTAGGGTCACTTCTGTGACCTCCTGTTCTGGTAAGGTATTTTTTTGACTTTCTCTATATGGCCAATCTCACTATTCTCTTATTTTTTACCTCTTTTTCCTTATGTTTTCTATCTAGCAGGAACTTCTACAGGTGATCGCATGGTTACCTCATTTTCAGAGGTCAGCTTATTCTCTTGGTTCCTTTTTTTTATTTCTATGTTCTTGGTGCTTATGGACTTTGTCACTTTTCATTTCCCAAGGACCTGTATCTCTTAGCCTTTCTTATCCAGGAAGGGCCCATCCTTTTCTTACAGCTACTGTTTTAGGGTTATCCCCCTCAAGGAGGATTTTTGTCCCCTGTGTCCACATATATATGGATGGTAGGCCTTTGATCCACCCTATCTCGCATGGGCCAGTATTTACGGTGGACTCGAATGTCGAGCCTATTTCATATATTTCTTGTTCTGCTCAAGCATCGGTAAATTCTTCTCTCATAGTCATGATAATAACGTCCTTTAATATGTGCAGGTCATCAACACAACCCCTGTTGTGCCAGTGGTCATCTTTCACTTTTCCTCCTTAGATGGGGTTCAGGTATTCTGGTATCTTATTATTTTTTATTTCTCTAGCTATTATGTACTGATAAGCCCATTTCTTCATTCCTTTCAGTTGTCCCTTGGTACTACTTCATTGTTGGCTCTTGCTAATATTCCTCCAGCAGCCCCTACTACAGACGAGTCACTTTGCCCTATTACCTTCAGCGAGAGGCCTATCATAGTGCCCCTCCCAGTAAACATTTTTGCCATGGGTCTTTGGGTTTTCTTCTATATACTTTTCGTCGTGAGGTAAGTGACTTGTTGACTCATGCCTCTTTCTTTTCATTTAAAGGATAGCTTTATGGAGGCTTCCTTATCCACCGCATTTGTGAGGGAATTTTTCAGATATCGTATATGAGAGTAGTTATTTTTATGCCACTCTTTTAATTGGTATAACCCCTTCTTTTTTTTTTTCAACTTTTGTTACTAGGCTAACAAGTCGAGGATCCTTTGTCTGCGGACCTTGTTACTAGTTTTGCCCCCATTACTACGGCGTTCTCAGCTAGCACTTCAAATAAAGATATCCAAGTAAATACTTGGTTTGCCTGTACATCTTTTTATTAGTGTGTATATATATATATATATATATTATGTGCAAATGTTTGCTATACTTACATGTTTCTCTGTTCTCGGGTTAGTGTTGTGATCGTTCCAGTGACTGCGGAATGCATTGGGGGGTTAGCTGCGGGAGAGGTATTAGAATGTCATACCTTTACCTATTTTCCACTTCTTATTCTTTTTCTTATTGCTTTTACTCTGCAAGTATGCTTACCTCTGCCCTTGTTTCATTGTTTCTAAGCTAGCGAGGAAGCTACTCCAGTAATTGTGGAGCGAGTCGGAGAGATTGTTGTGAGAGAGGTATTATACTAGAATACATTCTCTCTTTTTCCGCTTCTCTTTTTTCTTCTTGCATATAATGTGCAAGTGCTCTCATCTTCACCGTTGTTTCATTATTTCCAGGTGAGTGAGGCTGCTCCAGTAACTGTGGAGCCTATTCGAGGGATGGCTATGAGAGAGCTAATATACTGGCATACCTTGCCTCTTTTACTTTTTCCCCTTCTTCAAGTGTATACAGTGCAAGTGCTCTCACCTTCACCCCTGCTTCATTATTTTTAGGTGAGTGAGGCTGCTACTCTTGTAACTGTGGAGCCTATTGGGGGGATGGATACGAGAGAGGTATTATACTAGCATACCTTCTCTCTTTTAATATTTCCCATTCTTATTTATTATAATGTGCAAGTTCTCTCACCTTTACCCTTATTTCATTCTTTCCAGGTAAGTGAGGCGGTTGCTCCGGTATCTATGGAGCAGACATAGAGTGTTCTGTTACGCACTCCTTAGGTATTTGACTGTCATAACCAAGTTACTATTTCCCAATTGCTAACTTATGAGTTATATTGATATTCCTCGTTGCTATTTCTTTCTCCTAGCTTGGTATCCCCCATTCGGATTACTCCCTTCAGACTAGTGACAACATACTCACCCCCTTGAGCTTTGGTGTAAGCATTTATCATAACCCCTTTTAGAGTTTGAATAAAATTGTCTTTCTATTCTTTATCTTTTAAACTCATCATGGAAACTTATTTTTAGGATCTTATTGGTGAGTCTGCCGGGGTAGCTGATGAGGGGGATCAGAGTTCTGAGGCCACTCCTATGACGAGTGATGCTAATTTTAGTGGGGAGTCTTGTTTCCTTCCCATTGAGATAGAGTTGCGCCATTCCGATAATGACGTTGAGGTAGAGGCTCCTACATCCTTTATGAGTAGACTATGATGCGAGGAGTGACCAGGGCGCTTCAGGACACATGAGCACTAGATCCTAGATTTGATATTGGAGCATCATCTTGAAACATTCACATCTCAGAGTGTACTTCATATTAATATCCTCACAGTGTTCAACCTAAAGGCTCTTGCTAGACATGTTCATGACTTCTTAGCCACTTCTCCTGCTGAGCTGACTAACGCCTCTACTTTGCTATTCTTGGATTTTTTTCATGATTTGCAATAGTTAAATCATTTTCTTCTAGATTGGATTGATACCGGACTTTGTTATTTTCTGATCATTCTCTTTCAAAAAATGGTGATACTTCACACATCCAGACAGTCTAGGATCGAGTAGCGACAGGCTGAGGCTGCAAGGATTCGAGGTCAGATTGCATCGCTTAGTCTTAGATTAAATCACTTCAGTCTCGGATTGACAGACTTGAGTCTGGTAACTAGGAGGATGAGGCCAAGTTGACCAGGTTAGAGGAGGAGTTCTTGCAAGAGGTTGGTCCATCATATGCTTGCGCCTTCACCTGCAATGACTTGTTTTTTGTTATTTCAAGTGGATAGGCTAGTTCTTGTATTGTATCACTTTTGGTTTTCATTTGTAAATAACTGATCGTTTATAAATGAGAAAATGTTTTTTTTGCTTCTCTTTCACTTCTCTTTTCCTTTGCCCACATCTATACATTGGGCATCTGTTACTAAAACCCACTCTAATTTTCGTTGAGCACTTGGTCAATTTAGGTTTCCCCATATACTGTGGGTACTTTCATTAATCTGATCAAGTTATGTACATATACACATTGTTCTTTTAAGCGCACCCCCTATGACTGTGGGGTGTTTGCATGTTATCTGGGTAGGTTATCATTTTGGAGCAGCCCCCTCTATCTGTGGGGGTGGTCCTACACATTATTATTTATGTTTATAAGGAATATCTTGGAGGGGGTTGACCCCACCTCCTTCCTTTAGGTTCTATTTCAAAAGAATATTTTTTTTTTCAAATAGAAGAAGTAAATGATAACTTATTCTTCTAGCCCCTAGTCTATGGGGTCATTGCTCTACATTTTCTTTTAGAGCTTTTATGATCTCACAATATTAGAGAGGGGGGATTTGACCCCTTCTCCACATTTCTATTGACCTGGTCAAGTAAAGAATTTCTTCGAGAACAGAGGTTAAAACATATTCTTAAGTAATAATACAAAAAAATTATTGCTTGGAGGATATCCTCCTACTGGTCAGATGATTAAAGATAAAAATTGTCTGTTATATCTGGGAGGAATTTTCTCAGTATACTTTGTCTTAAGACAGACTTACCCCCCCAAGTGTAATGACATAAATTTCTCTATTTTTTGTGTACCCACTTCTAGCCTAGTAGAGAGAATTTCTGAAGGAAAAAACATTATATTTGGTTTAACTCATATAGTAGCTAAGTAATCAAAGCAAACATCAACAATTGATCAAAAGTGTTGTTATTCATTTCTTTGCTATTATGTATTATTTATAAGGTGGTATTGCTATATCATTTTTTTTTACAGAAAAAGAACTTTTCTGCCATGGGAGCAAACCACTCAGATTCTATTACAACAATAAAAATAAAGCAAAACTAGTCATAGTACCTCTTTAACCATTTGCAATTGATGGATTAGAGGCAGTCGCTCTCTAATTATAAAATCTGGCAGTATCCTGACTTCCCTTCCCCTCTCACCACAAAAGGGTTTTCCCAGTTGGGTTTAAACTTTGACGCTGACATGCTGCGGAGGTCATGAGTAGATTCTCGGAAGATGAAGTATCCCACTTGCAACTCTCTAGGCTTGACTAGGTTTTCATAAGCTCTGGACAACTACTGGTTGTAAACTTTGAAGTTCTCCCTTGACTTATCTTTGTGCTCATTCAACGCCTCCAACTGCACGTGTCGTGGGTCAAGGATGAGTCCATTTCTTAGGGTAACCCTAGCAGAGGGTATGGATAATTCCATCGATAGGATAACTTGAGTCCCATACACAAGTGATAATGGAGTAAACCCGGTTGTCTTTCTATTCGAAGTGACGTATGCCCATAATACTATGGGTAGCTTCTTATCCCATGCCCCTTCCATGTCTTCCAGCATCTTCTTCAGGATAGTGATCAAGCTTTTGTTGATTGCCTTTGCCTGAACATTTCCTTTTGGATAGGATATGGTTGAGTTATTATGCACAATTTTGTACTTGTTAGTGAGAAGGGCCATATCCTTGTATATAAATTTTTTCCCATTATATGTGAGAATCACCTCGTGTATTCCAAACTTGCATATGATATACTCCTTGATAAACTCGGTTACCACTTTGGCGATTACCATTCTTAGAGAAATGACCTCTGCTCACTTGTTATATAACTCTGTAGCTACAATAATGAAATATTTTTCCTGAGAGGTTGGGTTGATCTTTCCCACCAGATCAAATGACCACGTATGGAAGGGGTAGGGAGTTACTAGGCTTTGAAAGATGACAGAAGGGGAATGCATCATGTTCCCATGCACTTGTCAAGCTCTGCACTTGTTTACATAACCAATGGAATCAACCTCTATGGTTGGCCAATAATATCCAGCATCATTAGTTGATCATATAGTTTGGCACCTCTCATATGGGAGGACTCATGGGATTCTTGAAACACTCTCTTTATGTATCCCTTAGCTATGCACTTCAGTGCCTTCTCATTATATCCTTTCCTGTAAAGCTCTCCTTACACCAAGTAAAAATGGGTTGCCCTCTTCCGAAGATAAAGTTCATATGCTCTCTTCGTGAGCCACTCACCGTCCTTTAAATATGTTATATACGATTGCCTAAAATATTCAAAGGACTCCACAAAATTGTCTTCTGCTGGCTGGTCGAAATGTGTTTTGCACTTTAAATAACCTTTCTATAGAAGATCAACGTCTGTGCTCATTGTGGGCCACTAATTGCCCCCTTCTGCAACCAGTGGTAAAGTGGGATATATCTATCCCTGCAATGATTTTCATGCATCTCAGCCAAACTCTCTTTAGCTTATTGTTCTCCAACAAACCTTGCTAAGAACCCTCTAGGGCTCTTGAAGTAAAGTGTTACCCGTAGTAGGTCGTAGTTATCTAACTCCAACATCTTTATCGTCCCCTCTCTTGTCTCTAGTTTCTTCATAACTAGGTGCCTCCAGTCTTCTGGCTCATTGGTTGGGAACAAATACTTCACCGTGGTAGGCACTATCCTCTGTCGCATTGTGATCGTAGCTTCTAAATCATCTATGTCCAACTTCTGCACTATCGTATCTAGTGCATCGGGGTGCATGTTCATTGTTCTTGCACGTCTCTTAACAGTTACTTCCAAGAATTGTCCTAAAAATCTCTGGATGATGTATCTGTAGGGTGCCAACTTAGCATATTTAAGAGAAAACTCCCCATTAAGATGTTTCACTACTAGGTTAAAGTCCCCCCGGATGCATAATACCCTGACACCCCTTCGGAGTGCTTCTAGCTTACCCAAAATGAGAGCTTCATACTCAACCTCATTGTTTGAGCATTTGAAGTCTAACTTGAAATCGATGGTGATTTTTTCCTTGCTGTTTAAGAGTATGATTCCCGCACCTCATGATCTTTAGGTGCTAGATCCATCGAACTCCATTTCCCACTTTTGCATTTCGTCCCCCATCCATTCTTGGAAGCTCTCCCCATGTAACTCTTCACTAGCGGGATCAAACTTTCCACATGGAAAATGGGCCAAGAAGTCTGCCACCGCTTGACTCTTGATGGATTTGGGAACTATGCATTTTAAATCATATTTTGACGAAATAAAAAACCATCTTGATGCATATCCTATAAGTATTGTCCTTGCTAGGAGGTATTTGATAAGGTCACACTTTGTGACTATGTGAATCGTAAAGGCTAACAAGGAATGCCTCAATTTGTGAGCCACAAAACAAAGGCAAGATAATGCCTTTCTACATTGGTTTATCTATATTATGTTCCTAAGATTACTCTTGATAAGTAGTATACTGGCTTTTTAACTCCTTCCCTTTCTTGGCCCAAGAGTGCCCCTATGGACCTCTCTGTTGAGGTGAGGTAGAGTAGTAATGGTGGTCCAGGATCTGGTGGGATCATCGTGGATGGAGAAGATAACATTTCTTTACTATTTTCAAATTCTTTCTTTTTCTCTTCCCCCAAGTCCACTTGGCTTTGTCTTTCAGCAAGGGTGTGAATGGGTGAGTCACTTCCGCCAGCGTGGGTATGAACCTTCTCTAGTAGGATACCTTTTCCAAGAATCTTTTGAGCTACCCTGACACTTCGAGGGTGTCATCATCACTATGGATTTAATCTTCTCTGTATCTACTTGCACCCCTGCCTATTCACAACAAAACCTAAAAACTTTCCCGTGGTGACCCCGAAGGCACACTTCGAGGTTTTCATCCGCATCTTGTATTTGCATCACCTCTCGAACACTCTCCTGAGGTCCTGTAGGTTCTTTATTTCTTTCTTGGATTTAAATACTAGATAATCTATATAAAATTCTAGTATATCATGAAATATATCATGAAAAATTGTCGTTATGGTCCTTTGGTACGTGGCTTCAACATTCTTTAATCCGAATGACATGACCGTGTAGTGGAAGTTCCCTAATAGCATGCAGAAGGCAGTCTTCTCCGGGTCCGCCAGCTCCGTCATAATTTTGTTGTAGCCTATGTGCCCATCAATGAAACTATACATATCATGTCATGCAATAGAGTCAACTAAGTTATATATGCTTGGCAGAGGAAACTCATCCTTGGGACATGCCCGATTCAAATCGCAAAAATCCACTTAAATTATAATCTGGCTTTTTTCCTTCTTTTCCACCAACACTATGCTAGAGAGCCACATATAATGCTTAATAGGCTTGAAGAATCCTACTTCTAATAACTTCCCTACCTCTGATTTTATCTTCAGGTCGAGGTCAGCCTTATATGTACATGTGGCTTGCCTTACCAGAAGAGCATTGGGAAGAACATTCAATCCGTGAGAGCTCATCTCTGGGTCTATTCCGGGAATTTCCATATACTTCCTGGCAAACACGTTGGTGAACTCTTTGAGAACGCCAATGATATCTTCCTTCTATTCTGGCTCGAGAGTCTTGGATATAATCATGGGTTTACCTTCATCCCCTTCTACCCCTATGCTGATCTCCTCTAACTCTTGTAGCTGCTCTATGGGTCCGTCCTGCATGCATTCTAGAACTTCCTATGGTTCCTCAACATGATCAATGATATGGGATTCATCAACAACAAAAGATTCAAGTGTCAATTTGTCACTCTCACCCCGAAACACCTCCGACACAGACCATTGTAAATGGTAAATAACTTTCCCATTGGGCAGGACAATTTTTTTATAAGTTCAAGGAGGTTTGACCACCTCTGCCACATTTACCTTACCTTTTATTATGTGGGGGATCATCCTCCAACCAAATGATCATGTACATATTTCTTTGGCTGGGCACTTCCTCCAACCACTTGTTTTTCTTCTATCTTTCTTGTAGAATTCTATTTTTCCGCGTCTAGTTCCGTGTAAAATGTCGTATCCACCTGATGGCCCTCCTCAATGAAAAAGGATTTCTGCGTTGCTCTGATAATGATATATGTTCCTCGAATATTATCCATTGAACACTAATGGTAGGTGGAGGGTACTATAGCCTAGGTATGTATCCATAACCTCCCAATGAGTAGCTGGTAGCTGGTAATAGCATTGATGACATGGATTGGGAAGTGAAATTTCCCAACTTGATTACCACATTCACATATCCAAGGGATTGCATTCCGACACTGTTAAATCCTGAAATCACTAGTGGTACTGGAACTATCTTCTCTTGATTGATCCCGGCATCATACAATGTAATAATGGGCATAACTTTAATAGATGTTACTCCAACCATTAATGCTCTGGGGACTGAGACTCCATTGCTCGTAGCTATAACATATAGTGGGCGATTGTGGAAGTAAGGCACCTGCCTATCTGCCTCTAAAAATACCACTTCAGAAGTATACCTCTTGGTCAACCTCCCAATCGGTCCTTGCCAATTTAGTTAGGGGTCTCCGCGTTACTGCAAAACTTCTAAAACCTTTCTTGTGATGACTAATCTAATGTCATACTTCACTCCTATTTAATTGAAGAACCACTTAAACTTGGGGCTCCTCGCTATGGCCTCTCGTTCATAATCTAGGTCTACCTCATATGTCTTGGCATTATAAACATGTTCTGCCTCGGATGTCCCCCCTTTATCCAGAGCAAGAATGACATCCATTTGGCTCTCTGGAAGGTTTAACTACTCAATTTCTTCACTTTCATCCTCTTCTTAGTCTGGAGTGAAGAACTAGTCCTCTCGCTTCCATTCTAGCTCAATTCTATGCTAGTCGCTCAGAGATAACATTTCCAACCCTTCACATATTTGATCACCACTCTCCCTTTCCATCAGCTCTTGGGTTGTTTCTTTATCATATGCCACTACCATGTTGGCAGTGCCAACGTGATGTACTGGAAGTGGATTTTCATTGACACCCATAGTAGGAATCTGCAAGGTACCATTGGCGACCTGCTCGTCAATGATCCTCCTTAAGTAGTAACATTACTTGGTGGAGTGTTGCACCCGCTCGTGTAGCTCACAATAATTTGGTTTGGCTTTCTCAGCTGCTATTGGGGTTTTCCCCATTCAAGTTAGGAGTACCTACTACCCCTTTTCGTACCAAAGTACGATAACAATACATATCATCCGCTACGCTACAAGGTAGCAGTGGTGGGGCATCTTCCCCAAACTTCCTCTTATTGCCTAGGTTGTTATTCTTGGATCCGAAACCTCCCTTATTTACTTTGGGATTTCCATCCACATAGTTGACTGATTTCCTCATCGAGACTTGAAACCTCCCAGAAGTCATTAACACTTATGTCCTCCAACTCGAGGTCCTTGGCTTTATTATCAAGATATATTGCTAGCAGCGTTGTTGAACTCTATAAAAGTTCCATCTTTGGTTTCATTGATCAAATGCAACTTGTACTCCTCCAAGAGTCCCTCGAAACATATTTGCAATGGCCTTGCCTCTGCTACATCCTCATGGAAATCTAATGCCCTCTCGCCGAAACGTTTGATATACTGCATTAACTCCTGACTAGACTTCTGAACTACTTGTGCTGGGTGTCTTAATGTGAATTCATCCTTCGCTACGAAGAACTTTTGGAGGAACCGCCTATGCATCTGTTCCCAAGTAGGGATACTGTTGGGTGCCAAATGGGAGTACCATGTATCGGCCTTCCCTGTGAGGGTCCTGGAGAACTCCATCAGCCTCAAATTTTTGTCATTGGCATGCTCTCTAAAGTACTCAACAAACCTATTCACGTGCTCTCTTGGATTCTCACCTTTATCGCTGAACTTGATAAAATTTGGTGGGATATACCCCTCTGGGTATGGCTTCTCATTTACCTCCTGTGGGTAGGGGTGTTATAACTCTTCATATAGATGAGGACCCTCCCTTTAATAGGAGGAGAGAAACTTCCTTACCTCATCTATAGTAACAACTTTGGAGTGTAATTCGTCCAAAATCGTACCTTTTGTTTCTGGTCAACTTGATGGTTCTAGAACTTGTTAAGGCACCACTTTACATGACAGAGCCATAACTATCAAAATTTCAACTAGAGTGGCTACCCCATGAGGGGGGGGGGGGTAGCTACTGGTGTTACATAGACTTGACCCAAACTCAATAGGTCTACATTATTTTCCTTCAAGAAGTAAAAAAACATGCTCATAAGACTTATACCGATCATCGGAGCTGCTGCTGGTGAGCTGGTATGCCTTCCATGAAGAGTAGGTGTCTTTGTTCTGATCACCACCACATCCTCATGAGTGGTCTGGTCACTTTGAGTTCCTTTCCCAAGTGTAATGTCATAAAAAACTAGCTTCTTAGAAATCTTGAAACCTTGTCTTTCCATTAAAGCAAGAATACCTCCCCAGCAGAGTTGACAAATATAGGAGGGTAGCTGTAATGGGGTCTATGAATAACTAGAAAGGGTGAGGCATGACCCACTTTAATGAACTATACCGTCAAGGTTCTCAAGAACTTCTAGAGAAACTTCTGGTAAAACCTTCTCCTTTTGGTAAAATAGAACTAAAGCTGGAACTCACTCCCTGCAGGAAGATGATCTTCATAAAATAATGGTAAGTTTTTCAAAGAGAAACTGATGAGATTGATGGTTGTTAGTGGGGAGTGAAATAACAAGGGAGAAAATAGTAGGACCGAGTTGGAAATTTTAAAGAGAGAGAAGGGAGAAAATAGTAGGAGGTTATGGTGTGATTTTTACAGAGGAACAGTGTAACTTGAGTTATCATCCTTACTGATCGTGCCCAAGGGTCCTATTTATACTTGGGCACTAGGACCGAGTTGGAACTTTTAGCTCCAAAATTGAGAGGGTTGGTGTGGGACAAGGTCTAAAATGTACAATTTATCCCTACCTATGTGCAGCCATCTGTCCCCTCTGACAGGTGCCACTTGGTGCAAACCAAAGTAAAAAAGAAAGTATGTCTATACTTGAAGATAAAATATCTGATTTGGTAAATATCGTTAAAATGGTATCTTTTGTTACAAACTTTGTGAACTTGATAGGGGAGGCCTCAAGGACCACCTCCTCTAAAATGATTTATGTTGAGAGTGAAGTCTTGAATACCCCCTTCTCTAAAATCATTTTTTATAATAAAAATTCTTTTATGGTGAGTAACCTCTTAGTTTCTCATTCTAGTTATAGATGAGTGTGTTGTGTAAGGACTTGGGTGACTCTTAGGGTCAGTCTACCAGTATTCTCTCAATCCTAAAGTGTAAAGTGGTTGAGATTTCTCAACAAACCTTATTCCTCAGCTGCTAAGACAAGACTTTCAAAAGATCCCAACTAGACCATTTGAGACCTTCTTGCTCAACTAGGCTACCTATATAATAAAGTAAGTGTTAATACTTTTGTTATTTCAAAGTATGACTTTTCATAATGATGGGGTTGCTCATGTTAGCCATTCCCTCATCCTAGCATGTTTTCTAAAAGCTAAGTGACCTTGAAGGTTCCGTGTTCAATATTTTCTGGAAGATAAGGGGGAGAACCTTAAGGGTTCCTCATCCAATATTTTCTGAAAGCTGAGGGACGTTGAGGGTTCCGTGTTTAGTATTTTCTGGACACTAAGGGGTTGGACCTTAAGGGTTACTCACCTAATATTTCCTAGAAGCTGAAGAACCTTGAGGAGTTCATTAGCCCAATATTTTCTAGAATCTGAGGGACCTTGAGGGTCTTGCGTTCAATATTTTCTAGAAACTGTGGGGAGGACCTTGACGGTTCCTCACCCTATATTTTCTTTAAGATGAGGGACCTTGGGGGTTCCTCTTCTAATATTTCCTGGAAGATGAGGGACCCCAAGGTTTCCTCATCCAATATTTACTAGAAGCTAAGGGACCCTGAGGGTTCCTCATCCAATATTTACTGTAAGCTGAGGGGGAAGGGCCTTGATGGTCCATCACCCTAAGATTTAGTGGGCATGCTTAAAACACACTTCTACACCCAGAATTGATCTCGAGATAGAACAAAATGAGATTTTCGATGATTTGAGAATGCAAATAGGTAAAACATAAACTATGAAAGATCCATACCAAATGGTCACTCAAGGTTAAGGAACCAGTGGTCAAACAGTTGAAGGTAGGCTTCATTCGGGTGATTGAATATACCACATGTCTAGGAAACATTGTATCCGTGCCAAAGTCCGGAGGAGATTTTCATATGTGTGTTGACTACCGAGATTTGAATAAGGCCTTGTCAAAGGATGATTAACCACTACCCAATATCGACATGATTGTCGATAACATGACCAATCACACTCTAAAGTCATTTGTTGATGGTTTTTCCAAATATAACCAGATCAAGATGCCCCTGGATCATTAAGAGAAAATCTCATTCATCACATAGTTCTGGGTAGGGGAAAATAAGAGATTTTTTTTTAGAATAGAAGGGAGATGAGAAGAGTCCTAGCGCACCGAGATTTCGAATCAGGGGTATAATTTCTTGAGATGGTCCAGGTTGACTAGACACGCCATTTCTTCTCCATCAAGGTTGGTGAGCACAACGGTTCCGCCCAACAGGATCTTCTTCACGATGTAGGGGCCGCTCCAATTGGGCTTGAATTTCTATATAGGGTCCCAGATGGACTCTACTATTTCTTTGAGGGCTAAGTAACCTTCTCAAAAACTGCAGTCCTTGACTCTCTTATTGAAGGATCGCGCTATACAATGATGGTACCCTTGTATATGATATAGATCTTTCAATCTTCCCTCGTCCAAGAGGAACAACTCATCAAGATGACTTTGGTACCAGTCTTCTTCGCTAACCTTGCTTTCAAGCATAACGCGCAACAAAGGTATTTCCATCTCCATGAATAGAACCGCTTTCGTGCCATAGACTAGAGAGTAAGGGGTATCCCCAGTAGAGGTTCGTACTGAAGTACGTTAGCCGTAGAGGGTGTAAAGGATCCTGTCGGACCAATCACAATAACTCTCGATCATCTTGATGATGATTTCTTTGAGATTCTTAATGGCTTCTTTGACAGCCCTATTAGTTTGAGGTCGGTATAGAGAGGATTTGTGTCTTTGAATTCCATACTCATAGACCACTTATGTAACCTCCACCTCAAAATGTAACCTATTGTCTGATACCAACTCATGTGGGACCCCATATCGGCATATGCTGTTCTTTTTGATGAATTTGGCCACCTTCTTGGCATTCAAAACTTCGTATGACTCAGCTTCGACCCATTTGGTGAAGTCGTCAAGAGCGACTAGGATGAACTCATGACCATTGGATGCCTTCAATGTAACTTTCCCTATGATGTCGATGCCCCATGTGGAAAATGTCCAGGGAGAAGTCATGTTGTATAATTATCATAGAGGTAGATGTTGTAGGTTGGAGAACTATAGGCATTTGAGACATCTTCCAACGTAGGCTGTACAGTCCTAAACCATGGCAGTCCAGTAGTATCCCTAGCGGATGATCTTTTTGGCAAGAATATGGCCATTTATGTGGGGTCTATATTCCCCACTGTGGATTCTCTGCATCATTTCTTCAATGTATGCCCCTGTGATGCAGTGTAAATGGGTTCCATCAAAGTTTCTCTTAAACAATGCTTTATCACAGACAATGTACTGGGCGGTCAGTCTACGGAGAGTTACTCGGTCCTTCTTGTTAGATCCTTGAGGATACCTACCGTGTTTGAGGAGGCTCCAAATATCATAGTACCAATAGTCTATTATTTTGGGTTCTTCCTCTGTGCTGAGATCGATGTGGTAATAGTGGGTTGGTTTGTCTTATTTTTGGACAGGGAGAGGGGCCATGGTTATTCCTTCGGGCATGTCAATCATGGAAGCTAAGGTGGCAAGGGTGTCAACCAGGTTGTTCTTTGCTCGGTGCAGGTAGTGGAATGTGATTTCTTAGAATTGGGAAGCTAGTTCTTCAAGGTGGGCATGAAAGGGTAAGAGTTTCTCATTCTTCACTTTCCACTTCCCGAGTACTTGATCGATGATGATGGTTGAATCCCCGTAGACAACGAGGTATGGGATTTCTTTCTTGAAGGAAACTTTGAGGCCTACCGTGTATGCTTCATATTCAGTCATGTTGTCAGTGAAAGGGAAATACAATTTAATGGCAATAGGAATGAGGGACTCATCAAGGGAAATTAGGAGGATTCCAATGCCATATCATTTTTTACTGGCATCACCTTAAAAGAAAATTTTCCTTCGAATATCTTCTTGGGAGGTGCAAAGGATATTTTCTTCTGGGAATTCAGAAATCCAGACATCGGCTTCTTCCATCAGGTTGTCAGCAAGGTAGTTAGAGATGTATATTTCTTTCATGCCTTTATGTGTGACATAGGTGATAGAAAACTTAGATAGAAGTATAAACCAACGGGCCATTCGACTGGATAGGGAGGGCTTCTCGAGTAGCTACTTGATGGGATCCAATAGGGATATGAGTCTGATGGGGGAAGGTTAGCATGTTATGCTGTAACTTTTGGGTATCCCAGACAAGAGAGACACATGCTTTTTCCAAGGTGGTGTAGTTAACTTCATAACTGGCCAATTTTCGACTGTCATAGTAAATGACTTTCTCTTTGCGAGTTTTTTTAAGTTATTGGGATAGCAAAGCCCCGACTGCAGTATCGGTCACGGTTAGGTATAAGAGTAAGGGAAGACTAGGTTGCGGCGGCATGAGCACCGGAGGTCGGGTGAGGTATTTCTTAATTCGATCGAAAGCTTCTTAGTATGCTTCATTCCAGACTTTGGTTGAATCCTTTTGAAGGAGTTTGAATATGGGTTCACAGATGGAAGTCAATTGGCTAATGAATCGACTAACATACTGTAATTTTCCAGAGGAATCCTCAGACTTCTTTCTTCATTCGGGGAGGTGGCATCTCAAGTATGGCTTTCAGCTTAGCATGATCTGCTTCTATTGCATTCTCACTAACCATGAATCCCAAGAGTTTCCCTTTAGTAACGTCGAGGACACATTTTTGTGTGTTAAGATGCATTTGGTATTATCGTAGTCATTTAAAGAAGTTTCGAAGAGAGGGAACATGACATTCTCTAGTCTTCGATTTGATAATCATGTCATCTACATAGACCTCGACTTCCTTGTGTATTAGATCATACCGAATGGTTATGTCAGCCCTTTGGTAGGTAGCCCCTACGTTTTTTAGACCAAATGGCATCACAGTATAGCAGAAGGTCCCCCAAGGGGTGATGAATGCAGTTTTCTCTTGATGATCAAGGTGCATCTTGATCTAATTATATTTAGCAAACCCATTGATAAATTACTTGAGAGCATGATTGGGTGTATTGCCCACTATCATATTGATGTTGGGTAGCAGGTAATCATCCTTCGAAGAGGCTATGTTCAAGTCTCGGTAGTCGACACACATGTGGACCTTTCCTTATAATTTTGGCATGGGTACGATATTGGATAGCCACGTGGGATACTCAATTACTCTAATGAAGACCACGTTCAATTGCTTGACTACTTCTTGTTTTAGTTTGAGTGACCATTCGGTGCAGAGCTTTCACAACTTCTGTTTGACTGGTTTACATTTCGGGAGAGTTGGAATCTCATGATGTGCTATCTCGGGGTTAATTCCAAGTATATCATCGTAGGACCATGCAAAAATATCCAAGAATTTCTTTAGTAGTTCTTCGAGTTGCTTGTGCTCGTGCTCATCAAGGGTAACCCCTATCCTAGCCTCGCGCATTTGGCTACTAGAATCGAGATTAATAATAAAATTTTCATCTTCATTAACTTGAATGCGATTATGTTGTTTGGTATTTATCTTATTTAGATCCGTTAAGAATTGTTCATTTGCAAAGTTATCATCATCAAGAGTTTGATTAGAATCAAGACAATTAATGTATGTCATAACAAGATAATCAAAATCTTCGTTTATTTCATTGATAGTAAATACAACATTGAGAACCTCATCATAGCAGGTCTCGATTACACTAGGGTGAGAGCAAATAACTAAAGGGGAAAGGGGATAAACATCAGGGTTAGTTTGAATATTAACAGGTGGCCCAGGTGCAGCATTTCAGTTGAGAGGAGGTGCATCAGCATATTTGATGAGGTAGGATGTATTGGATGATGTAGTACCTGAGTTCATCATGCAAAGTGCCATCCCTAGTATCTGTAAGTTTAAAGAGTCCTTAGAATCGCTTTCCTCAGAATACCTAGTATCAACTATGGTCTCCTTAGTGAGTGGTTGCACACAGTGCTGGGAACTTTTGGCCATGGGTAGCTGTCTTGAAAAAAGATCTCTATTCCTGGTTTATCCTCTTCTCTACATGGTCATACCAAGGTTCAGGGAACCCACATAAGGGGAAATATTCACCCTCTCTGATGAATCTTCCATTTAGGGAATCTCCCGAGATAGTTCTGGTACATTCTAAATTTCTCCTTTATCGAGGCCAATAGATCAATTAGAGTTCTTATTTTAATCGTTGATAGCCCAAGCTATAGGGAGTAAAGGCCTCTTTCAACACGATAGGTTCAGTTATCCCTTGTTGTCTCTTCCCTAGCCCCAGTCCGGGCGTGAAGTTCATGTTCTTGAACATTTGGATTACATTTACGTTTCCATGGAGATCATATTCTGGACAAACCTTATCTTTGAAATCGTCCCCTACTAGGAGTAGGAGTGGTTCTATGTGGAAGCCTGATAGAAGCATATCGTTCACCCCGTGTTGTATCTCGAGTACTGAATTACTGGTGTGCAGACACCACATTCTATGACCCCCTAAGTCTTTCCTTAGATACCTAGCACTTCCCCCTTCCACCACAAACCTAGGTCGCACTCCGAGTACCAATCTAGAGACCATAGGGCACCCTCGAGCCCCATTTGACTCCGATCAACTCTTTCACCAGAGTGAAAGATCTTTGAATATTTGAAGGGCTCTGAGTACCCTTTCCAATGGTTTTCCCCGTGCACAAATCGACATAACGGTTCAGACGTACGGACCATTTTCTTAGCCAAAAACTAATTCAAAGGTCATCGGGTGCTCTTGGGGCCTGAATTGACCCCAATAAACTCCTCCAATAGAGAAAAATTTCTTTAAATCATTGAAGGGAAATGAAACCCCTTTCTAATGGTCTGCCTCGTGCGCATAACAACATAACTGTTCAAACGAACAATGAGTTTTTTTCCCAAAAATGATCTGAAGGCTAATGGGCGCTCCCGAACTCCATTTGATCAAAGTCAAATCTTCTGCTCGAATGAGACTGAATGGATATCTGAAGGGAACTGAAGAACCTTTCTAAAGATCCTCTTAATGCATAGTTCTGACCCACGGTATGAACGAACGGTTCATTTTACTCTGAGAGGTAACCGAGCGCTTTCGGGCCCCAGTTGACCAAGGTTAATTTTCCAAATCATGCGAAACTCTTTGTAATATCAAAGTACATCTTCTTACTTTTCCAATGGTCTACCCATTGCACGATTCCAACGATCTGTTTGCGTTCGACGAGCACCCGTCTAAAGGACCAACATGAACTTCTGAAGCACATTTGACCCAAAGTCAACTATCGGACCCGGGAGTGGTCCAAATACTTTCGAAGGCCTCTGAAATATCTTTCTAACGGTACGCCTCATGCACAATTCAGATCAACGGTTTGTGCTATACATTCATTTTTCTAGAAAAGTCCGCACAAGACTGCCAATTGGCAGGTCCTGAACCCTGCCTATCGGTATAGTGTCAAAGGTGACATAATTAAGGGCCATGACTTCATTCCCAAGTGACAACAAAGAACCCATCAGCATCAGTGATCTCAGCAACATTCTCTCAAAGTCAGCGAAGTTACCTATGAGAAATCCCCTTCAAGACTAAATACCCATCCTTTTCACACCTAATTTGACAAATAACCTTGTCTCTCATCAACATCCATCAACATGCAAAGGAGTTCATCCAAGATCCAAGCGCAAGCACCAAAAGAAGGTCCAATTCCTTCTCCCTCTCTTTCAAATCTAGTTACATTATAGTTCTAGTTTAGATTCATAATCTAGTTACATCATAGTTCATAAATATTAACATCTACACTTTTATTAGTATATTGCACATACTCTATTTTTCATTAAAAAACAAAAATAAATAAAAGAGGGTTACACCCGTAAATTTCGAACGGAATTATCCACCACGCTTTTTCCAAAACTAGAAATATATTTTCTACACACACACGCCTAATAAAATTCCATTTGAATATATGGGATAAACCCCACCCCTATTCTATATTCTAACTATGTGGACTTTGATGCCTTTATAGGCTACGTAGGCATCTCAGATTAAAATCCGAGACTCGAGTCCAAATTTTCTAATCTTACAATTTCTATCATTTTCATAACTTTTCAAATCCCTCCTTTTCATCACACATATACATATATCATATGTTCATTCACGTTTCATCCCACACATATTATCGTTTCCCAATAACGATGAATGTTGTGATGAACACTCATATTCTATCTTCTACATTTATTATTATTTTGGAATATTCCCGTGGATGACCTCACCCTATCTTTTTCGTTGTATGGGTCGATCGATTCCAATCTCCGTTATATAAACACATGCATACGCTTCACGGGGATAAAAAGGAAAATATTAACATTTTGCCATGAGAGACCGAAAGGGTGGGATGGGTGCCTAACACCTTCCCATTTTGTAACTTATCCCCCGGACCTCCGATTTATTGATTTCGCATGCATCCGTTTTGTCCTTGATGTTGCTCTATTGAAGTGGCAACATATTCTTTTGCCTGTTTTGAGCAAAATATGTTGGCAACTCTATCTCTTTAAATTCACCCCAAACCAACGACGGTCGAAGCCCCCTTTTCAAAGAGAAGGGTGCAAGACCGCGGCGCAGTTTCTTCCCCGGGGGGATCCTCTTTCTCATTTCCCCTCGGAACGAATGTCACGCCGACCGAGATGGCCACAATGGCGACTCCGCTGGGGACTTTTTTTTAAGAGGGATAGACTCTATTCACATCGGTGTTTTATTTTCTTGTATATTCCCCTATTTTCATGTTCCCCTTTATTATTCATCTGTACCACATGCTTATGCTACTATTCACACAATTGTAGAAGATTCTCCATGTACACTTTACACCACATGCACCTAGGATTGCGTATATCCATATGTTTCACACACCACGTATCCATGCTTAGTATACTATTGGTACTTGTACTTTTCTCCCTATTTGTCATGATCAAGAAGGATACTCTCACCATAAGATACTAATAAGAGAATCATGCATGATTCACACGACATCACCCAAGAGCATTGTTAATTACCAAATTTTGTTCCGCAACTGGAGAGTCACTTTGTGATGGGCGCTGGTCCGGCAAAGTGCAATTAGCCTAAGCGATATGACTCTCACCTTCCATTGGACAAGTACCTTCGATGTATATCGAACGGTTCCCCCGCATCATACCGTTTGATTGAAGTCATGAAGGGAGGTATACCGCAGGGAACTATTTCACGTACGTCGAGTATATCGAATTCACTCTCACGCATACCGTCCCCATGAGGTATATAGTGAGGCAATTCATATACACTCTAGTGAGGCAATTCATATACACTCAGGAATATCAAATGTATTATCCACACGTACTGATTGCCCTCAAAAGCAAGACGTATATCGTGAAAGTCACGCTAAAGGGGCGAATCCCTTCAAATTCACCCAACCAACTACATACCTGCATATAGGCGTCAAGCCTAGGACACACATTTAAGATTTTTGATTTAGACCCGAAACTCTGCCAAAATTCTGGGTCGACCTGCTGCCTAAATTTTCATGCAATTTTTAAAATGGGACCTGCCTGTGAGCCTGGTTACAAGTCCAACCATAGCTTTACATATGTTGCAAACCCAATTTTTCTAGGCTCGGGTCCCGTCCAGCATTTCATTTTGCATTTAGGATAACTTAATACAAGTGGGAACCTAATAAACATAATAATCATATCGAGACCCGTCTCTAGTCTTTTCCTCTCTCTTTTTTCCAAAGAGCGTCCAAAACCCTTTTTTTTCTCTTTTATTAAAAATATCAAAAACATTTCGTTCTCATCTTTTCCAAAAATGTCAAAAATATCTTCCTCCTTTTTCCCACCAAAATAATGAATTTCCCTTTCCCTTTTTCTGGAAATAAATTCTAAATTCTTCCTTTTGTCAGGTCGATCACATACCCTTAGCCTAGATCCCTATTGGCTTCAGTCTTCAGTCGAACCATCCCAAAGTTCTGTCAGTCCCTTTGAGTCCGAGACTCACTCGTCCTTTATGGAGAACAAAGATCAAGTGTCGAATGTATAAACAAATTTGTTGACGGTTTTAGCTCAGCTCACTGCTAAAATTGACAACCTTCAAATCAAAGTTCAGGATATGTAAAGAAACCGGGTCCCTATCCCCGAAGATCCTGAGGTAATTTTCCCTCGTGCCAAGGGTCCTCCTACACCCGAAGCTATCTGGGTTCCTGAAGAATACCATCATGGTCTGCGTGCTCCTTCTTCTAATGGGCCGCCACCAACCCACCTTCCTATGCCAAACCTTGCTCAGACTGGGGCTAATTTACCCGTAACTGTTGACCCGAAGGAGGAAGAACTGAACAAGGTCAAGGAAGACCTCACGATACTAACCAAGAAATTCTACCAAGTTAGAATCTCTGGGAAGTACATGGAATACACCCATGTGTCTCCCTAACCTAAAGCCAGGATACCCAAAAAATTTAAGATGCCCAATATCGAGAAGTTTGGAGGTAGTGGACCCCCAATCGTTCATCTCCGTAGATATCATCGAGCCATGACTCTCCTAGGAGATTCCCAAGAAATAATGGCTCAGATGTTCCAACAGACTTTGAAAGATAGCGCCCTCCATTGGTTCCTATCCCTTGAAGAATCCAGAGTCCGCAGTTAGGAAGATGTCGTCCGTGAGTTCATGTCACAGTACAAGTATAACGAGGAGCTAGAGGTTTCCCACCGTGACTTAGATCTACTTAAATAGAATCTTGGGGAATCATTCAACAACTTAATAACAAGATGGAGAGAAAAAACAACTACCATGACCAATCGTCCTTCCTAAGAAGAACAGGTCAGCATTGTGAATAAGAACTTTATACCTCATGTCTGAGAAACATTGGGAGGACAGTCTTACCCTCACTTTCGAGCCCTCCAAGAAGCAGGAGTAGAGATCAAATAAGGTCTTGTAAAGATAGAAGTTAAACTGAAGAAAATCTCGGGATAGTTTTCTCCTAGGAAGTTTGAAAAGCATACTAGTACCACAGTTTCTACTATCAATAACATCTCTCAGCCTTCCACTTCATGGGCACCAAAAAGTTTCCCAAACCCAATGCGTAAAGAATATACCGATCTTCACACTCCTCTCTCCAAAGTCTACCAGGATCTCTTGAACCAAAACCTATTCAAACCCTTGGACCCTCGTCCGTTACCAAACCCTCTTTCGAAGAATTTCAAACCTGATGCCGGTTGTTACTATCACCAAACTGGTGGCCATAACCCTGAAAAATGTTTCCATCTTCGAAACATAATCCAAAGCCTGATGGACCGGGGTATTATCACCCCACCAGCTAATACTAAACCAAACACTACCCATAATTCACTCCCAAGTCATACAAACGCCATCTTCCTAGAAGAAGACTCAGAACTCAACCCATCTACCCAAATTATGCTAAGAAAATCACCAATCATGCCCATATACTCTCCTAAACCTCTCTAAACATTCCCATATTTACTCTTACACCCTACCAACCTTTGCCGATCAAACCATATCACTCCTCACTAGAGCCAACATCGCTGTCCGCACCCATTCTGGAGGTATATTCATGGAATTATTAGAAGTGCTCAACTAGCTCCTAGAGTTTGGGCTGAAATTACTTTCCCAGATGATCATTGACTATCATAGATTTAGTGGGTAATTTTTAAAAGCTCAAAAATGGGCCCGAGAGTCAGACTACTGGGTATTGCCAGCCAACGAAATAAGTCTAGATGACCTAGTTCAGATCATGGAAGATGTGTTTCGACAGACTGGTGATATTTTTAGTATATCTGAGATGATCGCCACTTTGAAAATACAAGGGCACCTGGTTCCCTCATTCTTGCATTTCCATGTCGAATGGGAGGAATTATATGAAGAGGCCATAGAACTTATAAAGTATATTGACTTTGCATGTAAAGACAATATCGGTGCCACCGGATGGGGAGATGATTTCAAAGATTCAAATGAAGAGACAGATTCAAGAAATACTAGTATGATAGCCAACCTATACGGAATGATATCATTCGAGGAGCTATTAGGAGAGATCAACCAGGTAGATGAGCAACCTGACATCGATGAAGAAACAGGGATGGTTTCTATTTTTCCCCTCTTTCGTGAAGTACATGACCATGTCGAGGAGACATTATCAGAATACAAACTTACAACCATCAACAAGCGATAAAAGGAAAGGTGTTGAGAATATCCCTATGCAAGAAATGACCCTTGAAGAAATCAAGGTCCTTGATCAACTGAAGAAAACTCAAGCTAACATCACTCTATGGGGACTTTTCATGTGTTCCAAACTGCACCGAAATGCCCTAATGAAACTACTCACACCACTACACCAAAAACAGCAATTTGCCACACCATGGTATTAAAAATTTGGCACAGTTTTAAACTGTGCCAAATTTTGGCACGGTTTAATAACAATCTGGCACACTTTAAAACAGTGCCAAAATTTACCACTGTTTTTAAGTGTGCCAAAATTGAGTACACTTTACTAACATATAAAATGCCCAAAAAAAAATTTCACTTACTCGTTTTGACTCTCCCGCTCTCTCATCACTCTCATTTAGGAGTCTCCCGCTCGTTTCTTTATCTCTCACGTTTTGGCACTTTGGAGTCCCATGTCTTCCATCACTTTGGAGTTCTTCACATTTGCTGTCACTTTGGAGTCTCAGGTTGGAAGGAATGATGGGGCAGCCATCCGCCTGTGTATTGGCTATGAAAATGTATAAAGAACGCAAGAATCACCCACATTCCATGGATTCTGAGACATCTCCAACTCTTATTGATGCCAATAGGATGGCTCTTCTCAAATCAGCATCAAATCATCAAGGGTAAAATCGGTAGAGCCCAGTATGTCAACTTGATATTTGTCACTTTTACTCTGCTAGTTGGTTTGCTCATCAGTTTCTCTTGCTTTTATTGTTGATTCAGCCAGTTGGTACAAGGCAATTCTAGGAGCATGTCTGCGGCTTTGCAGCAAATTCAGGGGCGGTCTCAATTGACCACTATATGTATGAATTTATTTATTTGGTTCATTATCTTTGGTTCCATGGTTGGGTTTATAGTTTTCTAAAATTTGTAGGACATAAAAGGGGAGGTTAATTGTGGTGCAACTCAGAAATATTTTCCTGCATATCCTTCTTCACTTTATGGACAAGCAATTTTATAATCAAAGTCCGGACTTGGTGGTGCAGGTAAGATTACCTGACCTTTAAGAATGGATGAATTTACCAGACACACTTTTTTGGATGAGTACAATCTTCTTTTAATTATAGTCTTTGACGATGTATGGATTCGGACATAAGTTTTAGGTTTCCATGTTTTTTTTTTTAATTTTAACTTTACCCCTGAGATTATTGCATAATTAAACTACTCCCTATAAGTTAAAAAATTATACTTATCCCAAATGCAACAGATAATGCATAAGCTGTAATTCTAGAGTAACTCTTGATTGTGACTTACTTTTTGTTACAAATGTATTGGTTGGCATATGACATCCACGGATCGTCATTTAAAATTGAGTCACAACTCATAAGTAAGAGTTGTCTTAAAATTACTCAATGCCAAAGGTACAAGTGGATTGATGCACATGTAGACGATAAGCCTAATTTATGAATTTCTAAGGCGGCAAGTCTAATGATGCAATTATATTGGGGCAAAGTCAAAGAGAGTGTTTCTTTTATTACTCTTGGAATAGAAAATATTTTTCTAGGTGATAAATTTTATTAGGTAAATTTTGTGAGCTTTCTTTACTTCTCTTGCAGTCTAAACATTGATAAATTTTATTGGTAAATGATCGACTTTCATTGGATGTTAGTTTATTTTTTCTTTTATCCCCCAACAATATCGTCTGAGCATATGCGTGGGCGTGTATATATGATTATGGATAGTATAAGGTATGATAGGATGGATAAAATATCACCATATTTGTCCATAGAAGTTTTGGATTTTAGGCTTCCACGCTTATACTCCATAATGGTAATTTCATTTTCCATAAATAAGTTGCTCTTTAACATTGACTTGAGATTTGTCACTACACTGTAATATACACTTGAAGGTAAGTTTTTATAAGTGTAATATACATATGAATGAATACATATTTTCCAAACCTAACTCATTGCACCACACACACACAAACACACACACACACACACACACACACACACACACACACACACACATATATATATATATATATATAATGCTCATGTGCGTACTAGTCCGCATTTTAAGAATGCGTACCGGACATGTGTGTTACACGGTTCATTTATTAATAGTCCAAGCCCAAAGGGTTCTCCATAAATTGCAAATTACACCGAAAAGGGGTAAAATCTCGGGCATGAGTGTTACAAGGGGGATAGAAAATATGTACTTAACCATAATTTTATTGATCACATAACTATCAACTTCCATCTTTCTTAGGTGTAAGGACATAATGGGGTATGGGTATGGTATAAGGACCATGCTCTTTTAGAGTACTCTACACACACAAGTCATAAACCTAATGTCGTAAACTTCTCATTCTATACGAGAGACATACGATAATGGGGGTTCGAAAGGGTGGCTTCGAGCATTAAGTCAATCATGTGTATACGAAAACCTCTAAGTGGACTACAAACGTCGATAAAAGAATCCCACAACTACAAAACTTTTTACAAACCTGTCTAAAAGGTGGATACAATACGCAAAAGGGTATAACATGCCACCCCTATGCATTGACCACTAAGGCAAAGTTGCAAACTAAATGGGTAAGAGACGTGTGGTAAAAACACTCGGATGGTTTGGAACTGACATTGTTCTCCCCCATGCTCAAATGTATATGTCTCGGCCCAATCATCATGCATGCATTATGCTGGAGTGGTAGTTTCAACCATATAAGATAAGATCTCATTTAATACGATTAAATTGCGAACGACACCTTGCCTCGCATGCTTTGATAATATAATTTTTGTCATCTAACCAATTCGTCACAACCGGTATCGTAAACCCAACTTACATATCGTTTACAGGCCAAATGGACCCAAGGCGAAATTCTAAAGCAGAGGGCCATATGCATTATATTATTAGAAAAATTATACTCACACAAGGCTGAATCATAAATCTAATTGGCAAAAAATGTGTTAAATAATTCTGGTAATAATCAATTTGTTAACATCTTAATGCATATATTATAAATAATATAATATATTAATTAGTTGCTTAAAATTTTAGGGCCACTACAAGTTCCTCAAAAGTAGGGGTCTGAGGCAATTCCCTCACTTATCTCCCCTCCAGGTCGGCCATGGTCGTCTCTTGGACCACTAGGTTAACAATTGAACCTTAATCAATGTTCAAACTGAGTCTCTTGGGCCACTAGGTTAACACTTAAAACCTTCGTCAATGATTAAGGTGCATGGCTGACCCTTATAAGTACACCGCATCTAAAAACTACTCCCATGTCAATAAGTGATGTTCAAATTGGGAAGATTTCGTAAGGCTCCATGCCATCACAAGAACAATTATTTTTTTTAACAAAATCGCCAAAATATCAAAAGCATCGCGCGATAGTGGCAAGTATGGAATCAAATTTTTTAGAACATGGGTTTGCGCAGAGGCACTATCGAAAGGGGTACCGCGGTTGAATTAGGCAAACATCAGAACGAACGGTGTCGAACTGGGTTGGGAAGTTACGGTGTGGCTCGGTCATTGGTCAAAGGTGGGGAGCTTCTTCCATTCAGGGTCGATGATGTGCCCAATCAATGCACCTAGGGTGGTCATTGTCTGATCATCTCTCTCCTCTGCCCCATATAGGTGACATCTATAGGTGGTGTGTCCTCCGATAAAAGAGAGGGGAGTGATGATGGGGATCCAACGAGTGGGTCTCATATGCAATCGACTGAATTGACAGTGGTTGTTAGCTAGAACGCGAAGGAGCGCGACAAGTGTCATTGGTTCGTCATTATGAATACGTCCACACAACAATTGAGTTGAACTAACCTAAGTCATACGTGCACACAACAGTATACGCTATACCTTCATTGTCTAAATAGCACTAGACACAACCTGGTCAGTCAGTTTATCCATATTTACTCAACCAAAATAAAAGGGCGATGCCAAACAAATTAGAACATCAGTCAAAATAAGGCCCACCACATCGAAAACAAATTTTGGAGCAAATAATCACCACACCTGCAAGGTCACTCACTCAGTAGATATACAAACTGTTATGATATTATAAACAAGCACTCATGCATTAAAATTATAGTGGTGTGAAAAGATATACCATCAAATGCCGCCTTTGAATTATGACACATACAACTGCGAATGTGACTGTAATGGACGTAATGAGCCCATATATCAAATAAATCTGAAACACAAAAGGTAGATTAATGATCACTTTAAAAATCAGTTGACTATAGAGTTCAGAACTTTGGCTCTGTAGATGGTCAAATGTTAGCATGTATATGGTAAAATGTTGTATGCATATATGCATACAATAAGATATATGCAGCGGATGTATGCATATATGCAACAGCAGTATGCATATGTGTGCAGCAGCTGTACGCATATATGATGTTGTGCATATATGCATACATCATCCCCATGCTTCCACTGCCCGACACCTCTATCGGCAGCCCCATTCTTCCACTGTCCGCCACCTCTATAGTTGAGTTTCTATAGAGTAATTGACCAATGATGGTAGGACACAAGGAGAGTGAACATTAAAATGGACAAATAATGGACATAAGGAGAGCTTTATGAACATGTTGGAACTTGGAAGATGTTGGACAAATAATGAACAAAGTATTGACTAAAATGTTTTTATTTGTAGTTTATTCTCTCGCAAAACTGATGAATGTGAAAGAAGATCAAAGATAACTCTAATATGTTTTCATTTTAGTTCACTGTATCAAAAATCTTAAAAAATATATGTAAGAAGCATTATGGTTAGATGAATTAAAACTTCAGTGTTATAGTAATTTGAAATATATCTCTAAGAATATGTCATATTTGTTAAATATTTCAGTACTTTGATGACCTGTTATGAGAGACATTCCAATATTTATCTTTTCTTGAACAAATGTGTCGGTGCTTTCCTTTTAGATTTTACTCTATCCTTCATATGCATTTTTTGGCATCTAATTCCCTGTCAAAAGTACATAAAGTCGTTGAATATCTGGAGCTTTTCTAGCACCTTTTGCCAAAACTCTATCGAAATAAGTTGTATCAGACACGATTTCCTTATACCAAACGTGGATTGGGTGCAGATTATTAATTAAAGCATCGGTAAGAACGACTTTGAATGTGTACCAGTTCATATCTTGGCATTCTTTTACAACTTCCTCCTTTGTCTTCTCAATAACAACCTGATATATTGAAACTAGGTGGTTAGCATCACGTCTATCAGGGTTGTCAAATTCAAGGCCTGAAAATGCGTTAGTCTTACAATGCTTTATTTTGTTTTTTATTACATCTTTTGAGTCAAGTAAATTAATTCGAGTTAGGTCAGAAGGCGCGGATTTAGACATCTTGGAAAGACCATCAGTGAGGGACATAACTCGGGCTCCAGTAGGTGGAATTGGATCAAATATCTTTTACTAGTTCGATTTGACCCAAGTGAAACTGACCAAACACGGAAAAATGATTGAATATTATGTTTTGCCATTAATCATATCAATTAGAAGCCTTGATTTTTAATATTAGGGTTGTGTTAAATTATTATTATATATTGAATGCATATTATAGAACTTTGGAGAAACCAATGGCTTCAAACAATTTTTTCATCAAAGGGTAGTCACGGCTCAATCTTTAGGCTCATCATGTCAAGTAAATTTGAATATAATCTCTTGTTTCATTTATGTTTATATATTCAAATTCTATCATAATTATTTAAATGTGTTGTTAATTAGTTCTTTCTACTTTTTTAGATGGATAATTCTAATAGAGAAACAAATGGAACACCTTCAGATGATCATCCATCCATTCTCGATGATTCAAATAGCGACATCTCAAACCTACCATGACAAGCAACAATTTTAAACAATGTGAGTACCAAAACAAACTTACCCATCTTATATATGACTTCACTTATGTATGACAATATAATGTATGCGTTAATATATTTGGAAAATTATAGATGATCGATTGTTACACTTACCTCTCTCATATATGACAAGAAGGGCGTGATTATAGAAAAACGATGAAGATTGAGAGGCTAGATATAGACAAGACACTGAAGATTGAGACACTCAATATCGCCACCAACAAGCACTACTATAGATAAAAATTCCAAGTATTATCCCTCATCATACTTCCATCACCACAACGGTCCAAATCGACTAGGTAATAACACATCTTTATTTTATTTCTATATATCTATGTGACAGAGTATTAGGTAGGATATATGTTGTGAATATTCCTCCCTTAGTTTTTTATAGTGACTTAAAGTACGTTCATATCACTAATTTTCACACGTATGTACTGTCTTTACTAATAAAACGAACATTTTAAGTCATTAAAAATCAATTTTGAGTCCTATTAATAATTGCAACTTATGATTTCACACTTGTCACTAATGAAGCACCAAACTTAAAAACACACATTCAAATCTATAAACAAAGTTATAGATTCACAAACATAAATCAAAATTAAAACATAATAAATATAAAACGTTGATGATAGAGACCTAAAAAATCACACAATTAGGCTTAAAAATAAGTCGTTTGAGGATAAAACCCAAACCAGCCCCTAAACGGCCTCGTAAGAGGCATGAACACCTTGCACGGGACCAATGTAACTTGTAAAAACTGACAGCGTAGTCATGAGTCTCTCGGTTTGAGAAGACGATGATAATTTACAAAAAATCAATTCTTAAACTAAAAAATAGGTCATTAAAGGGTGAAAACCCAAACTAGCCCCCAAACGGACTCGTAAGAGGCACGAACACCTCGCACATGACCGATGTAACTTGTAGGAACTGGCCGTGTAGTCACGGGTCTCCCAGTTTGAGAATATGACGATGATTTGCAAAAATCAACACTTAGACTTAAAAACAAGCCGTTAGAGGGTGAAAACCCAAACCAGGCCCGAAATGACCCCGTAAGAGATACGAACACCTTGTACGGGACCAATGTAACTTATACGAACTGACCGCGTTGTCACGGGTCTCTCGACTTGAGAATATGACGATAATTTGAAAATATATGGATTAAGCTTAAAAAAAAGCCCTTAAAGGGTGAAAACCCAAACCAGCCCCCAAACGATCCCGTAAGAGGCACGAACACCTCACACGGGACCAATGTAACTTGTATGAACTAACCGCGTAGTCGCGGATCTCCCGGTTTGAGAATATGATGATAATTTCAAAATATATCAATTAAGCTTAAAAAAAGTTCTTAAAGGTTGAAAACCGAAACCAACCCCCAAACGACCTCGTAAGAGGCACGAACACCTCGCACGAGACCAATGTAACTTGTAGGAATTGACCGCGTAGTCCCGGGTCTCTCGGTTTGAGAATATGAGGATAATTTGCAAAAATCAACACTTAGACTTATAAACAAGTCGTTAAAGGGTGAAAACCCAAAACACCCCCCAAACGACCCCGTAGGAGGCACGAACACCTCGCACGGGACTAGTGTAACTTGTTGGAACTGACCACGTGGTCCCGGTCTCCCGGTTTGAGAATATGATGATAATTTGTAAAAACCACACTTAAACTTAAAAACAAGCCGTTAAAGGGTGAAAATCCAAACCAGCCCCCAAACGATCCCGTAAGAGGCACGAACACCTCGCACGGGACCAATGTAACTTGTAGGAACTGACCGCGTAGTCCCGGGTCTCCCGATTTGAGAATATGATGATAATTTGCAAAAATACACACTTTAACTTAAAAACAAGCCGTTAAAGGGTGAAAACCCAAACCACCGCCCAAACGACCCCGTAGGAGGCACGAACACCTCGCATGGGACCAATGTAACTTGTAGGAACTGACCGCGTAGTCCCGAGTCTCCCGGTTTGAGAATATGACGATAATTTCCACTCCTATATGTAATTTTTTAGTTTGAGGATTTTTTTTTTCTAAATTATTGGGGTACTAATATCGTATCTTATTGTACCCTATTTTTTTTGCAGGATAACAGTTTATCGTTGTCATTTATTCATGTGGAACACACAGAGAAGTCAATGGTTTACAACAAGGGGTTTATTCATGATTCCATTTTTTTGTGTTATGGCCGTGCATGATTTTTTAATTTTATTGTTAACTTTTATGGCCGTGTGAGCTTTTGTAAGTTAATTGTTATATTTTGTGGCCTTGCGGGCTTTATGTTAGGCAGATTTTGTATTATGAGGTTTTGAAATGTCTAGAAAATAGAGGAAATTTTGTCTAATTTTTTTTTGCCAATGAACTATTAAAGTCTTGTAATATTTTGAAGTTTGTATGTACATTAGTTTATCAACAACGTGCAATATTTTTAATTTGTGAATTTTTGTGCTTTCAAATAATTTTCTTTTTCTTTTTATAAAATTTTTTTGGCACAGTTCAAAACCGTGGCAAAAGTGTATCATATTTTGGCACGGTTTTGAACTGTGCCAATTTTTTTTAAACTCTGTTGAATCTGGCACAGTTAAAATTTTTGCCAAAAGTGTGCCAGAAATATCAAATTCTAGCACGGTTTAAAAGTGTGCCAGAATTGTTTCTGTTTCACTAAATATGGCACACTTTTGAGCCACGCCGGAAAAAAATTACCATTTTGGAAAAACTGATTCTGGCACAGTTCAAAACTGTGCCACATTTGATCTGTCACAATTTTAAACCGTGTCAGATTCCTATTTTTGGTGTAGTGACACGACCCACAGTTCTTCCCTCAACCACACTAGAAGAAGAAGTGAACCTAGTTGGATCGTTGACTTCTACTCGTATGCTCTCCTTTTGTGAAGAGGAAATCCCTAAGAATGTTAACAACCACAATTATTCTCTTAATATTTCTGTCGAAGTCATGGGGAAAACTGTTCCCCTCTCACTCATCGATAACGGATCAGCTCTGAATATTTTCTGTTAAGAACCCTCAATTATTTGGGACTAAAAGTGAGCGACCTTGCTCCAACCTCTACTACCATGCGTGCCTACAACAACACCCTCCAAGAAATAATGGGATCTATCAAGCTTACAATAGGGGCTGGCCCTATAAATCCTGTTATTGAATTCCAAGTCATTGATATCCTAGCCAATTTCAATCTGCTGCTCGGACGACCATGGGTCCACAACATCAAAGAGGTGTCTTCTTCCCTTCATCAGAAATTGAAGTTCTTTGCCAATGGACAAGTTATCATAATCTTGGGAGACAGTAACAACACCATGAATGAAAGCACCAATAATATGGTACTCGATATACAACACGGGGTGAACAATATGATGTTATTAGGCTTTCAGGTGGAACCACGCCTACTCCCAGTAGGGGACGACTTTAAAGAAAGGGTTTGTCTAGAATATGACTCTCATAGAAACGTTAATTAATACAAATTTTCAAGAATATGCACTTCATGCCCGGACTGGCGCTAGGGGAAAGACAATAAGGGATAACTGAACCTATTGTATTGAAGGAGGCCTTTCCTCCTTGTGGCTTAGGCTAATAACCATCAAAAGAAGAACTCAGATTCACCCGTTAGCCTCAACTAAAGAGAAAGTTAGAATGCGCCAGAACTGTCTTGGGAGATTCTCTAAATGGAAGATTCATCATAGAGGGTGAAGATTTCCCCTTTTACAGCTTCCTCGAGGCTTGGTATGACCCTGTAGACAAAAAATGAAACTAGGAATGGAGATTTTTTTTCATGGCAGCTATCTAGGGGTCGAAAGTTCCCATCACTGTATACAACCACCCACTGAGGAGACCATAGATGATATAGGGGATTCTGAGGATAGTGATTCTGAGGATTCTTTTAACTTTCAGATACTGGGGCTGACACTCTACATTATCCACTCAGGGACTACATCATTATATCCATCCTACCTCATCAAAGATGCTGATACACCTATTATCAACTGGCACGCTGCACCTGTGCCACCTACTGATATTGAACCTAACCTTGATGTTTACCCCCTTTCCCCTATAGTTGTTTCCTCTCACTCTGATGTAATCAAGTCCTCCTTTGATGAGGTTCTCAATGGTATTTTTCCTATCAATGAAATAAACGAAGATTTTGAGTATCTTAATGTGCCTTACATTAATTTCCTTGATTCTAATCAAACTCTTGATGATGATGACTTTGCAAATGAAAAATTCTAAACTGATCAAAATAATGTTAATAACAAAAAACATAATCGTGTTCAAGATAATAAAGATGAAACTGTTGTTATTAATCTTTATCATAGTAGCCAAATGCGTGAGATTAGGATATGGGCTACCCTTAATGAGCATGAGCGCACACAATTCGAAGAGATACTTAAAGAATTCATGATTGTATTCATATGGTCCTACGATGATATTCACGTCATTCACCATGAGATAGCACAACATGAGACTCCAACTCTCCCAGAATGTAGACCCGTCAAACAGAAGCTGCGAAATCTCCGCACGCAGTGGTCACTCAAAGTAAAAGAATAAGTAGTCAAGTAATTGAATGTGGGCTTAATTCGTGTGATTGAATATCCCACATGTATAGATAATATCGTACCTATGCTAAAATCAGGAGGAAAGGTCCGCATGTGTGTCAACTATCGAGACCTTAACAAGGACTCTCTGAAGGATGATTATCCACTACCCATCATCGATATGATTAGGGACAACACAACTATTCATGCTCTCTAGTCACTGGTTGATATATTTTTCGGATATAACCAGATCAAGATGCACCCTGATCATCAAGAAAAGACCGCATTCATCACCCCTTGGGGAACCTGTTGCTATACTGTCATGCCATTTGGTCTAAAATAATGCAGGGGCTACCTACCAAAGGGCTTCCACAACCATTATGCATGATCTAATACACAAGGAAGTCGAGGTATATGTAGATGACATGATTATCAAGTTCAAGACTGAAGAAGGTCATGTTCCCGCTCTTCATAAATTCTTTGAACGACTGCGATAGTATCAAATGTGGCTTAACACACAGAAATATGTCTTCGGCATTACCAAAGCGAAACTATTAGGATTCATGGTGAATGAGAAAGGGATAGAAGCAGATACTTCCAATCTAAAGGCCATACTTTATATGCCATCTCCCCGAATGGAGAATGAAGTCAGAGAATTCCTTGGAAAATTATAGTACATTAATGGATTCATCTGCTAATTAACTTTCATCCGTGAACCCATCTTTATACTTCTCTGAAAGGATTCAACCAAGGTCTGTAATGAATCATATTAAGAATCCTTCGACCGAATTAATTAATACCTAACCCGACCTCCGGTGCTCATGCCATCTCAACCTAGGATTCCCTTACTCCTTTACCTAACCATGACCGATACTGTAGCAGGGGCTTTGCTAGTACAGTACCTTGAAGAAACCCTCAAGGAGAAAGCCATCTACTATGAAAATCATAAATTGGTCGGTTATGAAGTTAACTACACCACCTTGGAGAAGGCATGTGTCGCTCTTGTTTGGGTTACCGAAAAGTTACGGCACTACATGCTCGCCTTCCCCACCAGACTCGTATCCTGGATAGATCCCATCAGATACCTACTCGAGAACCCGACATATCCAGCCGAATGTAACGTTGGTTAATGATTCTTGATGAGTTTGATATCACCTATGTCACATAGGAAGCCATGAAAGGAAGTGCCATCTCTGACTACCTTGCTGAATACCCTATGGAAGACGCCAATGTTTGGATTTTTGAATTCCTAGACGAGAATATCCTTTGTGCCTCCCACGAACATCTTTAATGGAATATTCTTTATCAACGCTGCCAATAGAAAAAGATATGTCATTTGGATTCTCCTAATTTCCCCTGATGACTCGTACACTCCTATTGCCATCAAATTGGATTTCTCCTGCACTAACAACATGACTTAATACGAGGTGTGCACGATAGGCCTCAAAGTTTACTTCAATAAAGGAATTCGATACCTCAATGTCTATAGGGATCTAACCCTAATCATCTATCAAGTACTCAGGAAATAAAAAGTCAAGGATGAGAAACTCTTACCCGTCCACGCCCACCTTAAAGAACTAGATTCCTAATTCAAAGAAATCACCTTCCACTGCCTGTCCCGAGAAAAGAACAACCTAGCTGATGCACTTGCCACATTAGCCTACATGAATGACGTGCCCAAATGAATAACCATGTCTCACTCCCTTGTCCAAAAATAATATAAACCAACCCACTGCTACCACGTCAAGCTATGCATAGAGGAAGAATCTGAAATAGCTGACTGCTGGTACTATGACATTTGGAGCCTCCTCAGACATGGTAGGTATCCCCAAGGAGCCGACAAGAAAGATTGAGTAACTCTTCGTAGACTGGTCGCCCAGTACATTATCTGTGATAAAGCACTGTTTAAGAGAAACTTCAATGGAACCCATTTGCACTGCATCGCAGGGGCTGATGTTGAAGAGATGATGCAGAAAGTCCACAACGGGGAATGTAAACCCCAAATGAACGATAATATGCTTGCCAAAAAGATCATTCGATAGGGATACTACTGGACTACCATGATACAGGACTGCACAACCTACGTGCAAAGATGTCTCAAATTCTAACAGTTGTCCAACTTACAGCAGCTGTCTTCACGAGAACTGTACAATATGACTTCTCTCTATCCATTTTTCACATGAGACATCGATATGATAGGGAAAGTCACACCGAAGGCATCCAATGGGCATATGTTTATCCTATTCGCCATTGACTACTTCATAAATGAGTCAAAGCTGAGTTATACGCAGTTCTAAATGCCAAGAAAGTGGCCAAATTCATCAAGAAAAATAGCATCTCCCTCTATGGGGTCCAATATGAGATGGTATCAGACAATGGGTTAAAGTTTGAGGCTGAGGTCACATAAGTGGTCGAAGAGTATGGAATTAAAAGACCTAAATCCTCTCTATACCGACCTCAAACCAACGGGGAAGTTAAAGGAACCAATAAAAATCTCAAAGCCATCATCATCAAGATGATCGAGAATTGTCGTGATTGGGCCGATAGGATCCCTTATGCCCTCTGGGGATACCGCACGTCAGTCTGAACCTCTACTGGGGCTACCCCTTACTCTCTAATCTATATCATGGAAGTATTCCTACATGTGAAGATGGAAATACCCTCATTGTGTGTCATGCTTGAAAGCAAGGTCAGCGAAGAAGACTGGTACCAAATCCTTCTTGACGAGCTATCCCTCTTAGATGAAAAGAGATTGAAAGCTCTATATCATATACAAGGGTACCATCATCGTATAGTGAGATCTTTCAATAAGAGAGTCAAGTACCGCGGTATTTGAGAGGTGGACTTATCCCTCAAAGAAATAGTAGAGCCTATCTGGGACCCCAGAGGGAAATTTAAGCCCAATTGGAGCGGCCCATACATTATGAAGAAGAACTTGCCGGGCGGCGTCGTTGTGCTCACCGACCTAGACGGGGAAGAAATATCGCACCCAGTCAACTTGGACCGTCTAAAAAAATTCTACCCCTAGTCCGAAAACTCGACGCTCTACGAGTCTTCTCATCTCCTTTCTATTCCAAAAAAAACTCTCCATTTCCCCCTACTTAGAACTACGTGGGCCTGATCCTCTAAAAAAATTTAAAAAAATGAATTTCAAAATTTTTCAAAACCCTCAGAGGTACGTAGGTAGCTCATTCTCTTCACATGATTCCGACCCTCTTCTTTTTCACAAAATGCTATTACTTTCTTATCCCCTAGAACGACAGTTCATTTTAACAATATGAACAAAAGGATTATGTATGCCTTAGGGATTGGTATAGATAATTGAAAATGCATAAAGTCATCAAAAGCCACAACTAGATGATTAAAAACATATTTTTTTCGTTATCTGAAATTTTTGTACAATTACATCAGCATAAGGAGTCAAATGAATCCCCTAGCCAAAAAACCCCAAGATAATAACAAGCCCCACTACTCCAGAAAATCATCCCAATTATTCCCACAAAAAAACACTTTTTATAAGAAGCTTCACAAAACCCTACCCAGAGCTGCCCGAGGAACCAGCACCATCATTAACTGCATCTTGGACTCCCCAAGCCTACCCTGAATGAATGGAGTATCGCAGGAGCTCCATGGAGCGATAAGCCCGGACCAGCTTGGAGTAGACCACAATGCCTCCCTCCATGGTGTCAGACATAGCAAACCACCTCTCACGAGTCTCCACAGCCAATATCCTGGCCACTACCTTCTTTCACAACCACTTCATGTAGTCCATAGAGACATGCCAGACTCACCCAATACACAAACAAGGACGGGTTGACGGATGACAATTCTCCCACAAAGAACCAAGTCGCATGCGCATACGCTCTGTCAGGTCCTCTACAGGAAAGACATTTTTGTCCGTAGTGGCACAATTTTCTCCCAACCATATTGGCGTAGCAGTCGCCAGGGACAGTAGAAAGAGGTCTGCCTAAGGCCAAGCAGTCTGACGTACTAGTATTCTGTAAGCTCTAGAATGGGCCGCAACTCCCCCCACCAAGGCACAAACCAGCGTAGACCTTGAGCTCCGTGCTCTACAAACCAATTCCCCCAACTTTAAATGTTGAGGCCCACGCTAATGAAATAGCCCAAAAATAAGTTTGGAACTACCGACAAGGGATACTCAGGTGGGACCGCCATACGAAACCTTTCCGACAACCATATAAACAATATTACAAGACTACCCCTCAAAAAGTCAGAACGACCCTACCGCCAAGCATCCAGGCCATTCGAGGTCTCCGCCAATATCACGGCTACAGGATTGCGACGGTATAACATCCAAGAAATAATAACAGTCAGTTGGGGGTCCACCAACGTCTCCCCAGTCACCAAAACAACTTTGGAAACAATGTCTAGGATGATGGCATCGGCATATCCGGCATCACCCACGTCCTACAAATGCACGGACTACAACACCGTCGGAAGGGAAATCATTCCCCCCGTAACTAAGCGCCCTGCCGCCAAAGGAAAAATATGAAAAAGCCCATCCAATAATTCCCTCAAAGAGCTGGAAAACTCAATCAAAGTCGTAGAAACACTGGGATATATCCCCAGCATGGCAGAAAATTCCTCGTAGGTAGGATAAATCTCCTCCAACTTGAAGCGAAAGACATGATCCTTAGGATACCAAAACTCAACAACCTCCATCATCACATTCCAGTCAATGGGACGATTGATCCACAAAGAGACCCGCCACATGTGAAAGGCGTCATAATCAACATTGCAAGAACAAATTGCTTCCAAGGCTTCAAGGTAGTTAGCAAAATCAATGCTATCAGGGAGAGCCATTTTGCAAGACTAAGAGATAGTAAGAAAGTAAGAATGTGGAAAAGAAAGAAAGTGAAAGTATGAGGAGGAAATCCCCATCCACACCCCCTTTTTACTTGGAAACTCCCAAGCCAAGACAAGGAACCCTGCAGAAATCGGAGTAAAACTTTCCCCACTAAGTACCAAGAAATTGAAGAAAGTTCAATAAAAGCCTGGATTTATTGGACTAGACTGACATGCCGATAGGCAGGACATGGGTCATGCTGATCAACAACCCCCATTTTGGGAAATTTCCATTTTTCCGCTTTTGTCAAAATAAAAAAAAACATTTTTTTTATCTTAAGGAAAATTTTGAATTTCCTTTGTACTTATGCTTTAGTAATCTCATTTCAAATAAAATCCTTCTCAAAATCAATTTTCAAAATTCTTTTTGCGGTCTCAGCAGCAAAGTAAAAAGAGCATGCGCATTAATCACTAAAAAAAGAAAATTAACAAAAAAATTCATTCTTCATTTGCATATATGTTGCTATGTTACATTAACATTTTGCATGAAAAAGCAGAAAAAATAATGGGACTCGGCCATGAACCAATCTCTCTCTCTCTCTCTCTCTCTCTAGGATCCCCATCCCTGTAGCACACCCTTTTCCCCCTACGGTGAGATGACGTGCCCCCATTGCCAGAGCTCGATCCTTCCCCAGACGAGGTAGACGGCAACAAGCAAGAAGGAACTGGAACAACCTCACAATTATAAGCAGTCGCCGAGGATATTCAGTCTTTGATGTACTTCAACCAAGTGGTCAAAACACTAATATGATGCGAGGAATAATAGAAAAGATCAAATCGATCAAGCATGAGAATAGAGAAAGAAATCAAGAAAATAAAAAAAGAAGTACCGCAGGCCTAAGGACCTCCTCTGTTAGACCCAACTCCTCTAGGGCCATCACATGAGGGAAATGCTACAGATTCACGGATCCCCCATCAGCTTGCCAAAGGTTGTAAATAGGGGAATGCAGCCGCATGAAAGAAGGACCTGAAGTCATCACCGACGCCGCTGACGTAGCTGCACCACCAGCGTTATGAGAAGACCCCACCTACCGAATCGAGCACGCCCTAGGAAGGGGCATCACATCATAAATGCTAAGGGGCATAATCCAACACATGAAGAAGTCTAGATAGTCGTACATCACCTCTATGTCAGTGTACATGGAGTATGTTTCTCCTATTATCGCAACCACCCGAGGATCATTAGACATATACCGCACGCACCTCATGAACATAGGGGGCCTCGCTGGCAGCAGAGCAACTGCGTCCTCCACAATCTATTGAACTACCCTCTCCCCAAGATACCAGGAGTAGCCAAAATCAAGTGTTAGCAGACGCCGCATTTGCGTATGTCCCACAGTCACCCTAGTGTGCTGAATAGCTATCCCCTAGGGATAAAAGGTCACCTGCAAATCCCCAGCAAAAGTGAAGGATCAGTATCGATAAAACGACATCAAAGGAAAAAAATTGTCTCAAGGACAAAAGAATGCTTACCCGCTCGCTCGTCAGTCCATTCAAGACCTGATGCACTACCTCTAGAGAAAGATTCTTCTTTGATTGTCGATTAAACCTCTGCCACCGGAACATCTGACAAAAGTACCAACGGAGTCATCCTTCAAAGAAATCAGTTGGATGTTCAACCCAATAACCTCGTAGAACCACTTCTGCAAAGAATAAGTAACGACATTCAAAAAATCAAAAGTAAGCGCATGAATGGAAAATGTGAATGCGTAAAGGAAAATGCGTAAAATAAAGAATACCTCCAGAAGATAGGTGGCCCCAGTAAAAGTCATCCGGCAGCACCGACTGAATACGTCCAAAGAATAATAAAGGTTCACCAAAGTCAGGCTCCCCCAGTTATAGAGGCGGATGTTCAAAAACATCCTAAAAAATGGCAGAAACCACAAGTGAACGAAGTCGCCACTCGTCGCAACCAGAAAACCTCCCAACACCAGTAAGATAAACAAGTGGGCCATCTGATGCACTTGTTTCCCATCATTCTCATAAATCCTCCTCATCATCAAAATCTCCCTCAAAGAAGACAAGGAGAGGGAATCCCCAGAAACCACCCTCTCCACGTCACCTAAAGCCGCCATCACCGCCTTCAGCATCACTTGCAGCATCTTGTCCACCTCAATCTGGGCACCCTCGCAGTCCAACCCCGGCAGCTGCTGGACACCAATGGGATTCACCGTCATCTCCCCCAAGCTAAAATAGAAGGTGTGGGCAATGTCCCACCACCTCTCTCCCAAAGAACATAAAACCGCAGTAGAGCGGGGCGTCTCATCCAATGCCGAAGCTAACCTCTCAAAACCCACAGAGGACACCATCTAGTGCACTACAGCAGGAAGATGCTCCCAAACATCCTTGAGCCCTGTCGTACCATGGGCACGAATAGTCGACATGGTGATGCTAGACTGTCAAGAAATAAAGAAAACCCTTGTTAGATTCAAGAAATAAAGCAATCTCATCAAGAAAATAAGAAAGGAATACCAAGAGTCATGCAAGACTTACATAACCACCAGGGTTCACCACCCTTAAAGAGAGATGACGCGAAGGCTCGTGTAGAAGAGTCTGGTCATCCACCATAAGCTCAAACGAGTCGAAAGAATTCTCTCTACCCAATGCAAGGGGAACCCTAGCCCTCCACTTCAACCCTTCCCAGTCATCGGCATTGAGCCATGACATATGGGTTGGACTGCTTGAGAAGTCAGACAGTTTGGATGTTAGGAAAATTTTCAAAGGTATATAGCAGAAGAAAAGAAGTCAGAAAGCTGTGCAAAAATAAGAGAATCCACCCCCTTTTTATAGGAGGCTAAGGGCCATGTCGATCGACAGCCTCCTACACCCACCGATCGACACTGAAACTTTCACCTGCTCGAGGCACCCCAAAACTCCGTTCCAATGCCGATTGGCACATCCACACCCATACCAGTCAGCATACCCCTTAAAATTTTGTACAAAAAGTTGGAAAAATACCAAAAAATTCTGAATAATTCCCGAAAAAATGCCCAAACCGTTCTAGCACCTTGCCCACTAAGGAGGACATTTTTTTACACCCCTAGCAGAATTCTAGAGAATAATTCTCCCCAATAACGCCTCCACAGGAAGCTCCAAATTTTCCCCCGCTACAAAATCCCCGGATCATGCATTATTCCCCAGCGAAACCCAAAATCCAAAATTTATCCTCAGTGTAATCCCCAAATCTCTCAAAGGAAATGTACACCTCTTTTAGGTCAGAATTAACCTCGGTCTTGGATCATCACCTTAATTAGGTTAGAATTGACCTCGATCCTCAATCGTCACCTCTCTTAGGTTATAATTGACCTCAATCTTGGATCGTCACCTTAGATAGGTCAGAATTGACCTCAGTCCTCGACGTCACCTTTCTTAGGTCAGAATTGACCTTGGTGTTGGATTGTTACCCTAGTTAGGTTAGAATTGACCTCAGTCCTCAGTCGTCACCTCTTTTAGGTCATAATTGACCTTGGTCTTGGATCATCACCTTAGTTAGGTCAGAATTGACCTCAATCCTCGGTCGTCACCTCATTTAGGTCAGAATTGACCTTGATCTTAGATCGTCACCTTAGTTAGGTCAGAATTGACCTCGGTCCTCTATCATCACCTCTTTTAGGTCAAATTTGACCTCAGTATTAGATCGTCACCTTATTTAGGTCAGATTTGACCTTGATCCTCGGTCGTCACCTTTCCCAGGTCAGAATTGACCTCGATCTCAAATCGTCACCTTAGTAAGTTCAGAATTGACCTCGGCCCTCAATTGTCACCTCTTCTAGGTTAGAATTGACCTCGATCTTAGATCCTAACCTTAATTGGGTCAGAATTGACCTCAGTCCTCGGTCATCACCTTTCTTAGGTCATAATTGACCTCGGTCTTGGATCGTCACCTTAGTTAGGTCAGAATTGACCTGGGTCCTCGATCGTCACCTCTCTTTGGTCATAATTGACCTCGGTCTTGGATCATCACTTTAGTTGGGTCAGAATTGACCTCGGTTCTCATTCGTTACCTTTCTTAGGTCAGAATTAACCTCGGTCTTGGATTACCCCCTTAGTTAGGTCAGAATTAACCACAATCCTCGATCGTCACCTATTTTAGGTCAAAATTAACCTTTGCCCTTAGTCATCACCACCTTTTAGGTCATAATTGACCTCAACCTTCTGAATCGGTCATCTACATCCCTTAGGTCAGAAAAAATGACCTCCTTCCATCATGTGGTGTATATTCAATGGCCATCACTTGTTCCAAGATCACCCATCGATGGGATCTGTAGACACCACATTCTAGGACTCCTAAGTCTCTCCTTAGACTCCTGGTACTTCCCCCTTCTACCACAAACCTAGGTCGCACTCCGAGTACCGATCTAGAGACCATAGGGCACCTTCAAGACCCATTTGACTCCCGTTAACTATTTCATTAGAGAGAAAGCTCTTTGAATCTTTAAAGGGATTTGGGTACTCTTTTTTGTGGTCCACCCCATGCATGAATCGATATAACAGTTCAGACGAATAAACCATTTTCACTATGGAAAACTAATGCAGAGGCCATCGGGCACTCCCGAGCCCCGAATTGACCCTAATCAACTCCTCCGTTAGAGAAAAAGCTCTTTAAATCTTCAAAGGGCACTAAAACTCCTTTCCAACGGTCTGCCCCTTGCATGAAATAGCATAACCATTCAGACGAACGATCAGTTTTCCCCCAAAAATCGATTTGGAGGCCATCGGGTGCTCCCGGACTCCATTTGACCAAAGTTAACTCTTCATCTCGAACGAGACTGAATGAATCTCAAAAGGGAACTAAATACCCTTTCTAAGCATCTGCCCCGTGCGTGATTCTGACCTACGATATGGACGAAGGATTCGTCTTACTCTCAGAGGTCACTAGGCGCTTCCGGGCACCGGTTTAAAAATATAATTTACAAATTGAGCGAAAATCTTTGGAATTTCTAAGTACATCTCCTTACTTTCCCAAGGTCCACCTCGTGCTCAATTTTGACTTACCATGCAGACGAATGACTTATTTGCGTCCAACGAGCTCCTGTCCAAAGGACCAACATGCGCTTCCTAGCCACATTTGACCCAAAGTAAACTCTCGGACCTAGGAGTGGTTCAAAGGAATATCGGAGGCCTTTGAAATACCTTTCTAATGGTATGCCCCTTGTATGATTTGGATCAACAGTTTGTGCTTTACAGTCATTTTTCCATAAAAGTTCGCACGCGACTGCCAATTGGCAGGTCTTAAACCCTATCTATTGGCACAGTGTCAAGGGTGACCTAATGAGAGGCACCCCCTGCGGTACGCCGATCGGAACCCCTTGACCCTATAAATAATGGCCATGACCTCATTCCCAAGAGACAACAAAAAATCCATCAGCATCAGTGATCTCAGAAACATTCTCTTAAAGTCAGTTAAGTTCCCTATGAGAAATCCCATTCAAGACTAAATACCCATCCTTTTCACACACAATTTGTCAAATATCCTTCTCTCTCATCAAAATCTATCAACATTCAAATGAGTTCATCCAAGATCCAAGCCCAAGCTTCAAAAGAAGGTCCAATTCCTTCTCCCTCTCTTTTAAATCACTTGTTTTGCTAAATTACATTAGATTCATAATCTAGTTTCATTCTAGTTCATACATATTAACATCTATGCTTTTATTAGTATATTGCACATACTCTATTTTTCATAAAAAAAAACAAAAATAAATAAAAGAGCACCTATAAATTCCGAACGGAATTATCCACCACACTTTTTCCAAAACTAGAAATACATTTTCTACACACACATGCCTAATCAAATTTCGTTCGAATCTATGGGATAAACTCCACCCCTATTCTATATTCTAACTGCATGGAATTTGATGCCTTTATAGGTTATGTAGGTGTTTTGAATTAAAATTCGAGACTCGAGTCCATATTTTCTAATCTTCCAATTTCTATCATTTTCATAAATCCTGAAACCCCTCCTTTTCATCACACATATACATATATGATATGATCGTTCAAGTTTCATCCCACACATATTATCGTTTCTCAATAGCGATTAATATTACGATGAACGCTCATATTATATCTTCTACATTTATTATTATTTTGGAATATTCCTAAAACCTTCCCATTCCGTAACTTAGCCCCCGAACCTCCGATCTATTGGTTTCGCAGGCATCAGTTTTGTCTTTGATGTCGCTCTCTTAAAGTGGAAACATATTCTTTTTTCCTGTTTTGAGAAAAATAGGCTGGAGACTTTATTTCTTTACATTCACCACCATACTGATGACGACCGAAGCCCCCTTTTCGAAGAGTAGGGTGCGAGACCGCAACATAGTTTCTTCCCCTGGGGGATCCTCTTTGTCCTTCCCCCCGAAATGAATGTTGCGCTGATCGGGATGGCCACAGGGTGCTTGAATTATTGGCGTTGTCATGTCTCCCAAGATAGTGATAACTTGTCCATTGGCAAAGAACTTTAATTTATGATGAAGGAAAGAAGACACTCATTTGATGTTGTGGAGCCACGGTCATATAAGCAGCAGATTGAAACAGACTGGGATGCCAATGACCTGGAATTTAACAACAAGATTTAAAGGGGCAATCCATGTTGCAAGCTTGATAGTTCCCATTACTTCTCGATGGGTGATATCATAGGCATGCACGGTAGCAGAGGTTGGATAAAGGTCTCTCACTTTCAATCCTAAAAAGTTTAGAATTCTTAGTGGGCACACATTCAGAGCAGATCAATTGTCGACGAGAGAGAGGGGGAAATTTTTTCCCATAACTTTAACAGAAATATTAAGAGCGTGATTGTGGTTGGGACCAGTCTTAGGGATTTCCTCTTCAGAAAAGGAGATCATTCGGGTAGAGGTTAAGGATCCAAATAAGTTCACTGCTTCTTCTGGCGTGGTTGAAGGAAGAATCGTGGATCCTTTGAGTATCTTTATTATGGAGTTTCGGTGTATTTGGGAAGACATAAAAAGTCCCCATAGAGTGATGTTATCTTGGGTGGTCTTCAGTTGATTAATAACCTTGATTTCTTCGATAGTCATTTCTGGTAAAGGCATATTCTCAACACCTTTCCCTTTATCGCTTGCTGATGGTAGTAAGTTTAGGTTCGGGTAATGTCTCCCCGACCTGGTCATGTGGTTCACGAATGAGGGAAAAAATAGAAACCTCATTTATTCATCGATATCAGTATGCTCCGCTTCCTAGTTGATCTCTCCTAACAGCTCTTCGAATGATATCATTTTATGTAGGTTGACTATCAGACTTTTCTTTCCTGAATTTGTCTCTTCATCTGACTCTTTAGAATCATCCCCCATCCGGTGGCAATGATATCGTCTTTCCATCCAAAGTCAATACACTCTATAACTTTTATGGCATCTTCGTATAATTCTTCCCATTGGGCAGGGAAATGTAGGACCGAAGGGACCAAGTGCCCTTATAATTTCAAAGCGTCGAGTAGTTCAGATATGATACAAATATCACCAGTTTATCGAAATAAACCTTCCATGATTTGGAACAGGTCATTTAAATTGACTTCATCGCTTGGCACTACCCAGTTTTTTGACTCTTGGGCCCATTTTCGAGCTTCTAAGAACATAAAACTGAATTTCTGACAATCGACGGTCATTTGGTAGGGCAATTTATGCCCGAACTCTAGGAGTTAGTTCAGGAATTCAGATAATTACGTATCTTTACCTCCAGAAGGGGTATAAATAGTGAAGCATGCTCCGGTGAGGAGTGATAAGGTTTGGTCAGAAAGGCTGGTAGGGTATAAGAGGAAATATGGTCATGTTTGGAGAGGTTTAGGAGAGTATATGGGTATGACTGGTGATTTACTTGGCATGATTTGGGTAGATGGGTCGAGTTCTGAGCCTTCTTCTAGGAAGATGGCGTTTGTATGATTCGGGAGTGGATTATGGGTAGTGTTTGGTTTTATAATTGGATGGTGGGGAGATGATACCCCGATAAATCAGGCTTTGGATTATGTTTCAGAGATCGAAATATTGGTCGGTGGTATGGCCAGCAATTTGGTGAAAGTCACAATGGGCATCAGGTTTGAATTTTTTTGAAAGTAGATTTGGTAACGGACGAGAGTCCAAGAGTTTAATCAAGTTGCGATTCAAAAGAGTCAGGTATACTTTGGAGAGAGGATCATGAAGATTGAAATATATTCCTTCAGGATTGGGTTTGGGTGACCTTTTGGTGCCCATGAAGTGGTAGGCTGAGAGATGTTGTTGACAGTATAAACTACGGTACTATTAGGTTTTTCAAACTTTCTAGGAGAAAACTCTATAGACATTTTCTCCGGTTCAACTTTTGTCTTAACAAGACCTTCTTTGATTTCTACTCCTGCTTCTCGGAGGGCTCGGTAGTGAGGGTAGTACTTTCCTCCCATTCTTGCCCTAACATGAGGTAGGAAGTTCTTCTCCACAATGTTGACTTGTTCTTCTTGGAAAGGCCGATTGTTCATGGTAGCTACTTTTTCTCTCCATCTTGCTATGAAGTTGCTAACTGATTACCCAGGATTCTATTTAAGTATCATTAAGTCATGGTGGGTAACCTCTAGCTCCTCATTGTAATTGTACTATGACATGAACTTACGGCCAATGTCTTCCCAACTGCGAATTATAGATTCTTCAAGGGATAGAAACCAATGGAGGGCGCTGTGTTTTAGACTCTGCTGGAACATCTGCGCTAATATTTCTTCGAAATCCCCTAAGAAAGTCGTGGCTCGGTGATCTATACTAAGATGAATGATCGGGGATCCACTGCCTCCAAACTTCTCGATATTGGGCATATTGAATTTTTCTTGTAGCCTGTCTTTAGGATAGGGAGACATGTGGGTGTAGTCCATGTAGTTCCCAGAGATCCTGACCTGGTCATATTTCTTGCTCAACATCTTGAGGTCTTCCTTGATCATGTTAAGTTCTTCCTCTTTCGGATCAACAGATGTGGGTAAATTAGCCCAGGTCTGTGAAAGGTTTGGCATAGGAAGCTGGGATGATGGAGGCCCATTAGCCGGAGGAGCACGTGGATCATGATGGTATTTTTCAGGAACCCAAATAGGTCAAGGTGCAGGCGGACCCATGGTGTGAGGGAAAATGACCTCAGGATCTTCGGGGACAAGGACTCGATTTCTTTGCATCTCATGAACCTCGGTTTGAAGGTTGTTAATTTTAGAATTTAGCTGAGCTAGGACCGATAATAAATCCAGTTGTACACTCGGCACTTGATCCGTGTTCTCCATGGAAGTCTGGTGAATATAGGACTTGGAAGAAGTAAGGGAACTGGAAAACCTTTGGGGTGGTTCGACTGAACACCGAAGCTAGTAGGGAGCCAGACCAAGGGTATGTTATCTACATGAGAAGGAAAAAAATTATAATTTATTTTTGTATGAGAAGAAGGGAATTTGTTATTTTTTGAAAAGCAAGAAAATATTTTTGACATTTTTTTTAGAAGACGAAGATGAAGACGAAGACGAAAGTGTTTTCTCTTTTTTGTTTTGAGGGAAAAGGAGGAATTTTGGTACTTTTGATAAAAGAGGGAGAAATGTTTTTGGACACTTTTTGGGAAAGAGATAGAGGAAAAGACGGGTCTCAGCATGATTATTATGTTTATTAGGTTCTCACTTGTATTAAGTTCACCTAAATGCGAAATGAAATGTTGGACGGGACCCGAGCCTGGAAAAATTGGGGTTGTAGCATATGTAAAGCTATGGTTGGAGTTGTAACCAGGTTGACGGGCAGGGTCCCATTTTAAAAATTGGCAAAAATTTGGGCGGCAAGCCAACTCGAAATTTTAGCAGAGTTTCGGGTCGAAACTGGCAATCTAACATGTGTGTCCTAGGCTTGACACCTATATGCGGGTATGTAGTTTGGTTGGGTGAATTGGAAAGGGTTCCCCCCTTTGTCATGACTTCCATGATATATGTTTTTCTTTTGAGGGAATCGGTACATGTGGGCAAGCCATTTGATATACCGGAGTGTATATAAATTGCCTCACTATATACCTCATGGGGACGGTACGTGTGAGAGAGAATTCGATATAATCGACATACATGAACGAGTTCCCTTTGATATACCTCCCGTCATGACTTCGGTCAAGCGGTACGATGTGGGAGAACTATTCGATATACGTCAAAGGTGCTTGGCGAATGGAAGCTGAGAGTCATATCGCTTAGGATAACTGTGACCTGCCTTACCAACGCATATCATGAAGTGACTCTCCAGTTACAAGACAAAATTTGGTCAATAACAATCCTCTTTTCTGATGTAGTGTGAATCATGCATGATTTGTTTATTAGTATTTTATGGGGAGATTACTTGCTCTTGATCATGCCAAACAAGGAGCAAGGTACAAGTACCAATAGTAAAGCTATACTAAATTTGGATAAGTGACGTGTGCGTGATGTGTAATTATCTACATGTGAGTGTGTGATAAGTGATCATGGATATCTATAAGTGGAGTTGTGTAATAGTGACACCTAAGCATGGATTTCTAAGTGATGTGTACAACATGTGATCCTAGGTGCACGTGGTGTGAAGTGTGATTGTAGAATATTATACAAGTGTGTGAATAGTAGCATAAGCATGAGGTACATATGAATAATAAAAAGGGGAACATGAAAATAGGGGGATATACAAGAAAATAAAACACCCATGTAAGTAGAGTCTAGCCCTTTTAAAAATAGCCCCCAGCGGAGTTGCCACTGTGGCCATCTCGGGCGGCGCGGTGTTCATTCTGGGGGGAAGGATGAGTAACCCTCGAGGAAGAACTACGTCGCAGTCTCGTACACTTCTCTTCAAAAAGAGGCTTTGTCCGTCATCGGTATGGGGTGAATGTAAAGAGATGGTGTCGCCAGTGTATTTTGCTCAAAACAGGCAAAAGAATATGTTGCTACTTCAAGAGAGCGGCGTCAACGATAAACTGATACATACAAAACCAAATAGATAGAAGGTCCGGGGGCTAAGTTACGGAATGGGAAGGTGTTAGGCGCCAATCCTAGCTTTTCGGTCTTGTGGGAAAATGTTAATATTTTCCTTTGTCCTCTGTAGAGATTGGAATCGTTAGACCCATACCATGGAAAAGATAGGGTGAGTTCATCCACATGAATATTCCGACAATAATAATAAATGAAAAAGATAGAATATGAGCGTTCATCGTGATATTGATCGTTATTGGTAAACGATAATATGTGTCGGATGAAATGGGAACAAGCATACTATATGTATATGTATGGTAATTATGAAAATGAGGGATTTTGAGAAATTTGGAAAATAAGAGAAATTTGAAAATTGGACTCGAGTCTCGGATTTTAATACGAGATGCCTACATAGCCTATAAAGGCATCAAAGTCCACATAGTTCGAATGTAGAATAGGGGTGGGGTTTATCCCATAGATTCGAACATAATTTTATTAGGTGTGTACGTGTACAAGCTCTCTAGTCTTTTTCCATGGCACCAGAGTTACCACCTCTACCATCTGGTGTTGGATGGACAAGCTCCATCCAAACACAACCCCAGTCCGAGATGGCTGAGGTGGCAGCAACCTGGAAGTCCTTAGCTGCAACTCAATAAGCGATGCAGGAGAAATTTGCCCAGCTAAGCGAGAACATAATAATGACACCACCTGGGGTCTCACGGGAGATGATTACTCCGGCAGCTGCTTAGCCACGTCATGAGACCAGGGGACCACCCCAGTCACCGCGAAATGACTAGCCTAATCCTCAGTGGAGGAGGGATATTGCTAACCCTAGGCATTTACGCCTGGGGAGGTAATGATAGGTATGATGACATTGAGGCAGAGGATGCTCTGGCAGACTATTAGGAGCCGTATGAGGTCTTAAACAACATTGTACATCCTATCTAGCAGAGTCGAGGTCAGTGTCAAAGACGAGATTGTGATGCACGCCAAAGAGGATCACCTTTTCATCGCTTAAGTGGAGGGTCAGCCTTTGGAAGACTCGGCCCAGTTAATGATCTGGGGGAAAGGTTGTCCAGATCAAGAAGTCTCGTTGTCTCTAGAAGAGAAGGAGGTGATTGTTGTCCCCACATGGCCGAGACTGTGGTCAGGGGGAGGTCAATAGTTGACGTTGTACAGTGGCTGGGGAACCCTCAGTTAACCCTTTGGAGGTTGCTGAGGATAACCTCGGCCAAGACGACACTGCTAAACTGTGGAACGAATCCTTTTAAAGGATGGAAAATAAAATTAGAGATATCTTAAAAAGTCGAGACCCACTACAGAGGGGGTACTTAGAGGGGTCACCATTTGTGGAAAGTATTTTTAACTTACTAACCCCTACAAATTTAAACCTCCACTGGTGTCTCCCAAGTACGATGGAAGTACCAACCCAATGCATCATATTGAAATGTATCAGTCTGCAGCGCACATTTATTCAATCTTTGATGAGATGAGGTGCTGAGATTTCTCAAGCAATCTAACTGGGGCTGCACATATTTAGTTCACTTATCTTCCTAAAAATTAAGTTGAGAGTTTTAAAGCTTTAGCCGAGCGATCTATTCACAACTTTTGTTTTGGGGTAAGACCTCAGAAGAAGATGACCCACTTGCTTTATGTAAAGCAAGGGAATAATGAAAGCCTCAAAGACTACAACACGAGGTTCAATAAGGAAAAGTTGGAGGTAGAAGATTATGAAGAGAGTATGGCCATGACAACCCTTATTGGAGCAGTTCAGAAGGGAAAGTTACTCTGGAAGCTCTCTGAAGACCCTCTTAAGTCTATGGCCGAGCTATTAGCAACAACTGAAAAGTTCATGAACGCTGAAGAATCAATGGCTACGAAGTATGAGGGTGAGAATGGAAGTAGCAATGGGAAATTTCAAAAGAAAAAGGATGGAAAGAAGAGGACTACAGACGATAAGTTTGTAAACTATACTCCTTTAATTGTGAGATGCGAACATCCTCAAAGAAATAAAGAATGATAGGTCCCTGAGATGGACGGAGAAGCTGAAGGTTCGTGCACATAAGAGAAACAAGAATTTATGGTGCGAGTTCCATCAGGATCAAGGCCATCTAACTGACAAGTGTTTCGCCCCGAAGGACGAGATTGAAAAAATGTTGAAGTCTGTAAAGCTCAGAAAGTATGGGGATAGTAGAGCTTCTAAGGGGAGAAGAGATGACCCTAAAAAGAAAAGAAATGATAAATACCGAGAAGATGACCCGCCCGAAGAGCTGATGAGTCAGATGATGATGATCATGACCCTAATCTCCCACCAAGGGACGATAATGTCCCAATAAAGAGGGTTGGTATGATCTCTTTTGGTATGAGCACTATCCGTGGAGGACTAGCAGGGGGTGGCTCATAGGTAGGTGATGGCAAGGCTCATGTGGCAGAGGCCAAAGAAGTGACTAATGTAGAGGTTGTGAACTTGGCTTCTAGAGAGGTTAAACACGAGAAGAGAAAAAATTTAGATATGGGCACCCTCGTAGTCGGCTTATCATGACTTGATTTCAAGGGTATCTTAGCTCCCCGCGATGACCCTCTAGTCATCACCATAAGAGTGCATGGGTGTGACATTCAGAGGATCCTTGTTGATGGGGGCAGTTCTGCAGACGTTATGTTTTTTCCATGTTTCAAGATCTTAGGGCTCAGCAGACCTAGGCTTATCCCTTATCATCATCCCTTGATTGGATTCAGTGGTCAAAAGGTCCACCCATTTGGTATGCATGAAATGGATGTGAGAATGGGAGATGAATGGCCTAAGAGGTTAACCAGGAAAATCAATTTCTTTGTGATGGATGAAAATGTCTTCTCAGCTTACAACCTCATCATGGGACGAGTAGCCCTCAAGGAATTTAAGTCCATGCCTTTAAAAGTCCACCAGATGCTAAAATTACCGACTCCCTATAGATTAGGGAAATGCAAGGTGACCTAACATCGTCACGAGAATGCTACTTCAATTTTGCAGAAGAGAGAGAAGCTTATAAGAGGGCAACAACCACTTACAACATTGACACCCTTGATCCTAGATACGAAATAAAGCTCAAAAAGGTAGAGGCCGTGGAGGAGGTAAAATCCATCATCCTCAATGAGGACGAGCCAAAAAAAAACTATCCAAATCGGTAAAGCCCTAAAGCCCGAGGTGGAGGATCTAGTGAAGTTGTTAAGGAAGAGACAGAGTATTCTTCCTTGGAGCCATGCAAACATGATAGGTATTGATCCTGACATTATATGCCATAAACTCAATGTCGTAGAGGATGCCAAGCCCATTAAGTATAGAAGAAAGATATATTCAAGAGAGAAGTACGAAGTCATCAAAGATGAGGTTCGAAAGTTTGAAGAGGTTGAGTTTATTAAAGAAGTCTTATACCCTGAGTGGATGTCTAATGTTGTCATAGTGCCTAAAGAAAATGGAAAATGGAGGATGTTTGTTGACTTCATCCATTTAAACAAGCCTTGCCCAAAGCACAATTTTCCCTTACCTTGTATAGATCAGACGATGGATGCCAGAACAGGACATGAGCTCATGAGTTTCATGGATGCATATTTCGGGTATAATCAGATCTTCATGGACTTGGTAGACTCGAAGAAGACAACCTTCATTACCGACAAGGCGGCCTACTACTACAAGGTCATGCCCTTTGGGCTGAAGAATGCAGGGTTTACTTACCAACGTCTTATAAATAAAATGTTCAGGGATAAAATAGGCAAGTCTATGGAAGATTATGTGGACGACATGCTGACAAAGAGTCTGGAGGCCGACACTCATGTGGATGACCTTGAAAGAACTTTTGACACCATGGAAAAATACATAATGAATCTCAACCCGTCCAAATGTGTATTTGGGGTAGGAGAAAGAAAGTTTTGGGGCTTCATCGTTAATCAAAGTGGAATAGAGGCTAATTATGAGAAGATCAAGGCTTTGCTAAAAATGAAGACACCTAGAACCATAAAAGACATTCAAAGGATAATCGGATAAGTGGCTTCACTTAACAGGTTCGAATCTAGAGCTACAGATAAATATCTTATTTTTTCAAAGTTCTTAGAAAGTCCTTCAAATGGAATGAGGAATGCGACATAGCTTTTAAAGAGCTCAAGTCCTACCTCGGTTACCCCTACTCCAATCCCGACCAATTCACGGTGAGAAGCTATATGTATATTTAGTTGTCTCAGAGTCATCCATCAGTGCTGTAATAGTAAGAGAAGAGGATGGAGTGCAGAGACCAGGGTACTTCAACATGAAAGAACTCCAAGGGTCTGAGCAGAAGTACCCTCAGATTGAAAAGATAACCTATGCTTTGATACATTATTCTAGGAAAATGAAGCCATACTTTCAGTCTCATTCCATGGTCGTCCTCACTGATTCCCCACTCAGATAGGTCCTCCATAAGCCTGAGAAGTCGGGAAGGCTAATGACTTGGGCAATTGTGTTGGGGGAATACGACATTGTTTATCAACCCAGGGTTGCCATCAAGGGACAAGCACTCAGAGATTTTGTGGCCCAATTTACTTGGGATGAGGCCGAGGTTAAGAAGAATCAAGAGGATGCAGATAAGCTAGTAGAGAGAAACATGGGCCAAACTTCGGACGAGGCTAAGACAAGTACTGTCAGATAAAGAACAATTGAGAATGATCAAGAGAGATACCTCTTTAAGAATGGGACCTTATCATAGGGTAACTTATCTTTATATGAAATCATCTGGAACATCTTCATTGATGGGTCATCCTGTGAAAGCGGAAGTCGAATAGGGTTGATAATGTCGGCACCAAAAGGTATAAATATTGAATATGCATTGAGGTTCAACTTTAAAGATTCCAACAATGAGTCAGAGTATGAGGCATTAATATCAGGTTTCTCTTTGCCAAAATCCCTCATTGTCAGCCAACTCCTAGTCCACAGTGACTCAAGATTAGTCGTGAACCAAATCCTGGGGGTGTATGAGGCCAAAGATGAAAGGATGTCCAAATACCTAAAGAGGGTGAGAACGATGCTAGAAAGGTTCAAGGAAGTAAAAATGAAAAGGATACCTCAGCTAGATAATAGCTGAGATGATGCACTCACGAGGTTGGTCTCACCAACAAGAATAGACATAAGGAGAACATTGTCACTTGAGATTATGCTCAAGCCGACCATTGAAGAGGAAGAGGTTGCTTAACCTTTATTAAACCTAAGTATGGGAGCCTCATGTATGGAGGCTCTTATAAGATACATCAGAGAGGGAGAGCTGCTAGAGTCAAAGTTAGAAAGGAGAAAGATGAGGTTCAGAGCTGCTAAATTCTCTATTGTAGGAGATATATTGTACAAGAAGGGATTATTACACCCTCTTCTTAGATGGGTTCACCCTTCAAAAGGTCCATACATCTTGCAAGATATACATGAAGGCTCTTATTTAAGTCACATTGGGGGCAGATCATTGGCTAAGAGGATAATCACTCAAGTATTTTAGAGGCCGACCTTGGCCAAAGATTCAGCCGCTTATGTGAAAAGATGTGATAAGTGCTAGAAGTTCTCCACCATTCCCCATTAGACTCACCAGCCTCTGACTTCTATCAGTTTCCCTTGGCTATTTGCAATATGGGGCATTGATTTGGTAGTACCCTTGACAAGGGTTGTAAGCAACTATCGATACTTAATTATGGCAATCATTATTTCTCCAAATGGGTAGAAATCGAGTTAATGATCACAATTACTAAGCAGAAGACCTTCCAGTTCATCTTAAAGAACATCATATGAAGGTATGGTCTTCCAAGAACCCTCATCTCAGACAACATAACCCAATTCAAGAATATTTCCTTAGAAAAGTACTATGAAAGAGTATGGATCAAAACGTTATTCTCTTCCCCTGGCCGACCCTAGGAAAATGGTCAGACTGAGGTCACAAATTAAAAAATCCTTGAAAGGATAAAAAAGAAGTTGTAAGAGGCCAAAGGAAGGACGATAGAAGAGGTATATGCCTTGCTTTGGTCTTACTGGACGACGGTGAGGATACCTACATGGGAAACTCCATTCATGCTAGCCTATGGCTCAGAGGCTATTATCCCAACTGAGATAGGTCTACCCACTCATAGAGTTCAGACATATGGACCTCAGAGGAATGGGGAAGAGAGAACACTTGATATTGATTTAATTGAAGAAAGAAGAGAGGATACAGAGATAAGACATGCAACCTATTAACAGAGAACTACGAGATTTTACAATCAGAGGGTAAAGTCAAGGCCAATAGCTGTGGGAGACCTAGTCCTCAAAAAGACATGGAAGAAAACCAATAATCTCTATCCCAACTGGTATAGTCCTTATAGGGTCAATTATGAGGTTGTGATACGTACCTATTACCTAGAAAATATTGAAGGATAACCTTTCTCCAACCCTTGGAATGCCGATCACTTAAAGAAAAAGTACTTATAATGTTGCAGTTGTTCTTATCTGTTTGTAATATATGTATCCATTTATACAAAGGATGTTAATGAAAAAATAGCAATGTGGTGCGAATACTTTTGTTACAATATATGTGTTTTTAATATCATTAACTTGGTGAATTATGAGGTGAAATATCATTATCTTGGTGACCTTAAACCCTTTAACATCATTAACTTGGTGAATTGTGGGGTGAAACACCATTAACTTGGTGACCTCTAACCTTTTAACATCATTAGTTTGGTGAAATATGAGGTGAAACATCATTAACTTGGTGACCTTAGACCTTTAGCATCATTAATTTGGTGAAATATGAGGTGAAACATCATTAACTTGGTGACCTCGGGCCTTTTAACAACATTAAATTGGTGAATTATGAGATGAAACATCATTAACTTGGTGACCTCATACCTTTTAACATCATTAATATGGTGAAATTATGAGGTGGAACATCGTTAACCTGGTGACCCCAGACCTTCTAACACCATTTTTTTGGTGAATTATCAAAGAAACAAGTAATAGAAAGCAACACAAGTAAAGGAAATGGAATTGCATTCATTCAATTGTAAAATTTTTACATCTTTCTAAGGGAAGAGGTTACAGTTCATTCAATAAAAGAGGTTACACAAAATCTTCACAAAAATAATAAACATGATGGTGAGACACTCAGGCTTCAGCCAACCCACCAGCAGTAGGGTTGATTGGCTCTGGGACTTGATTGGTAACTTTAACCTTGTCATCCTTATGTCCACTATCCTCAATCTCAGTTACCTCAAGCTGGCTCATCTCGACTGGGCCACTCTCTTCAACCTCCTATAGGGCCTTAGCAAGCTGAGCATTTCCAAAGCCGAGGATAATAAACTCCTCGGTCGATAGGTTGCCATAACTTTCTTACTTCATAGAAGCCCATCGGCCATTTACCTTGATTCCCCTCTCTAGGTACTCAAGGTTGAAGCTAACAAACTCATTAGAGGTTTGATACTCCTTGATTATTATCTCTGAAGCATCTTCCAAGGCATCCTTAACAGTAGTATCAACCTTGGACTGAAGGCTATCATCCTTTGCCTTTAAAGCCTTAGCATGATCAGTTTTCATTCGGGAGATCTCGTCACCCTTCTCCTTTTGAATTTTATTCAAATCTTCAATTTGCTTATTAGATCCTCCTTAAGCTTTTTAGTGTCCCTACCTTTCTGGATCAGAGGCAGTCTCTTCAGTGTGTAATCGACCAGGCGGTGAAGAGAGAGGGCACTCTGTAAAAAATAAGAATCAGACATATTAGTAATAATGAAGTTAAGATCAGAGGTAATAAAAATATCAAATAAATACCTGAACCACCCAATGGACTGCAAACTCTGCCACCAGAGGGACATTGAATGAAGAAAGGGTTTATCATCCTCGGTCATTGTGTGGCCGAGGGCATCAGAAGACCGGACACTGTTACCAATGAGGCTATCACCAATCTTTAGTTGAGAAAGCTGATATGATAAAGCATCATCTGAGGAGATTGATATACCACACTCAGTATTTGGAACTTTGCTAGGCTTCATATGGGAAGGGTCTGTAGGTGCCTTCCCCTTCTTAAATGCGTCATTAGGGGCCTTCCCCTTCTCTGTGTGGGTAGGTGGTGGCACAGTCTTGCCCCAATGATTCTCTAGCAGTTTTATCATATTGGGACCGGACATATTCCAAAGAATATGTAAAAATAATACATCGAAGTTAGAAGATCAGACACATGAAATTTACGAGAATAGACTTGGTGTAAAAATCTTTTTTCTATAATATTTAAGAATCTCGGCCAAATGGTAACTCCCAAGACCCATCTGAGACAAATAGTAAGGGGTCATGAGATACTCATATTTGATGAGGTTACCATCTTCGCCTTGACTACAAAGATCCTCAACATTCTTATGATTATCTTGGCTCAATCCAGGGTCAGTTTTGGTTGAGAAACAGAACTTGGCCCACCTCAGGGTAGTCCTTGTAACAGATGTTCCATAAGCCTCTTTAGGACCAAACTCCCAAGCCCCTGAGGTATATAAGAACTGAGGCTTCCAGTTGGGGTTAGAGGTCTGAGTCACCAATAACATCTTCTTCTCAATCTTCCTAGCTGCAAAGTGATAGTAGCCAGGGTGATTTTTAGCGGATGAGGGTATGTAATAAGCTAAGAATACCCTAACTAGAAGGTTGTTATGATAAACCACCTTTTAGAGTACGATAGCCCCAATGAAGACCCTCCAGGCACTGGGGGAAAGATAAGAAGGAGTGAGGTTGATACAAGAAAGAACATCTCGGATAGTGGGGTGAATTGGGAGACGAAAGCCAAATTAAACATCTGATCATAGACGTAGATCTCTTCCTCTCGGCCGTCGAAGGCCTTCTCATCCTTTAGGGGATTCCTTAAGGTAACGAATGAAGGAATGGCATACATATGTCTGAAGACGAGAAGGTCATATTCAGTGAAAGAAGTATCGGGTTCATCAACCTTATAAGTGTCAAGTTCACTCTCTTCGTCATCATCATTATCATCAACAGTTTGAGTCTGAGCCTTGGAGGGGGAACCACTAGGAAACCTCTTCACAAACTGAACACCAGTAGCAACCGATTGATGAATTGCACTAATAGGAGGGGGAATTACCACACTTGGCCCTAAAATTTCAACGGAAGAAGACCTATGATATGTGCTAGTCTCGTTGTGGGATGAGGAACGGTTAGAAACCTCTGCTTCCTCAAAGACTAAACTTCCCTTGGGAGCGCAATCCATAGCCTCTTGAAAAGAGTCTACAGACTCAGCAGCCTCAGAGGTAAACATAGGGTCTAAAGAAGATGACTCAAACATTGGATCAGGAACCTCAGGAACTTCAGCAGGTTCAGTAGACTCAGGGTATATGACCTTCAAGGGTGGAGGAAATATTGGTCTGAGAGAAAGGCCTCAGCCCTATGACCCTCCTCTTGGGCTAACTCTATCTACCATCTTCTCAAAGGTCTTCTCACGTAAAGATGGTAACTCTTCAATAAGTTTGTACAAAGGTCTGAGCATATGTTAGACCATACTATGCTTATGGAAAAGACTCAAACTGCAAACATATACACAACTTATGCTCCCTAAATTAAAGATCAAAGGTTGGAAACTGAAAGGTTTCAAATAAGAACACCAAGAACACCCTAAGTTAGGTCACCAAAGAAGATGACCGGAAGGTCATCGAAAAGTATAAAAGAAGGAAGTTTGTGGCTAAAATAACCTCGGAGTAATCCGATATGGCTCTAGTGCTACCTAACGACTGCAATACTAACCCTATAACCACTTAACAGTGGTGGAAACCCTCGCCGAAAAAGGAAAAAAGTCACCAAAAAACCAAAAATATAAAGTAATACCCATAAAAGAAAAGCTTGAAGTTGAAAAACAACACCTGGCAGAGTTCGAAGGAAGGAAGAAGAAATTAAAAGCAAGAACCTTGAGTTGCAGCAAAGTTCAGAGGTTTTGAGGATAAAACTTGCAGAAAGGCTATAGGAGGGAGATCTAAAGAAGAAGAAAGAAAATGAAAAGACAAAAGGTTTTAAATATCTTACAATGATGAGGCAAAAATATCGAGGCACTCATTATTTCCCTAGAAAGTATAAAAGATGCCGTCAGAGCTGCCATGCCTTAGGGAAAACGCTAGCCACTTCACTAAATGGCATTTGTCAAAGGCACCACTCCGAACCCCAAGATATCAAAGAATATCTTAATTATCTTGAATCTTACACCCTTCAGTCACCTACTCACATAGAAGAATAAGGTTTCGGCGGTGATTGATATGCCCAAAGTGTACCCTCGTACTTCGAGCAACTAACCTCAGCCAACCTCACAGTCTAGTCATTAGAAAGATCACAACAACCATAAAAAATATCGTCTTTTGCAAGGTCAGCTCCTCAAGGACCAACCTCTGCTGGACAGCAGCCGAGGTCAATAGCATCTTGTGTGCTCGAACTACTGCCAATCTCATCCTCTGCTTTAGCCGACACTGCATCCAACCTCATACCTAACCTCAGTTGATCGTTCAGGCCAAGGTCATACCTAAGATTGGTAGGATAAGAAGCTATCAGACTTCACAATGTCATATTCGTCCAGGCCGAGGTTCCAATAGATGATGTCCCAAGTTTGAGCACATGCAAGCTCATGGAAGACTTGGAACACGTGAGAAAATCAGTTATAACCAAATCATACCCTCATGTGAGGTAATATTTGGTCATCATTCCTTACATGTGTCCCATCCAGGTGTCTACCTATGATTAGTTTATTCAACTCACACATGCTCATGGCATGCTTGGGGGGTGCACTACACCCCCCATACACTATATATACATGTCTTGTCCTACCTTGTAAAAGGATGGATAATATTAACCCTATCTGAAACTCTGTTGGTATACACAGTAGAAAGAGAAAGTTAGAGATTGTATCACAGGACACTAGTGCCCTCATTATAGTGAAATTACTCACACACTCACAGTAGACGTAGGCCAGATTGGCTGAACAACTTATATACTAGTGTTTCTCCTCACCTCCCTCTACTAGATATTTCCTCTTGTGCTACCATTGTTATTGACAACTTGAGATTATCAACACCTCATACTGGTGTTGTTGTTTAGTACCATAGTTAAATTACTTACACACTCACAATGGACGTAGGCCAGATTGGCTGAACAACTTATATACTATTGTTTCTCCTCTTCTCCTCACCTCCCTCTACTAGATATTTCCTCTTATGTTGCCATTGTTATTGTTAGCTTGAGCTTATCAACACATCATACCGGTGGTTCTGTTTATAGTATCATCACCATTGGAAAGAGTTTCACTTAGCTCGAAAAGTTGACCTTGGTCAAACGGGGCTCGAAAGCGCCTGATGACCTTTCAGAGTAAAACAAACCGTTTGGGGCTCGAAAGAGCTTTTTATCTGATGGTGTAGTTTATTGGGGTCAACATGGGGCTCGGGAGCGCCCGATGGCTTTCGAATAAGATTTTTGGTGGTGAAATAGTCCATTCGTTTGATTCGTTATGCTGATTTGAGCGTGGGGTAGACCATTAGAAAGTTCATTCAGATCCGTTCAAAAATTCAAAGAGCTTTCACTTTGACAAAAGAGTTGATCGGAGTCAAATGTGGCCCGGGGGCACCTGATGGTCTCTAGATTGGTACTCGAAATGTGACCTAGGTTTGTGGTGGAAAGGGGGAGTGATAGGAGTCTAAGGAGAGACTTAAGTGGTCCTATAATGTCATCTTTACAGTCACTTTATCAAAGATTTTAGGCATTAACCTCCTCAAAAGACACTTCATGTATTCCTCATAAATATGCCGAACTCTACTAATAGATTAGAAAGGACGGGTCGACGATCGACGATTCTTCCACAGAGAGCCCAATAACATGTCGAGGCATTTTGTCGAATCTTCTACAAGAAAGAAGTCTAGTATCTGAGGTGGAACAAGCTGCTCCCATCCAAATTGTCATAGGATCCATTAGGGATAGTAGAGAAAGGTCTCTCGGAGGCTAACCAATTGAACATACTTGTATTCCCCTAGTTCTAAAATGGGCTGAAACTCACCCTACCAAGGCACTGACCATTGCAAACTCGAGCCCGTGATCCAAAAACTAGTTCTCTATATTCCAGTCTAAACTAATGAAGCAATGAGTGAAAAAATTTGGCATAGCTGCCAAGGAATATTAGGAGGGATCCCCATACGGAATCTCTCTGACAGCCATATGAACAACATAACTAGGTTTCCTCTAAGAAAGTCGTAATGGCCCTCCCGCTAAGCATGTAGATCATTCAGGGTGTCTGCCAGTATCATCGCCATAGTATTTCAACGGTATGACATCCACGAAGTGATAACAACAAGTTAAGGGTGCACCAACAGGTCCCCGATCACCAATAATAATTTTAAAGTGAAGCCAAGATGATGACTCCGGCATAGCTCGCATCACCAATGTCCTGCAGATGCATAGAATATAACACAAATAGGAGAAAGATCATTCCTCGTGTAAACAATGAACGAGTCATCGATGGTGAAATATATAGAAGTCCTACTAATAATTACCAAGGAGACCGGGAGAATTCAGGCATGTCCGTTGCAACACTAGGGTCTACCCCTAGCATGTTAGAGAACTCTTCATAAGTCTATCAAACACCGTCTAAGCTAAAGCTAGAGACATGGTCCTCGGGGCACCAAAATTATATCGTCACCATCATCATGTTCCATTCATTAAGTCGATTGTGACATAAGAAAACCCGACGCATGTTGAAGGCATCGTAGTATACATTATATGATCCCATAGCCTCTAAGTTTTGGAGGTAAGAAGCAAATTTAACACTTACGAGAAAATCCATATTAGAAATGATATCACAAGAAGCAAGAAATATGAAAAAGAAAGGAAATGTGGTTGGGTGAAGAAAATACTCCACCATTACCCCTTTTTATACTTGAAAAACTTAGCTAAAGACAAGGGTCCTACAAAATTCGGATGAAACCCTACCCCATCAAGAACCAAGTAGTTGAAGAAAGTGAAATCAAAGCCTTAGGATTTTTGGACATGACTGGCCCGACGATAGGCAGGATATGGGGTTTGCCAATCGGTAACCCCCATTATTAGCAAATTCCCTTTTTCCTTCTTTGTTAAAATACAAAACTCCAAATTTATTATTATTTTTGAAGTCAAACCAATCCCTCCTATTTTCACTTATACTTTTTCAAAATAAATAAATTTCCTTTTAAGTTATTATAATCTTTTTTACGATCTTAGCATCAAAGTAAGAAGTGCATATGCATTAAGTGACTAAAGAAAAAATAAACTTCATTCCATTGCATATATATATTGCTTTATTACATTCACCGTGGAGGAAAACACAAAAATAGCGAGACTCAATTCAAAACACCTAAAAATATTCTTCCTCTCTATCTCGCTCTCTCACCTACTTTTTCTCTCTCTCTCTAAGACCCCCGATCCAAGCGGCCTACGTGCTTTCCCTGATGATGAGCTTAAGTGCCTCCACTACCCAATCCAGACCCCTCCCTATATGAAGAAGATGACACCAAGAAATAAGTAATCGGGATCCAATACCTAATATGAGACATTATGGAAGCCACCCAATCCCGGATGTGTCTCAACCAAGTAGTCGACACCCGAACATACAGTAGGAAAAACATGAAAAAGAAAATCAATCATTTTGAGGCAAATAAGAAATTATAAATACAAAAGTTAATTGAAATGAAAGGTATACCTCCAGTTGAAAAACATCCCCTATCATGCCCAACACCTCTAGGTCAATCGCATTGGGGCGATACGGCATACGCATCGATCCTCCATCAGGTCGTCTAATGTTATAGGAAGAAAGAGCTAGCCGTAGAAATAGAACCTTTGATGTCGTCTCCGCTGCTGATGTCGACGCACCACCTGCACTGTGGGTAGATCCCACTGGCCGACTTATGCCCCTACCAAAAACCATAGGTGAAATAAGCAAAATGTCATATATGCTGCATGAAATCGTCCAACTCGACACAAAATTTAAATAATCACAGGTTATCGTCGTGTCAGTATATGATGAATAAGACTCGTCGACCATTACCACCACCCTTGTGTGACAACCCGCTCCAAATAATAACGGGTGGCCAGCCCTATACTACATAAATCAGGTATCTCAGATGGTACAGTCTCAACATCAACAACTAAACACAGTAATATAAGGCTAACTACCCGAAATCATAAAGTGCGAATTACCAAAAATTTTAAAACTTTTATTTGGCAACCACAACAAAACCAAAGAAAAGCATACAACCAACAATACACATCTATCTAATATGGAAAGTGCATGCTCCAATAATGAAAGAGTACAATACATTGTACAACAAAAAATCCCAATAATGAAATACCCGAATATGCTGTCGGGCAACAGACAAATACAATAATCAGATAATTAAAATATGAAAGTGTTAATCTATAACACCTTAATACTAACTCAATACAACTGAATCCAAATCAAGATATACAAAGATAGGAATCGACTAAAACCAAGTGCCGCAACAGTCCGCTACTACCACAGCTCCACGAATCCTGAATGGAGGAATAATAAAGGCGTCCTTGCGGGGGAACACCTGAAGTAATACAATATATATATGCATGGGGGAGGAGGAATAGAAACGGGTCAGAACCCGAGTGTGAAAAACATTTATAGCAAGTGTATTAAAATGCATAATAATTATAAATGCATTTTTACATGATTTAGCTGGAATCGAACACTCCATGTAATTTCCGCTCACCTCTCATCTAAAGCGCGCACTAAGCGTATACACGTGACCAGAAAGGATGTTCGATTCTAATTTGGTAAGATGATTCTAACTTAAACCCAAATAAAGTATTTAAGTGAAACCATCTAACCTATCACCCGATTCTACATATAATCCATTTCTTATAGTTATAATTATTATCTTATATATAAACATTATGCTTATCTTTTTAATGTTCTTTTGTTGAACATATAAAGTTACATGATCCTATCATCCTCCATCATCACAATACATAAACAATATCATGTACTAGATTTATTCTAGTGATGCCCAATAAGGCAAGAAACCATATATATAAATAATAATAGATGAGTTATTAGCATCAATAACTAAGGACTAAACTCCTCCCAATTTTCAACACGGTATTGCGTTTCGTGCGTGGGACGTCTCGCCGAAGCGAAATCCAAACAAGGAACCCCCCCTGTTACACTACTCCTAACCGTATCGATCCTCGGGGCTCATTATGCCCTCAATGCAAGATGCATGTAACTCAAATGATTAGTATCCAATTTTAATTAATTACTATTCCCAATTCTCAACAGTGCACGGCGTTTCATGCGTGGGACGTCTCGCCGAAGCGAAATCCAAACAAGGAACCCCCCCGTTACACTACTCCTGGCACTGTCGATCGTCGGGATAGGTGATAGATATATAATATAATATAATGATGAGCATTAAGGACTAAACTTATCCCCAAGTTCCAACATTACACTGCGGTTCGTGCGTGGGACGTCTCGCCGAAGCGAAATCCAAACAAGGAACCCCCCCGATACACTAATCCTGGCAATATAGGTCATTAAGGTCGGTTATGCCCTTGACACCCAAATACAAACACAAGCAAATAATAACCATCCAACCGAGCTATAACTCGAAGGACGCAGGCTCACATGCTATCATCATCCAGCAGCCCATAAACGTAGCAAACTGGGGTCACCTGGTGGGGTTCAACGACACCCACCTCGTGATAAACTCACGCATACAACGTCCGGGAAGCGGTCATAGTTCCTAACCGGCAAGTGAGAGCGTCACATACCCCGACCTCTCACCCCCAAAATAAGTAAATATATATAGATGTCATTTTCTGACCACAAAGGATGACTATGACCTGGGGAATATCCACACCCTGCATATTTGTCAGGATGCTCACCCTCAACGCACGAAACTTACCAATGATAGCAAGGAGGGGGTATGCTTAACATGTATATACACCATATGTAAGGTATACATACATCCCACATAATAAAGATATACCATTTTATAAGGTATACCTGAAACATCATATTCATGTTCATAATACGCACTTAGGCGCAGTTGATTTACATCATAGTTTAGTATACTCTCTCATGATACACTAATCGTTAATACTCACCCACATTTACCCCACTGAATATACACTATACTAATTCTCGCTTGAAGCTCTCATGACACTTCTAATAATGAATTGACTTTCAATACAATTTAGTTAGGGATATTCTATATCCTATTGCACCTTAATGCATTTCTCACAATGTGAGATATCTCCCAATTCAATCGTTATTAAGGATATTTCCATATCCAAAAGCACATCATATAGCATTAGTAAGCATCCACTCATAATAGGGTTCATTTCATTTTAGAATCCTTCAAAGTTATCCCAAATGAAAGTGGGCTCCCCCACTTAGAAGATACCAAATTCTCTAATCGGAAATCCCCAAATTAAGTCTACATGACTCCAATGATCTCTTGTAGGGGAAACTCCCTAAAAGCCTCCAAAACATAATCCAAATATCTCCTATAGAGATCCCCGATCGATAACCTCGAATAAAGCGGAAAGAAATTCTCCTTAGAAAAACTTTCCCCTAAAAGCCCTGTTTCCGAATCGATTCAGGCCTATTCCGAATCGATTCAGCCCAGCGAATCGATTCGGCCAGGAAGGCGAATCGATTCGGGTCAAAAGACCTGGGACTCTGCCTCACGCCGAATCGATTCGGCTGGAGTCCGAATCGATTCGGTCACTAAGACCTGCGCACCTGCATATTTCCGAATCGATTCGGCTAGGGGGCCGAATCGATTCGGCCCTGCCGAACCTCGAAAATGGCTACTGTTTAAGTAAGCCAAAATACCCAAAAATCATAATAATGGTTTTCTCTCCATTTCTCTTCAACCCAAACACAAATATACCATTAATATTCATCCTAGAATACATATAAACTAATTTCTAACCTTAAATCCATTTAATACAATGCAAATCTAAGGTTTTTCCCAAAAGTTAGGTTTTAACATTTTAAACCTAAAACCCAAAAATCAATCCACAAATCATGCAATAAATGGTACACAACAATTATTTAGCAAGTTTAATCACTTGCCTCGGGTTCGTAGGGTCTGAATCCGCCGGAAAATTCTCTTTCTCCCTTTTTCTCCTTCCTTTTCTTCTTCTTTCTTCTTTCTTTCCTTTTTCTCTTTCTCTCTTTTGGGAGAAATATCTCGCGTAGGCTTTTTAAGCCTAAATCCGAAAATACACATCTTTAAATGATAATACACACTTTAAATGACTCGGTGACTTTAATTCGAGTCAAACGGTCCTATATTATTTCGGAACCCAAATAGACCCCAAGTACAGTCATTTCGACTTTCTCGACCCTTCCGGAAACAATGGTACCCTCAGAAATTCCATTCGAGACACTTTATAACAGCTCCAAATTCTGACCTCAATTGCCAATTTTATTATTTTTCCAATAAAATATTATTTATCTCTCCGGAAATAAATAAATCATCGTCTCCAAGACTTCGGGTTGTTACAAACTCCCCCACTTACAAGAATTTCGCCCTCGAAATTTAGCCAAGCCTAATTCTCCCAAAGCTCAACTAGTCCTAATCTACCCATTATTTCTAGTCCTATCTCCAAACTTCTAACTTCCCACGACGAATTGATTTAATTTACTGTATTATTAAGCTAATTATGAAGTAAACAAAACCTATTTCCATAACAAGGGCGCCCATACACCCTTTATAATTGAGCTTTATGCTCACAACCATCATAATGAGGCTTATTTGCCTCGAAAGTTCTACATTTCTGACAATAAGTAAGACTAAAATTTTAGTAGAGAAAATTTGAATGGTCCAAAGAAATAACTCCTCTCAATTCCTGACGATCGCCAATTTCGTGCGGGGGACGTCTCGCAAAAGCGAAATCCAAACAAGGAACCCTCCCAATACACTACTGTGTGACGACGTCGGGGATTGAGAGTTTGTTAGATCTGGACTTGAGTTTGAAAACATTTTTGTGGAAAATTTAGTTTGAAAGGGCCCGAAGGCCGATAAAAGTTTTATATTGAAAATAGTTTATTTTGAAAAAGATTATATATATATATATTCTAATATAAAATGCCTTATGTCCAACACAAGGTCTTTTAATTCATCATATGCCTAACATATAGCTCACAAATATAGTCATAATCAGGAGCTAAAATTTGACCTGCGTCCCATCAAACCACAATCACTTCAAACATAAACAACATCTTACATCATTTCATTATACTGCCATATATAAGGCAATTCCATATCTGCAATACAACAATTTTAATAGTCTATCATGACTACATAAAAAGAAGTAGCTTCTATCATTACTACTTACCACCATTACCAAGATAATAGAACAAGAGCATATCTTGCTCAGAATTCCCCCTTTAGGGTCATTACCTACCATACATAAACAAAAGGGCTAAAGCACTACTCGGTTCACATGTATTTCCCATACGATATTTCCAAAACTTCATATAGTAATAATCCCAATAGTAAGGAAAATTACTTACAACATCCATCTCTAGTCCGATTGCCCATCCTCATCAATAGGCTCCCAAACATGGTCCCCCGGTCTAAAGCGACCTCGAATTTGCTGTAGGGGTTGCACTTCCAAAATTTTATCAAATTGCGGTCCTTTACCTCTTTGAGGACAATCTCTCTTTTTATGACCTGTTTCTTTACAAAAGAAACACTTGCCCATAAACTCTTCCTGCCCACTCGCCTTACTGGCGCTCTCTTTGCCAAACTTACTAGATGAACTCGAATCTCCAAAGTTCTTACCCTCTTGAGAACGAAAACGATATTCTCGACACTTCAATAGTGCCGCATTCACAACCTCGTCGAATGTCATTAACTTGGGGCTTTCTAACAGATGTTGTTGGATTTTCCATTCTAAACCTCGAACAAACTTCGATATACGTTTATCTTCCTTATTTACCTCATTAGGTACTAATCTCGCCCATAGAGAAAAATTCTTCATATTCTGCTACCGTCCTATTTCCTTGAAAAATTCCCATATCCTTCGTAGGGGAAAGCAAATACCTTTGATCAAAAAGTCCCCAAAATTCTTTGATAAGAAAAGTATCTCTCTGTTCGGATGTGGTGACAAACTCCCACCATTGAAGAGCTGCACCCGATAACTTAAAGGTGACTAAAAATTGCTTCTGCATCTCACTACACTCAACCATACGAAGATGCCTTAGCATACTATTTTTCCATGTACTTGCAGCCATTGCATCCACTCCCCCTGCAAACTCGGGAGGATGCCCCTTACGAAAGTCTTCCTTCACTCTCTCCCAAAAGGACAATCCTAAATGGGGTAGGGCTGCTCGAGCGGCAGGTTGCTGAGCCATCATAGAAACGGCCGCAGTTATAGCTTGTGCCACAATATTGGCAACATCATCCGTAGTCATGTTCCTTTGAGGCAATTCTTTCCTTGCCTTGGCTGAACGACCTCCCTTCGGTGGCATCTGAAACAAGAACAATTGGATCAGAACGCCTTTCAAATATTTTCGATTCACAGAAAGATATGGACGTATGAATGTAACCGTCCTAGCAATAAGGCTCTATACCAAGAACGCTTACGGAAGATCGTAGTAACGCACACAGATCCTAAAGACACTAGAATTTGATGCTCTGATACCATCTGTGACAACCCGCTCCAAATAATAACGGGTTGCCAGCCCTATACTACATAAATCAGGTATCTCAGATGGTACAGTCTCAACATCAACAACTAAACACAGTAATATAAGGCTAACTACCCGAAATCATAAAGTGCGAATTACCAAAAATTTTAAAACTTTTATTTGGCAACCACAACAAAACCAAAGAAAAGCATACAACCAACAATACACATCTATCTAATATGGAAAGTGCATGCTCCAATAATGAAAGAGTACAATACATTGTACAACAAAAAATCCCAATAATGAAATACCCGAATATGCTGTCGGGCAACAGACAAATACAATAACCAGATAATTAAAATATGAAAGTGTTAATCTATAACACTTGAATACTAACTCAATACAACTGAATCCAAATCAAGATATACAAAGATAGGAATCGACTAAAACCAAGTGTCGCAACAGTCCGCTACTACCACAGCTCCACGAATCCTGAATGGAGGAATAATAAAGGCGTCCTTGCGGGGGAACACCTGAAGTAATACAATATATATATGCATGGGGGAGGAGGAATAGAAACGGGTCAGAACCCGAGTGTGAAAAACATTTATAGCAAGTGTATTAAAATGCATAATAATTATAAATGCATTTTTACATGATTTAGCTGGAATCGAACACTCCATGTAATTTCCGCTCACCTCTCATCTAAAGCGCGCACTAAGCGTATACACGTGACCAGAAAGGATGTTCGATTCTAATTTGGTAAGATGATTCTAACTTAAACCCAAATAAAGTATTTAAGTGAAACCATCTAACCTATCACCCGATTATACATATAATCCATTTATAATAGTTATAATTATTATCTTATATATAAACATTATGCTTATCTTTTTAATGTTCTTTTGTTGAACATATAAAGTTACATGATCCTATCATGCTCCATCATCACAATACATAAACAATATCATGTACTAGATTTATTCTAGTGATGCCCAATAAGGCAAGAAACCATATATATAAATAATAATAGATGAGTTATTAGCATCAAGAACTAAGGACTAAACTCCTCCCAATTTTCAACACGGTACTGCGTTTCGTGCGTGGGACGTCTCGCCGAAGCGAAATCCAAACAAGGAACCCCCCCGTTACACTACTCCTGACCGTATCGATCCTTGGGGCTCATTATGCCCTCAATGCAAGATGCATGTAACTCAAATGATTAGTATCCAATTTTAATTAATTAGTATTCCCAATTCTCAACAGTGCACGGCGTTTCATGCGTGGGACGTCTCGCCGAAGCGAAATCCAAACAAGGAACCCCCCCGTTACACTACTCCTGGCACTGTCGATCGTCGGGATAGGTGATAGATATATAATATAATGTAATGATGAGCATTAAGGACTAAACTTATCCCCAAGTTCCAACATTACACTGCGGTTCGTGCGTGGGACGTCTCGCCGAAGGGAAATCCAAACATGGAACCCCCCGATACACTAATCCTGGCAATATAGGTCATTAAGGTCGGTTATGCCCTTGACACCCAAATACAAACAAAAGCAAATAATAACCATCCAACCGAGCTATAACTCAAAGGACGCAGGCTCACATGCTATCATCATCCAGCAGCCCATAAACGTAGTAAACTGGGGTCACCTGGTGGGGTTCAACGACACCCACCTCGTGATAAACTCACGCACACAACGTCCGGGAAGCGGTCATAGTTCCTAACTGGCAAGTGAGAGCGTCACATACCCCGACCTCTCACCCCCAAAATAAGTAAATATATATATATGTCATTTTCTGACCACAAAGGACGACTATGACCTGGGGAATATCCACACCCTGCATATTTGTCAGGATGCTCACCCTCAACGCACGAAACTTCCCAATGATAGCAAGGAGGGGGTATGCTTAACATGTATATACACCATATGTAAGGTATACATACATCCCACATAATAAAGATATACCATTTTATAAGGTATACCTGAAACATCATATTCATGTTCATAATACGCACTTAGGCACAGTTGATTTACATCATAGTTTAGTATACTCTCTCATGATACACTAATCGTTAATACTCACCCACATTTACCCCACTGAATGTACGCTATAATAATTCTCTCTTGAAGCTCTCATGACGCTTCTAATAATGAATTGCCTTTCAATACAATTTAGTTAGGGATATTCTATATCCTATTGCACCTTAATGCATTTCTCACAATGTGAGATATCTCCCAATTCAATCGTTATTAAGGATATTTCCATATCCAAAAGCACATCATATAGCATTAGTAAGCATCCACTCATAATAGGGTTCATTTCATTTTAGAATCCTTCAAAGTTATCCCAAATGAAAGTGGGCTCCCCCACTTAGAAGATACCAAATTCTCTAATCGGAAATCCCCAAATTAAGTCTACATGACTCCAATGATCTCTTGTAGGGGAAACTCCCTAAAAGCCTACAAAACATAATCCAAATATCTCCTATAGAGATCCCCGATCGATAACCTCGAATAAAGCGGAAAGAAATTCTCCTTAGAAAAACATTCCCCCAAAAGCCCTGTTTCCGAATCGATTCGGGCCTATTCCGAATTGATTCGGCCCAGCGAATCGATTCGGCCAGGAAGGTGAATCGATTCGGGTCAAAAGACCTGGGACTCTGCCTCAGGCCGAATCGATTCGGCTGGAGTCCGAATCGATTCAGTCACTAAGACCTGGGCACCTGCATATTTCCGAATCGATTCGGCTAGGGGGCCGAATCGATTCGTCCCTGCTGAACCTCGAAAATGGCTACTGTTTAAGTAAGCCAAAATACCCAAAAATCATAATAATGGTTTTCTCTCCATTTCTCTTCAACCCAAACACAAATATACCATTAATATTCATCCTAGAATACATATAATGTAATTTCTAACCTTAAATCCATTTAATACAATACAAATCTAAGGTTTTTCCCAAAAGTTAGGTTTTAACATTTAAACCTAAAACCCAAAAATCAATCCACAAATCATGCAATAAATGGTACACAACAATTATTTAGCAAGTTTAATCACTTGCCTCGGGTTCGTAGGGTCTGAATCCGCCGGAAAATTCTCTTTCTCCCTTTTTCTCCTTCCTTTTCTTCTTCTTTCTTCTTTCTTTCCTTTTTCTCTTTCTCTCTTTTGGGAGAAATATCTCCCGTAGGCTTTTTAAGCCTAAATCCGAAAATACACATCTTTAAATGATAATACACACTTTAAATGACTCGGTGACTTTAATTCGAGTCAAACGGTCCTATTTTATTTCGGAACCCAAATAGACCCCAAGTACAGTCATTTCGACTTTATCGACCCTTCCGGAAACAATGGTACCCTCAGAAATTCCATTCGAGACACTTTCTAACAGCTCCAAATTCTGACCTCAATTGCCAATTTTATTATTTTTCCAATAAAATATTATTTATCTCTCCGGAAATAAATAAATCATCGTCTCCAAGACTTCGGGTTGTTACACCTTGCTTCCTCCAGCATCCCCCGCTCCTGCCTCATATACTTTGGGGGCTCGTAGGTGGCACCATCACCTCGTCCTCCACCACATGTCGGACTACTCCTCCACCAGATATGAGGAGTAGCCAAACTCGTGTGCTAAAAGATAACATATTTTCATATTCCCCCTGGGTACCACCGTGTGCTGGATGGCCATCCCCCAGGGATATAAGGTCACCTGCAAGATCCCTAACATAAAATCAATATCTTAAAAAGTACATCAAAGAAAAATGATCTCAAGAGGAAAGAAGAATTTACTTGATCGCTCTGCAGGCCATTCAATACCAGATGCACCGCTACCAAAGAAAGAGGCTGCCTCGACTGTCGGTTAGACTTCTGCCACCGATACATACGGAAGAAGTCCCCCACCTACTCATCCTTCAAACCTATAAAATGAGCATTTAGTCCAATCACCTCATATAACTAAGTCTGCAAAGGACAATGATCAATCAGAAGAAAGTAATCATGGAATAAAAAAAGCAATAAAATGGATAGAGGAGGAGAATACCTCCAAAAGATACATGGCGCCAGTAAAAGTTTATCGACAACATTGACCGAATGCATTCAAAGATGAATAAAGGGTTGCCAAAGTCAGGCTCCCCTAGTCAAAGAGAGGTATATTCAAAAATACTCTTAAATAAGGAAAAAAACACAAGCGGACGATGTCTCCATTAGAAACCCTCCCAACAATAATAGAATGAATAAATGAGCCATATCTCGCAATTATAGCCTGTCGGTCTCGTCGATTCGCCAACTCAATGAAACCTCCTTCATAAGAGAGAGACGTATGGAGTCCCCGGAGACTATCCTCCTAACATCACCGAACACCGCCTCCACCACTATCGGCATCACCTGCAAGGTCTGGTCCACCTCTATCTGGGCCCCCTCACGATCTATCCCCAATAGCTGCTGCACATCAATGGGAGTCACCGTCATCTCCGTAAAGCCAAAATGATTGGTGTGGGTAGTATCCCATCACCTCTCTCCCAAAACACAGAGGAATTTCCAAATCCAATGGATATCTCCCCAACAATATCTCAAAGGGACACCGCAGAAATAAAAAAATTCCCTAGCAGGGCTACACCCACCCAATCCTCAGATTAGTATCATTTTTTAGAGGAATCTCCAAACTTTCCCAAAAAAACTATGCCCCATAACTTACTTAGGTCCTCATATATTACCTCGACCCTCACAATTGGTAACCTCTACTTAGGTCATCAGAATTGACCTCAGCCGCGCAGAATTGATCTCTTATACATTGGTCTTTAGAATTATCCTCGACCTGCATATTTGGTCGCTTCTACTAAAGGTCCTCATAATTTACATTGGCCCTCAGAATTTGTTGCTTTTACCTAAGGTCCTCAGATTTGACCTGACCCTCAGAATTGGTCGCTTCTAATTAAGGTCCTCAGAATTGACCTCGGCCCTCAGAATTTGTCTCCCCTATATAAATCCCTCATAATTTCCTTCGACCCTCAAAATTGTTCTCCCCCACTTAAGGTCCTCAGAATTGACATCGACCCTCAGAATTGGTCGCTCCCACTTAAGGTCCTCCCCTTAGAATTGGCTTTGACCCTCAAAATTGATCATTTCCACTTAAGTTCCCGAGAATAGAACTCGGCCCTAAGAATTGGTCGCACCCACTTAACGTCCTCATAATTGACCTCGACCCTCTGAATGGGTCGCTCCCACTTAAGGTCCTCAGAATTGACCTCGACCCTCAGAATCGGTCCCTCCTATTTAAGTCTTCATAATTATCTTCGACCCTCAGAATTGGTCTCTTCTACTTAAGGTCCTCAAAATTGACCTCGGCCCTCAGAATTGGTTGCTCTCACATAAGCCCCTAGAATTAGCTTCGACCCTCAGAATTTGTCTCTTCTACATAATCCCTCAGAATTGGCTTTGACCCATTGAATTAGGCGATCCCTATCATAGGTCCTCAGAACCGATCTCGTCCTGTAGAATCATTTATCCCCAGCATTACCTTAGGTCCTTATAATCGTCCTTGACCCACTAAAACGATCATCCTCATCCCTTTAGGTCCACAAAATCGACCTTTTGCCCCAAAACATCATGTGGTGTCTATTCACTTATTCCAAGCTCACCCGTTGAGGGGATTTATAGACACCACATCCTAGGACCCCCTAAGTCTCTCCTTAGGTCCCTATCACCTCCCCATTTCGCTACAAAGCCTAGGTTTATACTCTAGGTATTGATCTAGAGGCTATTGGGTACTCTCGGGCCCCGTTTGACTCCAATAAAATCTATCGTTAGAGCAAAAACTCATGGAATATTCGAAGGCCTATGAATCCCATCTCTAATGGTCTGCCTCATGCGCAAATTGTCATAACGTTTCAGATGAACAAACCATTTTGCTACCAAAAATCAATTTAGAGGCCATCGGGTGTCTCGGGCCCCAATTTGACCCCAGGCAACTTCATCGTCAGAGCAAAATCTCTTTAAATCCTATAAAGGAACTAAATACCCTTTCCAACGGTCTACCCTCCGCATGAAATGTCATAACTGTTCGGACGAACGATCCATTTTCCACCATCGGGCTTGAGGCGCACCAGGGCTCTCTTTGACCAAGGTCAAATATTTAGCTCGAATGAGACTGAAAGAATCTTCTAAGGGAACTGCATACCCTTTCCAATGGTTTGTCCCGTGCATGAATAAGCCTTATGATACGGACGAACGACCCATTTTACTTCGAAAGGTTACATGGACTTTTAGGCCCCAATGACCAAAGTTGTCTCTTTGGATTGATCAAAGCTCTTTGGAATGTCTAAGTAACTAGCATAACCTTTCCAAAAACCCACCCCATTCTTTATTTTTACTTACGGTTAGGACGAACGATCCATTATCCTCTGACGATCTCCCGTCCAAAAGATCGACGAGCACTTTCGAGCCCCATTTAACAAAAAGTCAACTCCCAGACCAAAGAGATGCCCAAAGGAATTTTAAAGGTATCTGAATTATCTTTCTAACGGTATTCCCCGTGCGCACAATTTTTTTATCACAATTTTTCTAAAAAATCTGCACAACACTGTCGATTGGTAGGTCCATTTCCGTTCCTATCGTCAATGTGTCTAAGGTCACCTATCGATTGGAAGGGCTAGGGCTATGTTGTTTGGAACCCTGTTACCCTATAAATAGAGTTCATGATCTCAATCCAAAAGCACACCTTAGATCCATCAATATCAGTGAGTTCAACAACATTCTCTTCAAATCAGCGAAGTTTCTTTGTGTGAAATCCGTTTCCATCATTCATTCCCATCATTTTCATACCCCTATCATCCAACATTCATCTCAACATTCAAGGGAGCTCATCAAAGATCAAGATCAAGCCTCAATTCTCCAAAAAAGGTCCAAAAATCCTTCCCTCTCTTTAAATTCTATATTTCTGCACTAGTTACATAAGTTCTTAATCTAGCTTTTATTTTAATTCGTTCACATTAATATCTCATCCTTTAATAGTTATATTGCACAAACTTTATTTTCTATAAAAAAAACAAAGCAAAGAAAAGAGGGTAACACCTTTAAATTCCAACGGGATGATCCATCATAATTTCCCAAAACTAAAAATACATTTTCTAGACACACATATATAATAAATTTTTGTTCGAATCTACGGTATAAAATCCACTCTTATAACACATGCAAACTACGTGGACTTTGATTCCTTTATAGGCTACGTAGGCATTTCGGGTTAAAACTCGAGACTCGAGTACAATTTTCCAATTTCTCAATTCTCTACTTTTCCGATTTTCACATTTGCCTACTTTCCATTTATACATTATTCAATATATATTATATTTTTTTTGTGATCCTTATTAGCATTTTATCCAGCATATATAATCGTTTCGTCATAATGATCATTACCTTTATACATGCACACATCGTATTTTCAAGATAATATTTTGGGAACATTCCAATGGATGACCCCACTCTATCTTTTCCATGATATGACTCGGGCGAATCAGATCTCCACTTATATATACAGGCACACACACTTCACAGATAAATTAAGGAAAATAGTAACACAAGCCCATGAGAGACCGAAAGGGTGGGATGGCTGCCCAACAACTTCCCATTACGTAACTTAGCCCCCGAACCTCTGAACTATTAGTTTTTTAAGTATCAGCTTGCCTTTGATACCATTCTCTCGAGGTGACGACATGTTCTTTTTCCTGTTTTGTGAAAAATAGGCTGGTGACTCCATTTCTTTACATTCATCCCACACTGACGACGATCGCAGAGCTCCTAGAGAAAGAGAGCGCGAGACCTTCTCCTCCCCCCCCCCCCAATGGAAGGGAGAGATCGGGATGGACACGACCTTTAAAAGTTTATTGGTTTGAAAATGTTAGAGTGAGCTTTGGAGTGAGCTCTAACAAGAAAAGTGGTCATCTTTAATCAATTGAGTACGTGGTAAAAAAATGTGTATTCTATTTATATTTTTAAATTGAATTCACGATTGAAAAATGCGTATTAATTTAAATCATGAAATGAGGTTAATTTATTGGTCATATTAATCAAAGTTGAATTCATTGTTCCCAATAAGAACCTTACTATAAAATGGCGATTCATCATCATCATCATCATCATCATCATCATCATCATCATCATCATCATCATCATCATCATATTCATCATCATCATCATCATCATCATCATCATCCTTGCTTTAATCCCATCATATAGGGTTCGTCACATGGAATATCCTTTTCCATTCTAATCTATTATAAGCAACATTATCATTCAAGCTTAATTCCTTAAGATCTCTCCCAATAATTTCATCCCACGATAATCTAGGGCGTCCCGTTTATCTTTTACCACCTATTTCTAATAATATTTCTCTTGTTATAGGTGTATCTATTGGTATACACAACACATGTTCATGCCATCTATTGGGGTACTACTAACTTTTCTCTCACGTAATAGTTTTTAATCTTGTCTTTTCTAGTAATTTCTATCATCCACTAGAGCATCCTTATCTCACTAACCTGGAGACTTTGTTCTCTTTATAGACTAATACTCCACTCAGTATAGGGTCGCTGTAATTCCCCGACCCGGATTTAAAGGTTAATAAAGGATCAAACCGATCCGCTTCGTATGTTAACTATAAAGTGCAATAAAACAACCTAAATAATATTTATAATCCAATTTTATTATTATTTAATGTTACTCTTGTTAGCATGCGATTCCAATTATTACCAACAACTTGATAGGACCCAAAGGAAGTGCCCCCAAGGCTAAGTAAACATAGATACTAATCATAAATTCAAGTAACTACTTACCTGTATAACGCTCTCAGAGTACGGAACGTCATGCAACCTGCTGTAACAAAGGAAGGATGTGAGCCGAATGCTCAGTGGGATTATATACAAATGCAGTACAGAAACGAACGGAAGAAAGGAATACTCACACGCTACACTACATGCATGTGAAAATACGTATATATCTACATATATACAATTGGAAAACACATGTCCCAATGTATGAAACCGTTTTATTTCGAAAACGTTATTTGACCCCTTTTATCTTCCTTGTCCTTATAAAAGAACTAGCATATTCTTACGTTAACTCACCCAATTAGACAATTTACAACTGTTGGGAAAATCCTTTCATTCTCTTTCAAACGTTTGTTTCTCAACGTTATTAACTCACGCCGAGTTATTAATCATTACTTAAGACTCTCTTTCAATGCATACACACTCATCGTGTTTTGAAAATACTCAGTTTCCTTTGAAAGCTTTATATAACACAAGTTTATGCTTATTATGATTCAAACCTCATTAGATATCTTAAACATCATTATATTATCTTATTAAGCCATCCCATGTTGTCACATTAACATTAAACATTTAATGCGTTATTCTTGCATTAGTAAATCAATGAATTAATGTCATTCATTTATGCCCCTTTCATAAATATTCAATTCATTACTTAGCATTATCTTTAGGGATTCCGCCAACACACACACGTCAAAACACATGCACACCCACGGTTTCACGAAATTTCACCGTCCGGCACCGACCGCCAAGTAAACTGCAGTTGGTTTGGGGTATTTTACCACTAGGGACAACATAGCCCTGCTTAATTATTTAACCTAACATCATCCAATATCATTATCGTGCCAATGTGTTCAACATTTTCATAATGTTTACAGTAGTTTACTTTTTTGGGCCGAAGTCAAAGCCTTGGACTTCACCGTCTATTTTCCCATTATAGTTGGAAAATTATTACTTTCTCTTTAAGACCTTTTATTTACACACATGTTGATTTTATACCCAAAATTATTTATGTTTTTAGGACTTGATTCAATTTCACTCACACTAGCATAAAAACATTCATTAACATTTTTATTTTATAAGAATGTTCCACTTTAGGTAAATTACCAATTTACCCTTTCTTATCAAAACTTGCAGTTTAACTCCTTAACAAGTGTCATTTCCCAAAAATAATCATTAAGTTTCCAACTTAATATTTTAATGCTTTAGCTGTTTTAACACTTTGTTTAAATCACGCTTTTTCCTAACTTTCATACTTGTCAATTCAACAATTTCATTACTTCAAATAACATCTTTGTCTTACTTCATGTTTAAACCCAATAAGACCACTTCTAAACTCGCTCACATATTTATTCGCAAAATACTACGAGTTTATATCCAAAGAAATGTACTATAAATGTTGATATCCCATCGAATGGAATAAAAATGCATTTCTTTCTAGAATATTATACTATTCACAACAAACATGCGTTTCAAGTAAGTAAGATAGTTTTGACTTCCTTAAACTTGAAAATAACCATTTATTCATAAAGTACTCCATTTTACAAACAAACTAAAAATATTTATTTCATAAATATTTGACAACATTAATCATTTTCCACATTTTTATTTCATACAAATTTTCATCATGTCATTTTACAAGAAATGCACAAAATACAACTTTCTCCCATTTTTATCTCATAAAAATGCCCACTATTCATTTTTACTAGAATTACACCAAATGACACGTTCTAACATTTTTATTTCATAAAAATGCCCATGAATAGTATTCTGAATTTTGTAACACTTTAAAAACTCATTTATACTTTCTTGTAAATGCCCATTTTCTTTAAAACATCAAGTGTGTACTTAATAAACTCAATAATACATTATAATCATTTTTCTACACACTTTTACACTAAAATGGTGGAGAATAGAAATCTGATTTTTTTTGTTTAATTTAAACCCACCTTAAAACCTTTATTTAAGACCCATTTATTCATGAGATCATATAAACCAACCAATAAACTTCTTGGATGCGACTTTCACAAATCCTACATATTTTAAGCCAAAAACATGTAAATAATGATTCTTAAATTTAACTCATCAATAAACTTGAACTAAGATTAGTAAATCCCACCTTAAATGAGCTCTAACAATGGTGGAAATGGTGAAGAAGATGGAGGACTCCCCACATCCAAAGTGGCCTCAAGCTGCTCTCTAAAAGTGTAACACCCCGTATTTTTTTATAGTTAATATTTAATTAATTCAGGAATTTTAAATTACTGGTGTGTTGTAATTTTAATTGAATTAATTATGGAAATATATATATTTAAATATTAATCGGGGAGTGAATGGTTAATGTTTAGGGAAATTTATTTACTAAGTGAATAGTAATAATTTAATTACGTCATTTCGGGTATTAATGACAGGGTATGCACTTATCTCAACCGGGAGTCGGTATAGACTAAATGGGGTGTGAGATAAGTATTTTTATAAATTAATTCGGATGCCAATTCTGAGTGCGCGGTTGAGTCCGGATGGGTCGAGATAGTCAGAAAATAGTACCCGGGAGTAGTAATTGGGTCTCGGAGTATTTTTGGGCATATCCGGGCCAACACGGGGTGAGTTTGGCCACTTTAATTAAGCCCATTAGGTGAAAAACGGGATTAAGGATTTTTAATCTAATGGGGGGATTAAGGAATGGCAGCCAACATAACTCTAAACCTAGGGTTTGAGAGGAGATTTGGGGAAAAAGCAAGTCAAGAACAAATTGGAGGTTATTGGACCCAAATTGAGGGACTACGCCAACGGATCTGACACTACAAACACTTACAGGCAAGTGGTTAACTGTTGTGATTTCTAAAAGTTTGATAATCAATTCATATCATAGTGATGTGTATATGAAAATTCGTTTTAGGTGTGTCACCAAAATCTAAATTGGGTTTTTGCAAATTTATATACCTTAATGAGATTAAGGGGGAGATTGATCGTGTCTATGATTCTAGAATGTAGAGGACTGGATCAGATGTTAAAACTAGTAAGAGTAGATGGTTAATTGCTGTTAAAGTAAATGAAATTCGGATTGGGGATTTGAAACCCGGATAATACCCAAATCGGGAAAAAGTAAGAAATCGTGAGATTTAATTTCAGTTTGATGTTGTATAAAGTGATTTGATCCTAATCTTATGTAGAAATAGGGTTCATTGGGATTGGGTTAGTCCAAGGGAAAGAATGAAAGTTGGAGGTTTTCGTTAATGGTGGAAATGCCTCTTGGAGAAGACGAAGTCAGGGACGATCGATCGATCGACCCAGGGGGTTCGATCGATCGATGATTCGGAATTCTGGGCAGTTCGCCCAGTTTGTATATAAGGGGAAAATTAATTAGAAATTTAATTCCCATACATTAATTAGTGATAAATAAATATGAAACAAATATTCCTAGCAATTATGGGAGAAAGTAATTGGGACTAGTAAGTGAGTACGGGGATAATGGTTGGGTGACACCAAGATATTAAATTAATAAATGCATTAATTAATTTAATTAGAGTCGGATTGTAGACTCGGGTAGTATTAAATTAATAAGAGTGGGAATTAATTTAATTAGAGTCGGATTGTAGACTCGGGTAGTCTTAAATTAATAAGTGTATTAATTAATTTAATTAGAGTCGGATTGTGGACTCGGGTAGGATTTAATTAATTAATGTGTAAATTAATTATATTAGAGTCGGACCACAGACTCGGATTTTTGTTGATTGATTAATGGGTAAATTAATTAAATTAGAGTCGGACGATAGACTCGGGGCGGCATTAAATTAATAAGTGTGTTAATTAATTTAATTAGAGTCGGACGATAGACTCGGGGAGGTATTAAATTAATATGTGTGTCAATTAATTTAATTAGAGTCGAGTGATACACACGGGAAGGTATTAAATTAATAAGTGTGTCAATAAATTTAATTGGAGTCGGACCATAGACTCGGAGAAAGCATTATATAAATTGAAGTATGAGTTAAATATATTAGAGTCGGACCATAGACTCGGGAAGACGATAAATTATTAAGTGAGAAAATTAATAACATTGAGTCGGGCCACAGACTCAGGAAATTTCAGGCAGTGTACGGGACTTGGAATACACGGTAGAGCCGGGGTTTATATTATACATATACGGTGTAGTGATAGTATATATATATATATATATACGTGTATATATTGTGTGTTATATTAAATTACAGGCAGTGTACGAAATTTTGAGTACACAGTAAAGCCGGGGTTTATATTATATATATATACGGTGACGTGATAGTATATATATACGTGTATTTATTGTGCGTGATACTAAATATCAGTGATTAGATATTTATTAAATTTATATACTCTAATGCTATCAAGGGAGGTTGCGCGATGTGGGTGAATCCCCTAGCGTGAGGTGTAGGGTGAGTATATCCCCAGGTCATAGCGTCCGGTATATATGGGTGAGGGATTTATCTCACTTTCAGGGAAGGAATATGACCGCCTCCACTACGTTTATATTTTGGACCGAGTTAGTGAGCGATTCCAACTCAGGGAAACTAGGTTTTGTGAGCACACCTAGTGAGATAGCATTTTAGAGGGAATCATCCGGTGAGGGTATACTCGGAAGGATGGATACACGTATAATATAGGTGTGGATGTTAGTAAAGGTATGTATAATATGGTAGTAAATATTATATGTAGGTGAATAATACAGTGTGTGATGTATTTACCTTATATAATTCGGGTTACAGTTTTATGCTATTAATTAATGAGAAATTAATTAAGTTATTCATTTGTGGGAAAAATACAGTGTGTGATGTATTTACTTTATATAACTTGTGAGACGGTTATATGCTACTAATTAAGAGGAATTAATTAAGTTAATTGTGAAATAACTTATAATTCAAGAATCATTATACTCGGGTTAGAGTAGTATGGCAAGGGAAGGTTATACCAGGGCTAGTTGGACAGGGTAGTACAACTAGGTGGGGTTAAGGTAACCGGTAGGTGTGAACAATAGTGGATTGGTGAGAATGTCCACAAGGGAGTGCGACACTAACTTAAATATGAAGCACATTCATGCTTTTTAAATTACTGCAGTTAATTCACTTGCTAAATATTTTCAAAATATTTTGGGCTCAAACCCTTGCTATAAAACTATTTTCAAAACCTTTTAGGTGTCCAGCCACAGGGACGCCAGGATTGATATTCTATTCCAGGGACACGGAGCTGCGGCATATGTGGATGCTAGCAGGAGTTTGGATTAGACGCATCATTCATTCATTCCTAGAGTAGGAATCTTGTATCAGTCTCAGTTTTATTTAGGGCTTGTAGCCCAGACTTCTCGGTACAGTTTTCAGGTGTAATTCATTCAGGTGTTGAATATTTGTATTGAATTTTTTATTTGGTGGCCGGTGATTTATTCGGAAAGTTGTGTAATTATTATTCTATTTACTTTCATTCAGTTGTGTGAATGGTTTATATTTTAATTCTGCATGTATTGTTTTGTTAAATTAAAAAGTTAAAATTGGCACCAGTTTTTGGAATACTAGGTGGTTAGTAAGTTTTAAAAAGTTTTCGACAGTGATGCTAAGGATGAACCAACTTGGGTTCCTGTTTTAATTTGGTATAAGACTGATCACCCGGTATTTTATTAGGCGGGGTGTCACAAAAAACCCTCAAATTTAGCTCCAAGTATGCTTCATGAGTTTGCTTCTTCAACCTCTAGGTCTAGCCCCCTTCAAACACCCATCAACACATACCCAGAACACTCTCTTCAAATACCCATCAAAACATTGAAAACTTCATCTTCTACCTCACTACAAGGTCATCTATGGTTTATTAAGTTAATGTAAGGTGGTTAAAGGCTTGCTAGAGGTGGTTTACATGGTGTGAAAAGGTGGTTGAAGCCCAAACAACTTCTGGACATAAGGTTCTTTTATGGAGTTCAATTTTAGAGATAGAGATAGATGGTGGCCACGAAATGAGGATGAGAGCACAATAACCATAGAACTACTTTCGCTAAGTTTATATACTACAACACAGCCCCACAATGATATCATCTTGGCCTGGAACCAACAAGAAGTTGACAGGTGGCTAATCCAAGAAACCAACTCGAGACAACATGTAAATGGCCTGAGCGTGGGCTGTCCTAGGACACGCGGTCTTCTTTTTTTGTTTAAACTTAATCATAAGGATTTATTCCTTATATTTTTGTGTGTCAAGAAACATATTCACAATATTATTTTGATCCTCCGAGACATCCTAAACAATACGCGCAAGAAACAGGACCTCCGCACAAAACATATTTTTTTTCGATTTTTCTTCGCATGGTAATATTTCCTGTATTTTTGTGAGTCTAAATATATGGTCGAAATATTTTTTTTGACCTTTGGAGATGTTCTAAACAATACGCGCAAGAAACTGGACCTCCACGTAAAAAATATTTTCTTATTTATTTTTCTTCGTACGTTAATATTTCTTGTATTTTTGTGAGTCTCAATATATGGTCGGAACATTGTTTGACCTTCCGAAATGTCCTAAATAATACGCGCAAAAAACGGGACCTCCGCACAAAACATATTGTTTTTCGATTTTTCTTCGCATGGTAATATTCCTTATATTTTTGTGAGTCTAAATATATGGTCGGAATATTTTTTGACCTTTCGAGATGTTGTAAACAATGCGCGTAAGAAACGGGACCTCCACGTAAAACTTATTGTTTTTCAATTTTTCTTTGCATGGTAATATTCCATATATTTTTTGAGTCTAAATATACGGTTGAAATATTTTTTTGACCTTTCGAGATGTTCTAAACAATGCGAGCAAGAAACAGGACCTCCGCGCAAAACATATTTTTTTTCGATTTTTCTTCTCATGATAATATTCCTTATATTTTTAAGAGTCTAAATATATGGTCTGAATATTTTTTTTACTTACCGATTGTCCTAAACAATACGCCAAAAACTAGACTTTCGCAGTGTTGCGCGCCGTTGGGCAATTAATACTCAAGCTCACGCAGCGTTCTTTGCTTGTCTGAATCGCGTGAAACTTAAGTTAAGTGTTTAAAATAACTATACGGACACAAATCATAACTCATGTGAGTTCATGCAACGTAAAAATATCATAAACGGAAAGTTGCTAAATAAAAGGATAATCGTACAACTTACAAGTACAATTTAAAAGTGCGGGCATTACAGTCGCTGGCCTAACAACTATTCTATAAAAAAATTCTTAGAATTTGTTTGCTATCCTCTTATCGTATACCACTTCACTTGCTTGTCTCCATTTCATCCAACCAGTTGATATTCTACACGTAACATCCTCATCAATATCCCCATTACTTTGTATTACTGAACCTAAATAATGAAATTTATTAGTCTGGTTTATCATTTTTCTTCAATCTTTAATATTGTGTTATCAGAAACCTTATTATGAAATTTACATTCCAGAAATTCTGTTTTATTTCTATAGATTTTTAGTTCCTTAGACTCTTAGGTGTTTTTTCAAGTATCCACTCTCAATGCTAAGACCTTATTTAAAGTGTTTAATAAAACCATTTCATTCATAAGCAACATATACCATGTACATCTTCTTGTATGTCCTTAGTAATCTCATCCAACACTATGACAAATATGTAAGGACTTAAAGACGATTCTTGATGAAAACACATTTTAATCGTAAAATCAATAGTTTTTCAATGAATGATTTTTACTATAGTCTTTGTGTTACCATACATATATTCAATAACTTTAATATAACTCTAGGGATTCTTTTCCTTCTTAAATCCCACCATATTATATCCTTGGGTACTCTATCATATGCCTTTTCTGAGTCAATAAAGACCATGAGTAAATTTTGTTTTCTTACTTCTATATTTCTCCATTAAATGTCTTAATAAGTAAATAGATTTCGTGATGAATCTCACTGTCATAAATCCAAATGAATTGTCCAAAATAGTTGATTCATTTCTTAATCTTTTTTCTATAACATTTTTCCATAATTTCGTACGGTGATTCATCAGTTTGATTCCTCTATAATTGCCAAAGTTTAGTATATCCCCTTTATTTTTATACAAAGCTAGTATGGTACTTATCCTCGACTCATTCGACAAGTTTCCTTCTTTATAATTTAATTAAATACATATGTTAAGCATTGTACCCCTAGACTTCCAAGGGTTCCCCACACCTCTATGGGTATTTTATCCCAACTGCTTTATTCCTTCCCATTTTTCTTATTAATATATCTACTTTTTTTTCAGTAATCGTATATTCCATTTATATATTCGGTTCTATGTTCTCGACGTTCTTTTTTGGGATATTCTTCATTGAATAATCCTTGAAAATACTCTTCCCATCTATCTGGAATTTCTTTATCGTTAATTAATATATTTTGGTTTATGTCTTTAATACACTTAACTTGACCCATATCCCTTGTCAATCTATCTTTATTCTTTTCCAATTCATATATCTCCTTTTCACCTTCCTTGGTACATAATTTTCTATAAAGATTATCTAGTGGATTTTGTTGCTCATTTTTAATAATATTTATCACTTCACTTTTTCATTTCTTATACCTTTCCAAGTCTTCATGATTTTTCCTCTTTTGTCACTCTTTAAAACTTTCTATTTTCTTTTGTACTATCTGTTGCACTTCCTCATTCCATCACCAAGTCGCTTTTTTAATGAGTCTTTTTCTTTTATTCTCACCTAAAATTTTCATACCTATTTTCTCAATACCATTATTTGTTCTTGATAAAATGTTATTAAGATTTTAGCCACAATTCCACTTCATGTTTAATAGGAAGTTCTATCTAAATTATATCTCTTTGCATCCTTTTACATCCTTCCATTTTATATTTTGATAACCTATTTTCTCCTTTCGGTACTTAAATCCTTTAATGCTTAAATCTATTACTAATAGAGGATGTTGATTTATTAAGCTTTCACCTGATATAACTTTATAATCTTTGTAAGTGTTCATGTCTCTTCTTCTAAGTAGACAATAATCTATTTGAGTTTTATTCTCTCTCCTTTTAAATGTTATTAAATGTTCTTCCCTTTTAAAAAAATGTGTTTGTTAATGCTAGATCGTAGGCCTTAGCATATTCTAAGATAGTTTCCCCTCATTTACTTCTCTTACTAAAACCACAACCTCTGTGTATCCTTGGATAACTGTCCCGTTCTACTACCACGTGTCAAATCAAGTCAACTCCTAAAAACGTATTTTCATTGTAGGAATTTGTTGTAATAGTTCACCCAATAATTTCCAGAATAATTTCTTTACATTTTTATCTAAAGCTCCCTGGGGCGTGTAAGCACATATAACATTCAGTATTGTTTTATTTAACACAGTCTTAATGTTCATTAACCTATCTCCCCATCTTTTAACATCCACCACTTTATCTTTCATATATTGATCAATAACAATACCTACCCATTTCTACGATTATCTCTCCCTCCCGAATAAAATAATTTCTTACTTTCTCCTATCTCTCTAGCCTTTTCACCATGCCGTTTAGTTTCTTGTAGGCACGCCATGTTGATTTTCCTTTGTTTTAAGGTGTGCATAAGTTCTTTACACTTGCCAGTTAATGTTCCTAAATTTCACGTACCAAATCTAATTTTATATATGTTGTTTTTATTTTTATTTTTTCTTTTAATTAGAGAATACATCAATAATATTTGACATAAATTTTACAGTCGGTTGTCAAACTGACAATAACCCACCTCGTTTCATATCTGAACTCGTGCACTGACAATTGTAGATCCAAAAATATAAATTAATCAATTAATTAGTTAAATCATCAATATTCTTATAAATGAAATCACTAAATAAATATGATAAAACTAAAGTCCAATAATACAAACTATTAAAGAAGATAATTCCAATAAATATTCTACGCTCGTAAACAAAAAATACATAAAACTGCATGCATGTTAAATAATAACGAAGCAATAAACAATTCTAGTAAAGGAAATTACACACCTGGGTAATGGAAGGTTTGCAATAATGCGTTATATTGAAATGTATGTGAATGTATTGAAAATAAATGTTCTAAAAGTTGGGGGAGAATTTTATCAAACAATTGTTCAAATATGAGAATTAGAGAGAGAAGTTAATGATCGATAATGTGTGAAACATGAAGTAGTAACATATAATGAAGAAGACAAAGTTTTAATATTTTTTAATATTTTTTCTTTTTAAGGAATAGATCTAAAAACAAATTTAATTGTGTTGAGTTAAACACACAAAATTGAAAATTATAATTTTGATCTTTTGTTATAAGAGAAAGTTGTTTAACAAATCCATTTTCACTATTCGATTTTTGATAAAGTTTAACAAAGTTATTGAATGATTAAATCCCAAAACTCTTTTCTAACGAAAACAACCACCGGAATTGTAAACGAATCACGTGAGTCAAAATCCTTTTGATTTTCTTGATTGGTTGATCGTGTGATGATTTTCTCCGAAAGGGATAAAATTACAATTAAACGACAAAAACAAAGGAACCCAGATCCACAACAAATGTTATTTATCATAGGATGACACAATAAATGAATTGGATTTTAGAAAAAGGAAAACGAACCTGTTGTTTGAGAAAAAATAGATGGATCGTTGTTTTAAGAAAAAAATCATTTTTATTTCTTATAGTTAGATAATACAAAAAAAAACACAAATGAATAACAATTCAAACAGAATCCCCTTATATTAAAATGCATCATTACGAAAAATCAAGTCAGTACTAAACTTAAGATTGTTTGGATAGTTTTGAGAAATGTATACAGAGGAAAAAACAATAAGGATCAATACCCATATGATGCAGTAAACAAATAAAAGAATTCGGGATGATAAAAAAATACAAATTACAATTGGGATTATGATAAAATTACTATTTTACTACTCATCTTTTTCTCATGAACTTAATATATATGTGACAATTTAACAATGCAAATCTACCAAAATAATAATAGTAACAATAATACGAGATAAAAATATGCGGTTGATAACCACAAATTAAAAAAAATGCAATATTTTTGTAAACATATTCAGAAGTGAATTATTTTTATAAATATAAATTAATTGTGCATTTATTTAATTAAAAAGTCATGCCTCTTATATTATTAATTAGGAGGTCTTATAATGTTGAATCTTATGTTCTCCATAAAATGAAACTGCCTTCATTAATAACTTTATTGCTTGGATGGATGATCCATTACATTTTATGTCCCTCAACTAACTGTTGGTGTTCCCTCCAATGGATCAAATTCAATTTTGCGGTGTCCAAAAAAATAATAATTAAATACATCGATATATAATAAGGAGCATAAGTTTTGTGTTTTGTTCATCGAAGACCTTCAATAATTACGTTAACAAGATAATATTACATTTTCCACTTGACATAAGTGTCATACAAAACTTATGTCTAATAGTGGTTTTCTTAAAACAATTACATCTTATATGTACTTATATGTATGTAATTTTATTAACTATATTCATGAGTGAGTCATTTTATATAATCAATCTGCATAGAAATTTTTATAAGAAAACTTAAAGCTATTAAGGAAAGGTCAGCGTGACTTGCTTCCACAAGCTCCCCCCTGAGACACCAAAAAGAAATCCACAATGATTTTTTTTGTGTAAAGGGGCTTGTCAGCCTTACTATATACGCTTGATCTTTCATTTCCCTTTATTAATTATTAAAGTGTTTAAAAATTAAGTGATAAGAGGTGAAAATTTAAAGTGTCGATTATTATTGTATACTCTTAGTTCGCACATACTTTTTTCTACATTATATGAATAGAAGGTGTTACTTAACTCTAATTTTATATTAATAATATTTATTATTTTATTGAAAGCAAATATTACATTGTAAATAAGATATATATAAATATCCTTATAATCGGAATTATACAACACATATGATGTTATTTTTAATATAAGTTTAAATAAATAATTTTAGTATATATTATTTTATTTTAAATACATTTAAAATTAATTTTATGATTATAAACATGTTGTATATATATTTTTATTTGTCCAATAGTATTAACATGTTGAATACTGCAAAATTGCATGGGATTTATAACAAGTGACGTTATGAAACTTACATAACTCATTTATATATATATACAAACCCACGTACACATTCTTGTAGTTATGCAGTTGCTTTCTTTTTGTAAGTAAATATTTAAACAAGTTTGTAGGTAATAAGTAACATTAAGGTTAATTATTAAAAATAATATTTACCATCAAATAAATAATATTTATTTTTATACACCCAATCCAAGAATATATAAAATTATAAAATGATTTATACAAAATTAATGTTCACACCGAGTTAACTAATATCAACATTAGCATTATAAGTGTCAAATAGAAGTTTAAATTTATTTTTCAAATAAATATTATGTGTAATAAAACAAGTTTCTATTAAATAAATATTGTTAGAAATTAGTGTTGGTGTTTTTTTCTCAAAATCATGTACTAAGTTTACTTTTAAGTAAAGATGTGTCAGGTCACTTTTGAATACGAATCACGGTTACGAGAATTACTTATATTTGGTTCAAATATGTGGTAGACATGTCGGTCAATACATCTTGTTAAAAAATTTTGCGAGTCGACTTCGGGTTGATCACTAAGAGATTGTAATTCCGGTTCTCGCACTATTGTAACATTCACAACCTAGATAGGGAGTTGACTTCCTATGGAAATATATATGATGAAATCCTAGTAGTTTATCTCGAACTATGAAAATATGTTTGATGGTTCAAGAACTTGTATGATAATTGGATATAAGATTGTGAATGGTACATCCAAGGAACGTACTGAACATTTCCACCATTTCAGACTAAGGGTTGTCTTGATTATACTAAGGCAATGTCACACCAATTACGAAGGATGCATCGATTATTAATCCCAAGAATTATGAGGATTCGAATCCTTGCAGAAATATCACTTTGATTGCTGTGGGCACGATATGATTTTGTCGGTTTTATTGCTTATAATTGGTATAATGATTATCATAGATTAATTTACTAATTAACGTCAAATAGACAAATAAGAGATATATTTACCTATTGCTTTCATTAATGGTGCCTACATCTAAATGTCCAGTGTTGGTTCTATTAATTAATGGGAAATTGACATTTATGAGTACGAGATATAAGCTCTCATGTTCTCTCTAGAATTAGATACATAATAGCAAGGATAATCTCATAAGTTAGCCACACATTGTACGTGTGTGATATTTATAGACAGTTGTAGGAGAAAAAATGAGAGTCACATGTGCCTCACCTTTATACATTAGGTGAGTACACATTTTACATACATGGTGACAGAATAATAATAATAAGTTAGTTACTAGCACATGGGGAAGAATATTTGCATATCTTCCACACTTTTGTGAATATATACTCGACTGAAATCATCTAGTGAAGTATTACATGTCTATTATAATGGTGGTAACTAACAGTCTCAGCTAGCAGGCTTAACCTCCATGTTATATTGAGCAAAACAAGTGGGCAATCCTTAGGAGACATCATCGCTTGGGTATGTATAAGGACATATGTCTCCTTATGATTGGCTCATGGGTCACCCCATATTTATGTTATAACAATAGCCCCAAGACATTTCTCAGAATTATAACTTGTAACAGATTGCCCTCGGTATTATGTCTTATGGGTAGTTGCTAGGTCAATACAGTGACTGAAATTTTAATGGAAAGATGTCGTCGGCTTAATATTTTATCGGCTCGTCAATCAAGTGGGGAATGAGGGAATCTTGATCTCATCTAGTCCCTCTAGTTCACTTGTAGTGGTTCACATGGGGAATGAGGGAACTTCAAGTTCTGACAGTTCATATGATCCTTCAACAACTAAAGCTTAGTTCCATGCTCGTGACATATTTGAGGAGGATCTTCTTGACTTGGAGGATATATAAAAAATCTCATTAGATATAAAGTGTAGGTTTCCTGGCCCTGTAGAAAGATTTTATCATCGGCGTTCAGTCGATGAGATTTTCTTCCATGTTTGGGCTATATAAGTTGTCCATAGTCTTACTATCCACCCCATTATGAGGGGAATTTTAAGTGGTTATGGTGTAGCTTTAACCCAACTTCTCTTTAATTCATATAGAATGATCCCAAGATAAATGGTTTACAATAAAAAACATTCAAGTTTTGACATAACCGAGGAAGTCTTCAGGTTTATCCATGCAATATGGGACAACACAAATGCCCTAGGATATTATTATCTTTCCCCTCAAAATACTCACCAGAAGTTAGTGAAGGTCTCAGATGAGCAACAAATTTTAGAAACATAAATATTTGTACTTAAAGGAAAATTAGGAGTTCAACCCAAATAAAATGGCGAGAACTATCAATGTTCCTCATGGATGGAGTGTGACGAATAGAATTTCTATAAACATTCACTCTTTATATTTCCCTTTTCTTAAATAATTTGTATTATAATTTGCGTTTACCCTTTCTGAGTGAAGGTTACTCCCAAGCTATCTTATGCATTGAATAACTTTGAGTTTCTATTACCCCTATTTTTGGTGTTCTTTTCTGCTGTCATGGGCTCAGATTTAGATAAGACTTTAATGTCTTCTTTTCTTCATAGTTGGAGATTTATAGCAGGAAATCAAGATTATGCTCAGTTCCTGCCTAAATGCATCCCTATTGTTGTTTGTTGGGAGATCTGGAAAAGAAAAAATAATGCTCATTTTTACAGAGCTAAGGTAAACTATCACTCAATTATATCTCAAACTATTTTTTTGATATCTAATTTCTATTCCAGTATGAGTTTTATTCATTAAACAACTAGTTTTGGTAAGAGCATTAAGGAGTTGTTCGGTATTTATTTTCTAAGGAAGAAAACAAATTATTACCCACTAAGTGGTCTCATCAAGATGCTCAAGGATTCAAACTAAATGTTGATGGAGCTTCTAAAGGGAATCCATGGATTAATGCCTATAGTGGCATTATTAGAGATGACAAAGGCTCTATGGTTTTTTCTTATTCAAAATATATAGATATTCCCTCTAACTCTTCCATTGAATTAAAAGGCTTAAGAATGGGGATTAAGTTATGTCTGGAGTTCAATATCAAAGAGGTTCAGATTGAATCAATCTCAATGATGGTAGTCAAGTTAATCAATAGAGATTAGAAGCCTCATTGGAGACTTAAATCTTGTGTTGATGATGAAATCAAGGCCGACTTGTAGAAGATTAAATTTCTATGGTTCATTGTTACAGAGAAGCAAACATAGTATCCGACGGATTAGCCAACATTGGGATTACTTATCCTGATATATTTTTTTTAAATATATTGGATTTTCCCTCTAAGGTGAGAGGCTTATATAATCTTAATAGGATTGGTTGCCACTACATTTGGTCTAGTTTCTTCCTTGTTAAGGATTTATAACTTTATTATTTATAATCGGATTATTTATAAAATCCCAAATTAAAATTTCCATTAAATGCTTTGTCAATTAGATCCCTTGAGCATTATTTTCTCCTAAGTTCTCTTTGAGCTTGTAAGACACATTGGAGAAGGTTTTTCTCCATTAATTAATAATATGTGTGGGGGTTTCATCCTTTTTCTCTAAATAGAAAAAAGAGGATATCTTTAACTTGAACATGTTTATAAAGCTTTGTTAATACAGACCTCTAGGGTTAGCCTAATATCAATAGGTAGCACACGAACCAACTCCACCTGAGGATGAAGTCAAGGCCCAACAACAGGTTGAAGAAGGTGAGTAAATTTTTGTATGTGTCAGTTTGTTTTTCCTTTGTAGTTTTACTAACTGTTGCGTTTTCTATTAAATTCTCTACTCCATACACCTCAGGATGTCATATTGCACTATCTTAGGAGATATTACCAAAACTAACTAATCGCAAAGCCTTTGAGATTTTTCCCCAATAAAAATATGAGGCATCCAAAATGAAGGACGAAGACGAGGCAAAAAATAAAGCAATAACAGAGACTCTAAAGAAGGTAGGAAGGGTGGTCGCTAGTGATCCAAAAAATATCGTGGGGTCTTCGGTTGTTTCCCTTTAGAAGTCAATTAGGCCTTCTAACTCCCATCTTGATCCTAAACAACCATGTTTGGAGGGTTTAAGGACAATGAGGCTCGAGAAAACTCATTTGATGATTTCGATGCCAGCGAGTTTGTCGGATGGAAAAGGATGCCGAAGCATCTTACCCATATCATGTGGTTAGAGAATGTTTCAGGGTTGATACAAGATCCATGATTTATCACCTGTCCAATGCTTTGGACATGATTATGAGTATTTTTGGTCACTAACAAATGCCTTCGAATGGAACTTTTTCCACCACAAGATATTTTTGATGAGTTTTCAATATTCTATTTACTTTATATTTTTTTTGTTCTCTTGTCGCATCATTTCTCTTTTTGAGGGTGGAATTGCGTTCGCGATTCTTTCGGAGGGCGATATCCTAGTTGAATCTAATAATTAGAATTTAAAAATTTTGAAGTAGATGAACAAAGAAATCCATGAGCTCGATGAAAACTTTGGCAATCAGGTGATCACCTTGAAAAAGGAATCCTCTTAAACCGAGGAAGAGTTGAATAAGAAAAATGATGAACTGGTGTAGAATGACAATCTAGTGGTTAAAAAGACCCAAGCTCTCAATGCGATAGAAAAGGAGGTCAATAAGTTCAAATAGAAGATCAGAATTAACTCGGCCTCCACTGAATTTATTAGGGAGGATATTTGTGTCTTTACTGATTGGTATGACGATTTGAAGAAGAGGGTAATGCATTATTACCCATATATTTATGAGGTCATTGGAGCTTGGGAAGAATATGACCAGGAGGCCATGACCTTAGCGAATGTTGCAGGTGTTATGGAGGTGGATGACCTTGTAGAAAAAGTGCAGCCTCTTACTCAAAATGATCAGGTAAAAATAAAAGAGTCAGACCTTCCTATTATTACCGAGGTCCAATTTAAACCTCAATCCACTTCGATAACTAACGCATCTGATGGAAACTTTACACAATATCCTACACCTACTGGAGCTCTTTTGTCTTTGCAATGATTATTACATAAGTTTCTCATAATTTTTTAACAACCATGATTGTATTCTTAAATTACGAACCTATTATTGATTTTTATATGAATGGATGTCTCTTTTTTGAACTATATCCATCCTTTTCTGTTGCTTTAAGGCATATGCAATATTCATCTCAATGTACGTATGTGTAGAATCTTTGTCAAATTATTTTTCTCGAACAAATTATTATCCCCCACATATAATTTGTGTTTTTGAGGTTTTAATTATCATGAAAAATATTTTAAATGGAGTTAATTTTAATGATTATTTTTTAAACAGTATTAAGTTAAACTAGTACTGACAATAATTGAGTCGTTCAGTCTTGTGGTCGGCTTCTGTCTGACTTGATCTGACCTGACCTACTAGCTACCAATGGATGGACATGACTTATCCTGATAGGGTTGTCATAAGTGTTAAGTTAAAGTTTCCCTACCCATATTTATCGGTGCAGTCTTTTGTCGTGACCAGTGGCGTTCTTTTTTGTACTGGATTTTACAAAAGTAAATTAGGTTGGCTTGTGTTTGACCTGACCTTGTGACAACACAGTTTTTCCATAGGTCGATTACCTCTTCCAAGTGTGGTATAGTCGTTCTATTTATTATGTTCGATAATGAGATGTCTTTAGCGTAGGGGTTTCATTGAATATGTAATTCTTTCTACATAACTTCCTTCATTACATTTATTTTTATCACAAATTATTGCGGTCTTTCTAGTGGTAATACTTCCTTAAATGTTTGTCACTCCATGTGTTCTTGAAAGGTTCCCTTTCTAGAGTCCTAATTCTTTAAGTCCCTGTTCTGACTATCGCGATAATCCTACATGTACCGGGTCAGTTAGGCTCAATCTCGTTCCTTTCTCTTGATCACTTTCTTCAGAACTAACTCACCCTCTTTCGTATGCTTGACTTGATTATGTTATTATATAATATGTCAATTATCCGTTGATACATCGATACTCTGAGGGTTGCCTATTCTTTGACCTCTTCCACCAAATCAAGATCTAAACAATAGATCAAATCACTCCCCGACGAATGGAAATTTAGCAACCAATGACATGGAAAACAAATATTTGTAGCACTACTATGTTAATGCTAAATGCCAAAATAAAAGGGTTTCACTTGTGGTGGTTCTAGGAGTCCTCCTGTAAGCCCATAGTATACTCTGTAGTTCGTTGATCTAGTTACACATAGCATCGTCCAATATTTTCTCCGTCCCATCTAATAAAGTATTCTTGGTGACCTCAGTCTGCACATTGCAGTAATGGTGACCAGGTACGAAGTGCATCATTTTTACTTTGGATCTAATGCACTAAACCTTGATCTCATCACTGTTAAACTAAGTGTCGTGATTTGTAATGAATACAAAGGTCATGATATTCTTCTATATAAACGGGAAGACCTTTGGATAGCTCATTGTCACCAATGGTTCAGCCTCAACCCACTTCATGAAGTAGTCCATTGGGTAAAGTTCTTGGCATATTTTGCACAACCTTCCTTCATTGTCAAACAATAGTAGCTTTTGTTTGCCACCCCTTTTACAACTGATCTACCCACCCAATGTGCTCCATAAGGCCCTTTGTGAACCTATTTGATCATGTATGTCACCTCTTTGGGGTGTATACACCGCACTAGGGGAAAAATAAAACTTCTCTTGAATAATATACCGTGTTAAAAAACATATCTTGTTGGCTTATAATGGAGTATATAAGCCTCTCTAGGATCTTACGAAACTGCATCAATTATTAAGTAAGATCTGATTGGATGCATCCGACATGTTCCCCTATCTAACTCCATTAGCTTCATACTCTCTAAATTAATGCTTCACTAAATTAGAATTCCACAGGAACTCTTCTTTTGCCATTGAACCTGGTTTTTAATGCTAGACAATTCAATGCATTGTCTCAAGAGTTCTCGGTCCTGGAAATTCCTACCATCTGTATAATAATGAACATTAGGAGTGGAAACTTCACCATTTCCATATACCTTGACATCGTTTCCTTTTTTTCTTCATACACACCTAATACTTGATTTACAAATAGTTGAAAGTCATTGTTCGCCAATAGTTATTATGCTTATAGTGATGATTCTTGCCCCAACCTTGTAACCAACACCTCGTATTATGCGTCATTATTGGATTCTTTGAAGTTATGCTAGAGAGAGTACTCCACATCTGTTCCTCTTGGAGTTATCATGATCAAACCCGATCTACTATCCTAAGAGCAAGAGGAGTTATGGACAAATAGTTTCTACATAAGATGTTCTTTCACAAAAGTCCCTTTAAACATAGATCAATTATTAAATATCTTCTTCATTTGTAATAAATCTTGAGTTTTTTCTTCTTGCCTCATAAAATATTCTTCCTGATTACTATTTGAATCTGGATCAACCTCAACCTTAGTTGGAATTTATACTCATCCCTCATCATTTGTGAATTCCGCTATATTCTCAATCGCATCTTGCACTTTGATTGTTGTTCTCAACTCATACACTATGTCATATTTCACTAAGGGAATGACACAACATAAGAATCTATCAGATTTCTCAGGTTTATGAATATCTGTTTAGAAGGACAAATTAGTGTATACTATGATTGTGTTAGCAAAGAAATATTACTTCATCCTGGGTGTTCTTTGAGGGTAAAACATGGAGCAACTCTAGTTTTATGGTCTCTAACCTTAGTTGAGGTGATATGTTTGAATTATTGGAATGATTGGACCTTTTAGGAGGAAAAAGGACGATTGAGGTATGTTATAGTACTTTATCCTTTCCTTAAGGGAACAGAGGTATTATTGACTAAGTAATGGTCTTTTTTAGGTCAAATGCTATCCATGGGACCGATGTTTATGTCCTATTATAAAAGGATTATTACAATCTAGGTGACCTCTTGATCTTTGTTCAAGATAATATGCGATATTGCGCCTTTTCTATCAATCTAAATGACCTTAGGAAGTAACTGATGGAATTTTCTAAGGATCCTTGAGTATTGATTTAGGGCTTAGTAAGGTATTTAAAGTAGGAGATAACTTAAAATGATCCAAGTTACAAGCTTATCCCCTCAATAGTGGAATGAAAAAGTAGAGAACAATGAGTAAACACCTGTGAGTGGAAAATCTATTGATTCTATGAATATGCGATGATTTGAATGTATCTTCAACCTTCAACTGCACTCCAATTTATATGTGAACTCTAAGAGAGATAATTAATCGACTATCATAGCATGTATGTGGTTCATCTAAAGTCTGATGGTGTAAACAAGGTGAGGGAGTGTTGGCCGAAAGGTTTTGCAGGTGGGGTAACGTAACTGATTAGTACATTAAATTCGGATGAGACTCTTCAATGTACGTGGGGTTGAGTGGTGGTGGTAGGTGGCAGAGTGTTTTGCTTTCCATCAACTCCGCTAGACTGGTCACAAAAGCCTTTTTGGAGGTTAGGAATTGTCATGGGGTGCCATAAGTTGATCTTGATGTAGTACTCAATGATATACCTCATTGATGAGGGCTAAGAGACATTAGGAGGTCATTTATCTTCAAACTGAAATCTTTTTCAGAGCATTAAACATGAGGGAACTTTATTATTGTGGTCTCTTAACTAAGTTGAAGGGACATGTTGGAATTATTGGACCTTTTAGGAGAGAAAAATGACAATTGAGGTGTGTTCTAGTACCATAACCTTTGCTTGAGAGGAGGGAGGTATTGTTGACTATGTAGTAGTCTATCTGAGGTCATAGGCTATCCTTAGGACCTATGTTCTTGTCCTAACATAAAAGAGTTATTACAATTGTGACACCCCGCCTAATTAAATACCGGGCGATCACTCCTTTATTAAATTAAATTAAGGTAAACAGTTGGTTCATTCTCAGCATCACTGTCGATAAAAATAACTTTTCCAATTTAACACCCTAAATAATTAAGCTAAGTGTCAAAACATTTTCCATACAAAACTTTCCAAATTTTAATTTAAGAAAAAGGTTTATTTTAATTTAAAACAACATTTCTACAATAAAGAATCACAACACAATAAACCAAATAACAGAATACATTCGTAAATCGAATGTCAACAAATGGAACTAAAACCACAAATCCATCTTGAATAAATCCCATAGGACAATACTGGAAATAAAAGAAATACAAAATCCCAACAACAAATGAAATGATGAAAAGGGCGACACGTGCCCAATAAATGAGAATAATAGAAGTGGAGTCAATAACAGAAGTCGTCTACTCAAGTGACCTGCAACTCCCACCTAAGCTGCAGCTCGTCCTTCTCAAGGGATCCTAAGCAAGACGCCCCTGTGGCTGGGCACCTGAAAATATGCATATATATATATACAAGAGAGAGAGAGAGGAAAATAAACGGGTCAGATCCCGAAAGTGTGTTTGATTTTAAAATACGTTAAGCAAGTATTTAAATTGATACAGGCCAATGCAAATCATATTAGTTCGACACTCTCTTGAGAAATTCTCACATCTCTTCTAATGTGCACGCCTATCGTACTAACCTTCCCAAATAATTTAGTTTATCTTAACTTACTCATAAGTTTTTAAAACCGAACGATGACAACGTTTTAAAAAGGTTACTTTCAATATGTAGCACTCCTCTCGTTTTATCTTCATTAAATTATAAAGTTTCCCAGTGTCTTCTCATACTTTCACAAAACAACTATTTATTATTGGTTCAACAACTATGTCCTACTTATCAAATCACAGTAGGCAGTTTAAAGTTTATAACCTCATATATATATTAACTACTCGTATAATATATATATATATATAACAGCACCCCAACTAAATCTATGGTGCGGGCATACTCTGCTATCCAATCCCCGTATCGCTCACACAAAGGGAAATACAAGTTCGGAATCACTCTCGAACTGTATTAACATATACAAAACAGCGTTGAGGCGAAGCATAGATTCCAAGTCCAAGAGGTCAGTACATACCCACACGTCTCTTAGGACCGACCGACTATCAATCTGATAGCCCGTACCTAGGATCTCTAACTTCTAGGGTACGGATCAATATCCCCCATAAAGCAACACAGGATAAGATCGTCCCAGCGCGGTAACCTCAGGGATATCAAGTAACGCGGGTACGTTTTTCACTTGTATATAATATATGTACACACAATCATATAAATATACCCATTCATCATATTAATATAGGTTCCTCCCATTACCCATAGTCACAACATTTATCTTTAATTTCCCATTATTATGATTACGTATAAGGTTTCGTCTCTAACCTTAACTCGAAGGGTTTTCTCACTAGTTACGTGACACTCGTGGATTCTATCCATCCAAGTAGAAAAATCAGTAGGTAAACGTCTATTCTCTATCATAAGTATTTGACGTAATCTCTCACTTGAATCTCATAGTTTCCTCGTCCTTTAAATAATTGTCCCTAAAATACAATTATCATCTCATAATAAAGTTCTCAACACTAAATCATATGCCCTACTGGTCTCTCCTATATCCCAAAACATTTTATTCATAAAGCCCAAAAGCTATTTCACGATGAATCATGTTCAATTAATTAAACAAGGGGAAATAAGAGTCTGCCAGGAAGGGTCGATCGATCGAGGTCTGGGGCTCGATCGATCGAACCTTCGATCAATCGAAGCTCTAGGCTCGATCGATCGATCAAGCAGGTCTGCGAAATCCTGCAGAAGTGCAGTTACGGGTTTTACCAAAATTCTTCACCCAAATCAATATTTTCCAACACTAATCGTCCCAAAAATCCTACTACAAACATAATAACATATTTCCAGATGTTTTTAACGTTAAGCATGCGTATATCCATCATTAAACATGGCTAAACAACCTAAAATCTCATTTCAACATCAAGAACCCTAATGTTTTCTTAACTTTTGTTCTAATCAGTTTTCTCCATAATTTCCTTCTAACATATCATCAAAAATTTGTGGGTTAATCATCTACTTTACATAATATTTCCATAATATGGTTATAATGATTTCTACATGCAAATCCCTACCAAAATTGGGGTTTTCTTCCATTGATTACACTCCTAATCATTCCTACACTAATATGAATATTGCACCAACAAAAATACACAAGTTAAACACTTGCCTGGGATTTCAGAGGTCTGGTTTCCTGCTGATATTGGTGTGGTTGCGTTCTCCTCCTCGCGATCTACGCGTTGGTGGTGACGGTGGTGCAACTTGTGGTGTTTTTGGCCTTGAATCACCTTGAGAGCTCTCTCCTCTCTACTCCAATGGCCGTTCTAGGGTTCTGAATGTTCTAACCCTAAAAGGCTGACTTAAATGGCTGCTAAGGATGGATGAAATTCGTGGGTTTAATTACCCTATTTTGTAAAATGACCAAAATGCCCTCCCGGGTCACTAATTAAGCCTAAAAACATCCCGAGACCCAAACTAATCCCCCGGGTACACTTTTCTGACTATCTCGACCCTTATGGACGCGTTGGCGCACTCAAAACGACCATACGAACAACTTATAAAATATTTACTTTTATATCTCAATAATTAGTCCCGACGCGACACGGGCGCGTCCCGACTAAAATTCTCAAAATTGACATTTCATTCACTTGTGACCTTTAATATAACCCATATCAAATATTACTATGCTCATTAGTAATATTCGACAATTTTTATATAATTACTAACTCTCGTCACATTAATAATTATAACATAATTAATTTCCGAATTTTTATTAAATAATTCACTCTCATTAAATTTAATAAAACCCCCAAATTAATATAGCATAAAAATACGGGGTATTACATACTTCCCCCCTAATAACGGAATTTCATCCCGAAATTCGGAAAATAAGGCTTACCTGATAAGAACAAATCTGGATATCTCTCGCGCATATCTGCCTCACGCTCCCAAGTGGATTCCTCCACATTATGGTGTTCCCACTGGACCCGCACAAGTGGAACTATCTTCGACCTAAATCTTCTCTCACTATAGTCTAGGATAGCCACCGATCTTTCCTCGTAGGAGCTATCAGGCTGTAAGTCGATCTCCTCTATCGCGATGTGAGTATGGGCCATATCATCTCGAATGTATCGTCTCAACGACGAGATGTGAAATACATCGTGAATGCGATGTAGATGTTCCGGCAGTCCCAATCTGTATGCAACTGGCCCAATCCTCTCTATGATGGGAAATGGTCCCACGTACCTCGGGGCCAACTTTCCCTTCTTCCTGAACCTCATCACTCCTTTCATGGGAGACACACGCAGTAACACTTGGTCCCCCACATTAAACTCCCTGAAGGACCGTTTCGCATCGGCATAGCTCTTCTGTCTGTCCTGGGCTACTCGAATGCGACCCCTGATCATCTCAATCCTCGCAGAGGTCTCCTGACTCACCTCTGGTCCTAGCAACTTGTCATCCCCCACCTCAAGCCAACAAGTTGGGGAACGACAAGGCCTGCCATACAAAGCCTCAAATGGAGCCATACCAATCGTAAACTGATAAGAGTTATTATAAGCAAACTCTACCAGTGGAAGGTGTGGCTCCCAACCTCCTCCAAAATCGAGAACACACATGCATATCATATCCTCTAACATCTGATTAGTATGCTCTGTCTGCCCATCTGTCTGTGGGTGATAAGCTGAACTCAACCTCAACTCAGTACCCATAGCCTCCTGAAAGCTTTCCCAAAAACGTGACACAAAAATCTTGTCTCTATCGGATACAATATTCAGGGGCACCCCGTGTAATCTGACAATCTCAGCGATGAAGAATTGAGCATACTGACCCGTGGTATAATCTGTCCGCACCGGTAGAAAATGAGCCACCTTGGTCAGACGGTCTATAATCACCCAGATAGAATCGTGGCCCCTCTGTGATGTAGGAAACCCTGTAATGAAGTCCATGGAAATACTCTCCCACTTCCATGCGGGTACTTCCAATGGCTGAAGCAATCCTGACGGTTTCTGGTGGTCCACCTTAACCAGCTGGTAGGTAGAACACTTGGCCACAAACTTAGCAATGTCCTTCTTCATCCCACTCCACCAGTATTGTCGCCTCATATCCTGGTACATCTTATCGCCTCCCGGATGGACTGCAAATCGGGACCCATGAGAATGAGTCATCACTTCATGACGTAACTCTGCTCCTTCTGGAACCACCAATCTCCCATTAAACCGCAAACCTCCATCAGAACTAACAGAATTGGACTCAGCACCCTCGGCTAGAAGTCGCACAATCTGCTCCTGGCAAAACGGATCTGTGGTTTGCGCCTGTATCACCCTCGTAACAATTTCGGGTGTGACTGACATGACGGATATGAACGAACGATCTACTGCGTCCTGGTGACCCAACTCCTTCCACTTTGCTTTCCAAACGTCAGCTACATCGTCTACCGGTCTACGGCTCAATGCATCAGCAACTACATTGGCTTTCCCCGGATGGTATTGTATTTCAAACTGGTAGTCTTTCATAAACTCTAACCACCTGCGCTGACGCATATTCAGCTCTCGCTGAGTGAACAGGTACTGCAGTGACTTATGGTCTGTGAACAAATGGAATTTCTCTCCCAATAGATAGTGCCTCCAAATTCTCAATGCAAAGACGACCGCTGCTAACTCCAGGTCGTGGGTGGGTTAATTCTTCTCATGCGGCTTAAGCTTGCGGGAAGCAAAAGCTATAGCCTTCTCCTCCTGTTGGAGTACTCCTCCAAGTCCCCGTAAAGACGCATCAGTGTAAACCAGGTACTCCACACCCAGTTTCGATAAGGCAAGGACTGGTGCTGAAGTAAGCTTGTCTTTCAGCTCATCGAAAGCTAATTGACAAGCATCATCCCAAACATACGGTATCCCTTTGCGAGTCAAATTCATCAACGGACCCGCTATTTTGGAGAATCCCCGAATAAATCTCCTGTAGTATCCTGCTAACCCCAAGAAACTACGTACCTCCGTCGGTGTCGTGGGCTGTCCCCACTCCCTCACTGCTGATACCTTACTCGGGTCAACTGCTACCCCTTGCTCAGAAACAACATGGCCCAAGAACTGTACCTCTCGCAACCAGAATCCACACTTCTCGTACTTAGCATACAACTGATGCTCTCGCAGAGTCTGAAGAACCTGCCTCAAGTGCTCGGCATGCTCCTCCTCGGAATGGGAATATATCAGGATATCATCTATGAAGACAATGACAAACTGATCCAAGAACTCTCTGAACACTCGATTCATTAAGTCCATGAATACGGCTGGAGCATTAGTGAGGCCAAACGGCATCACTCTGAACTCGTAAGACCCATATCTCATCGAGAATGCAGTCTTTGAAACATCCTGCTCCCTAATACGTAACTGATGGTACCCCGACCTCAGATCTATCTTCGAAAAAAAAATTCGCTCCCCTCAACTGGTCGAATAGATCATCGATTCGAGGCAACGGATACTTATTCCGTATCGTGACCTTGTTCAATTCCCGGTAGTCCACACACAACCTCAGTGAACCATCTCTCTTTTTCACAAACAAAACTGGAGCGTCCCAAGGTGAGGTACTTCTGCGAATGAAGCCCTGACCTAACAGCTGTTCGATCTGATCTCGTAGCTCTCGCATCTCTGCCGGAGCCATACGGTATGGTGCGCGTGCTATAGGTCTCGTATCTGGCAATAAGTCTATAACAAAATCTATCTCTCGACTAGAGGGTAGGCCTGGTATTTCCTGAAACATATCGGAATATTCCCTAACAACTGGGATCGAATCCAAAGGGATCATAACCTCCTTAGAGGTATCCTCCTCTATGTAATACAAATGAGCGGTCGAGCCTCCCTCTGGGCGAGGCATCGCCACTACAAACATCTCCTGCCCCGGAATGGCAAAAAAAATGCTCCCACCGAAGCAATCAATCATGTCTCTATAAGCTGCGAGCCAATCCATACCGATAATCACATCGTGCTCATGCATGTTTAAAACTAACATGTCTGTAGGTAATACCAGACTACCGATCTCTATCCCCACTCCTCGGCATATAAAGAAAATAAGTGACCCACTCCCCAATGGTGAGTCTACGCACGTCACTGTGCTCTCTGCTGTGGCTAACAACCCTAAGGCCTTCGCAAAATGCATAGCTATAAAATAATGCATGGCACCCGTATCAAATAAAACCCGACCCATAGTACCATGGATAGGAAACGTACCCTCAATCGCGGGTGGTGCCTGTGGAGCTGCTGCCTGGTGGACGTTATAGACACGTCCATACTGTAACTGCCCCTGCTGCACTGGATCTGCTGGGATGGCTGGTAGGGTTGGCGCTTGGGCTGGAGCTGGAAGGGCAGGTGGAAAAAGTGGTCTCTGTGGTTCATTACGGGCTCCCTGCTGCTGTGGGTACCTATCGCCTTCTGGGCAATTCTTACGCTTATGGCCGTGCTTGCTGCACACAAAACACCGACCTCTGAAATTACCTCCCCTCTGTCCCTGCTGACCACGGCCCTGCTGGCCGTTACCTCCACGCCATTGGCCCTGTTGGCTCTAATGTGCACGATGTTGGCCCTGCTGGCCCTGTTGCTGACCCTGCTATCGGTGTTGACCCTGCTGGCCCTGCCTATAACCCCCATTTCCCTGCCTGGGATCACCCGAATGGAATCGCTTAGCAAGGTCCCCCTGATGGGAACTCTGCTCATGCTGACGAGTTTGTCCATGAGATGGTGCCCCACCGGCACCGTTACCCCCGGTCCTGCCCTGCTGGCTGGACTCTCCTGCTCTCTTTCTTCCTTGAAGGTGGAAGCGGTGATCCTGGCAATGTAGTAACGCTGCATTGAGTACATCAGTGAACGTACTCAGGGATAAGTTCCCAATAAGGTGCTGACGGATCCTCCAAGCTAACCCGTCGACAAACAACAAAATCTTCTTGCTCTCAGTAGGTGCCTCATCTGGCACAATGGTGAGAAGTCTCGTGAACTCCTCCTCATACTCTGCTACAGTAAGATTATCTTGCTTCAGATTTAGTAGTTTGCGCCTCATCTCAGTCTGCACTGCAGGTGGAAAATACTTGCGGTCAAACCGCTCCCAGAACATCTGAATAGGGATCGTGTCCCTCTCCCCCAAAGTAGTAGTGGACTCCCACCACTGCAACGCGGCTCCCACCAGCTTAAAGGAAGCCAATAATTGCTTTTGTACCTCGGTGCACTCATACATGCGAAGATGCCGCTGGATGTCTTTCTTCCATTGGCTAACCGTGACAATGTCGGAGCTACCAGAGAACTCAGGGGGATGTGCTTTCTGAAAAGCATCCCGAACCCTCTCCCATGCAGATGGAAGCTGTGCTGGTACTGGCGCCACTGCCTGAACCTGGGGTGGAGCCTGCTGAATCACCGCTATCGCGGCATTCACCGCCTGAGCAACTATGGCGGCTACTTCATTAGCATTCATTGTGCCTGGTGCCGGAGCTGCTAGTTGCTCGGCCTGGGCTCGCCTATCTCTTGGAGCACGTCTCGGAGGCATCTGAAACGTGAACAAAATTTATCAGTCTACAGTTATCATTGAATCTCAAATAGCTGAAGACTTAAACGTAAAAGCAGGAATACAACAATCCTAAAAATAGGGCTCTATAGCAAAAACGTTAAGCTGAAAGCGAAATAAGCCGTACAGATCCTATGGACACTAGAACCTGATGCTCGGATACCACCTGTGACACCCCGCCTAATTAAATACCGGGCGATCACTCCTTTATTAAATTAAATCAAGGTAAACATTTGGTTCATTCTCAGCATCACTGTCGATAAAAATAACTTTTCCAATTTAACATCCTAAATAATTAAGCTAAGTGTCAAAACATTTTCCATACAAAACTTTCCAAATTTTAATTTAAGAAAAAGGTTTATTTTAATTTAAAACAACATTTCTACAATAAAGAATCACACCACAATAAACCAAATAACATATTACATTCGTAAATCGAATGTCAACAAATGGAACTAAAACCACAAATCCATCCAGAATAAATCCCATAGGACAATACTGGAAATAAAAGAAATACAAAATTCCAACAACAAATGAAATGATGAAAAGGGCGACACGTGCCCAATAAATCAGAATAATAGGAGTGGAGTCAATAACAGAAGCCGTCTACTCAAGTGACCTGCAACTCCCACCTAAGCTGCAGCTCGTCCTTCTCAAGGGATCCTAAGCAAGACGCCCCTGTGGCTGGGCACCTGAAAATATACATATATATATACAAGAGAGAGAGAGAGGAAAAGAAACGGGTCAGAGCCCGAAAGTGTGTTTGATTTTAAAATACGTTAAGCAAGTATTTAAATTGATACAGGCCAATGAAAATCATATTAGTTCGACACTCTCTTGAGAAATTCTCACCTCTCTTCTAATGTGCACGCCTATCGTACTAACCTTCCCAAATAATTTAGTTTATCCTAACTTACTCATAAGTTTTTAAAACCGAACAATGACAACATTTTAAAAAGTTTACTTTCAATATGTAGCACTCCTCTCGTTTTATCTTCATTAAATTATAAAGTTTCCCAGTGTCTTCTCATACTTTCACAAAACAAGTATTTATTATTGCGTCAACAACTATGTCCTACTTATCAAATCACAGTAGGCAGTTTAAAGTTTATAAACTCATATATATATTAACTACTCGTATAATATATATATATATAACAGCACCCCAACTAAATCTATGGTGCCGGCATACTCTGCTATCCAATCCCCGTATCGCTCACACAAAGGGAAATACAAGTTCGGAATCACTCTCGAACTGTATTAACATATACAAAACAGCGTTGAGGCGAAGCATAGATTCCAAGTCCAAGAGGTCAGTACATACCCACACGTCTCTTAGGACCGTCCGACTATCAATCTGATAGCCCGTACCTAGGATCTCTAACTTCTAGGGTACGAATCAATATCCCCCATAAAGCAACACAGGATAAGATCGTCCCAGCGCGGTAACCTCAGGGATAGCAAGTAGCGCGGGTACGTTTTTCACTTGTATATAATATATGTACACACAATCATATAAATATACCCATTCATCATATTAATATAGGTTCCTCCCGTTACACATAGTCACAACATTTATCCTTAATTTCCCATTATTATGATTACATATAAGGTTTCGTCTCTAACCTTAACTCGAAGGGTTTTCTCACTAGTTACGTGACACTCGTGGATTCTATCCATCCAAATAGCAAAATCAGTAGGTAAACGTCTATTCTCTATCATAAGTATTTGACGTAATCTCTCACTTGAATATCATAGTTTCCTCGTCCTTTAAATAATTTTCCCTAAAATACAATTATCATCTCATAATAAAGTTCTCAACACTAAATCATATGCCCTACTGGTCTCTCCTATATCCCAAAACATTTTATTCATAAAGCCCAAAAGCTATTTCACGATGAATCATGTTCAATTAATTAAACAAGGGGAAATAAGAGTCTGCCGAGAAGGGTCGATCGATCGAGGTCTGGGGCTCGATCGATCGAACCTTCGATCGATCGAAGCTCTAGGATCGATCGATCGATCAAGCAGGTCTGCGAAATCCTGCAGAAGTGCAGTTACGGGTTTTACCAAAATTCTTCACCCAAATCAATATTTTCCAACACTAATCGTCCCAAAACTCCTACTACAAACATAATAACATATTTCCAGATGTTTTTAACGGTAAGCATGCGTATATCCATCATTAAACATGGTTAAACAACCCAAAATCTCATTTAAACATCAAGAACCCTAATGTTTTCTTAACTTTTGTTCTAATCAGTTTTCTCCAGAATTTCCTTCTAACATATCATCAAAAATTCATGGGTTAATCATCTACTTTACATAATATTTCCAGAATATGGTTATAATGATTTCTATATGCAAATCCCTACCAAAATTGCAGTTTTCTTCCATTGATTACACACCTAATCATTCTTACACTAATATGAATATTGCACCAATGAAAATACGCAAGTTAAACACTTGCCTGGGATTTTAGAGGTCTGGTTTCCTACTGATATTGGTGTGGTTGCGTTCTCCTCCTCGCGATCTACGCGTTGGTGGTGACGGTGGTGCAAATGGTGGTGTTTTTGGCCTTGAATCACCTTGAGAGCTCTCTCCTCTCTACTCCAATGGCCGTTCTAGGGTTTTGAATGTTCTAAACCTAAAAGGCTGACTTAAATGGCTGCTAAGGATGGATGAAATTCGTGGGTTTAATTACCCTATTTTGTAAAATGACCAAAATGCCCTCCCGGGTCACTAATTAAGCCTAAAAACATCCCGAGACCCAAACTAATCCCCCGGGTACACTTTTCTGACTATCTCGACCCTTTCGGACGCGTTGGCGCACTCAATACGACCATACGAACAACTTATAAAATATTTACTTTTATATCTCAATAATTAGTCCCGACGCGACACGGGCGCGTCCCGACTAAAATTCTCAAAATTGACATTTCATTCACTTGTGACCTTTAATATAACCCATATCATATATTACTATTCTCATTAGTAATATTCGACAATTTTTATATAATTACTAACTCTCGTCACGTTAATAATTATAACATAATTAATTTCCGGATTTTTATTAAATAATTCACTCTCATTAAATTTAATAAAACCCCCAAATTAATATAGCATAAAAATACGGGGTATTACACAATATAGGAGACCTCTTGAGCTTTGGTCAAGAGATTATGAGGTATTACAACCTTTTCCAGCAATTCAAATGACCTTATGAAGTAAATGATAAATTTTTGAAGGGCTCTTGAATATTAATTTATGGCTCAACAAGGTATACAAAGAATCAGATAACTAGAAATGATCCAAGTTACAAGGTTATTCTCCGAAGAATCGTTTGAGAGAGTAGAGAACAAAGAGTAGACACTTATGAATAAAAATCTATTGGTTCTCCAAATGTATGATGACTTGAACCTATCTTCAACCTTCAACTAGCCTCCAATTTATTTGTGAACTCTTCGAGAGATAATTAGTGTAATGTTATAGCATGTATGTAATTCCTCTGAGGTCTAATGATGTCAGCAAGGTGGTGGTATATTGGTAAAGGGGTTTAAAAGTGGTGTAATATTGTTTGATTAATGCATTAAATATAGATGGTAGCCTTCAATATAAGTGGTATTGAATATTGGTGGTAGGTGGAATAGTATTTTGCGTTTCATCAACTCTTCAAGACTGACCGCAGCAGCTTTTTTAGAGGTTTAGAACTGTAATGGGGCTGCCATAAGTTGATCTTGAGGTATTTTTCAATGACATACCTCATTGTTGAGGATTAAGAGACCCTGTGAACTCATTTATCTTCAATTCTAGGTCTGCTCTGACCATCAAACATACAGGAACTTTGTTGTTATTGTCCATGACCTTAGTTGAGGAAACATGTTGGAATGATTAAGACTTTTAGTAGGAAAGAAGGACTATTAAGGTATGTTATAGTACCGTAATCTTCTAATGAACACAATAAAGGCATTGTAGGCTAAGTAATGGTATTTCTAAGGTTAGAGTTTATCGTTGGGACCTTTATTCATGTCCGATCATAAGAGAGTTATTACAATCTAGGAGACCTCTTGAGATTTAGTAAAGAGGGTATAAGGTCTTACAACCTTTCCCATCAATTTAAAGGACCCTGAAAGTAACTGATGAACATATCTAAGGGTTTTTATGTATTAATTTAACGCTTAACAAGATATAAAAATATGAGATAACTGTAAATGATCGGAGTTACGAGCTTATGCGCTCAACAGTGAGTTGAGAGGGTAGAGAACATTGAGTAAACATTTCTAAATGAAAAATCTATTCGTTCTTCGAATGTATGATGATTTGAAGATATATTTAACCTTGAAGCAACCTCCAATTTATATGTGATCTATATGATAGAGAATTAGTGGGTTGTCATAGCATGTTTGTGATTCCTCTGAGGTTTCAAGGTGTCAGTATGGTGGTGGAGTATTGGCCAAAGGTTTTGGAGGTGGTGTAAGGTTTTTAATGAGTTCATTAAATGCAAATGGTAACCATCTACAGGAATATTGATTTTTCCCAGCATAAATTAATTGTCGAGAAAAGCACTATAAATGCCGGTAACACTTTTTGCGGCACTTTAGTGGCATTTCCACAAGTGCGGTAATAGCCAATGTGGTAAAAGAACAACGGCATTTTAAAAAATGCTGTGAAATGTTAGTGGCACTTTTGGCGGCATTTCCACAAGTGCGGTAGCCAATGTGGTAAAAAAACAAAGGCATTTTAAATAATGTCGTAAAAAGTTAGCGGCACTTTTGGTGGCATTTTCACAAGTATGATAGCCAATGTGGTAAAAGAACGACATTTTAAAAAACCCAACAAAAAGTTAGCAGCATTAATAAACATTTATATTAATGCTGGTTATAACCTTTTAGCGGCATTAAAAAAATGTTGATAATAACCTTTTGCAACACCTATTAAATGTCAACACACTTTTGGCGGCACTAAAAAAATGCCGAGAATGATAATAGTTACATTAAATAAAATGCTAATATTATTTTGCAATATATGACTGGGAACAAGTATTGAAAAAATCATTTATAAGAAGTATTGCATTTATGTACAAATACATTACCATAACATTAAATTAAGAGGGCAATAATCAAATTAAAACGTCATTAAATTAAAACCAATAGCATTCATCGTAAATAAACATATTTGTGCTTCGAATAATTATCCATCCACAAAATAAAATGTATCACATGTCCAATAAGAAAAGGCCAGGAAACATGAAGCAAAATGAAATTTTATATAATGTATGGTCCTTCTTCATCAAAGTTAAACATCCTCTTCGACCTACAAATAAAAGAGTCAATCGTTAGTCATTGATACTTATTCTTTAGTATTTTAATTAAAAAATTAAAATTAAAAATTAGTACATTAGCAACATGTCACACTACAGTTGAATGATCTGCATCTCCAATTGTGGACTTGTTTCCATAAGGTCTAGGCAATGGTTCATTTATTACAAATGTTTCTCTCAATATATACTTCCCAAAAAATTTCACCCAGTGGCATACCCCTTACTTTTGTTGAAGGGTCCTTGCTCATAATGAATCCACGTCCCACAACCACTTTTGGATGTCCAGAAGTATGAAGGTCTACAATTTTAGGAAGTCCATTATTTGAGGCCCTTTGTCATGGTTGATGGTGCTTCTTCTTCTTCTTTGATGGTTCTTTCTACAAACAAGATGAATATGTCATCAACCATATATTTCTCGAAAAAAATCGACAGAGTTTTATTTGTTTTTAAGACATCCCAAAAATTTTAAGACTATACACAAGCAAATAAACCAACCCCCCAATGTCAAGTATACATAAACTTTTCAAGAAAGCGCGGATATATTGTTCCCTTTAAAATCCTTAAATTAGTAACATACCTGAATTGAATTAATATTCGTTTGTTCACTAACACGAGCAGCAGTCTCGAGGGCAACCAAGTGTTGAGAATTTACAATCTACAAAAAATGAATTATTTCAGTCATGAAAACGTAAAGTATTAAATTATTATTTTAAAAAGTATTTATCTACTTACCTATCGAGATATAGCTAAATAGTGATTTGATTGTGATACCACTACAGGTTGAAATTGGTTGGTTTCTCCTAATTATTGCTTAGGTTGCAAAATAGACCTACATGATGGTATGCTTTGTTCGTTGGAGGATTGAGCAATCTGTTAATAGAATAATTTAATATTAAAACGTACATTTATATATATACACATGATAATTAAGCACAAAAGATAAAAGTGTGTACTTATTAACCTGTTTGGATACAACGAAAGGGAAAATCATCATGTGTGTGCGTATTAACTCAAATTGAGCCTCTAAATGATCAAAGTTATTCTGAAATTTATATCGAATCTCAGATCACAGTTGCTCATTACTCTTTTTCATTAACCTTCAGCCGCTTAGTTCCATGAACATCAGCTGGATATGGTCCATTCCCATATGCTCTACGTTTAGTGGCATTTGTGCTGAAGCTAAACCGTAAAAATTGAAAAAATAGTTTAACTTCAATCTACATAATTAATTAAGCACATATAAATCAAATAACATTGAGCACCTTCTTCATGTGAATGGGCGTCTTGGTTATGTAAAGGACCACTCTCTGTCGAGCTACTATCGCCTTCACTGTCACTTGAGTTTGATCATTCGGTCAAGCTATAATCCGAAAGGGAATGGTAACTGGGTTGAGATTGTGACTGAAATGGGGGTTGGAGATATAATTGTGAGTGCAAGAGAGACTGTGAATGGAAATGTCCTCGTGAGAGGGATTTACTCTACCATTTCAATGTCATAGCAACCTGCAATAAGAAAAACTCACCACTGAGTTTATAAGAGTAGTAGTGTTATGATACAAACAAGTTCATATCAATGCGCCAAATTTCTCTTCCTACATTCACGATCGTGTTGTCGGACAATGATAATCCTTTCACATGCCTTCTTTTTGCATAAGTTCAAAACATATATAAATCTCTAGTGCAAAGTCACGATCGGTCCGTGTCATTTTTGGTTTGTGTAAAGTTTTAGTGTCACATATATATCTGTGCGTTAGACATGTGTTAGATATTTTGACACGCCTATTAACTGAATTAGTGCCTATTAAGGCTAAGAATTTTGAGGATGTGTGTGATAAAGTAAACGATATCATTTCCAATACAACATATACATACCAATATTAATAAAACATAAAATCTTATTACCCAATATTTATTTGATTCCTTGTCTTAATTTGCGAAGCGTATTGCATGAATCCCCAATATTTACCCAATATTCTACCACTCTCAGGTCGTCCGGCATTTGAAGGGTGCAAAGTAAACCCTAGCTCTCAATTGAATTGACTGATAAAACTACAACATGAAGAAGATATATAGTCATATTTATTAAGAAATTGTTTGTTTTAACTTTTAATTGATCGTTAGTTCCACTGTCCAACGATTTCTCTCCCACCCGGGAAGCTAACAATCATCGTCGGTGAAGGCATAGTTGGGTCTGTTTTAGTGAAATAAAGACGCTTGTCCGACTTTTTCTTGGTGCTCTCAATAGCATCTTAAAGAAAATTAGACAAGATGATGCTCCTTCATAAAATTCCAAATCAAGAAATGATTATTTGTTGGCATAGGTTAATCGCCTACAGCAGGAGCTGCAACCCCTAGCATCCAATAGACCACTAATAATTGTAAGATCTAATGGTTCAGGTGGTGGTAGAAGACATGGTGTAATTATTACTATTCTAGTCGTAGGATATGGCTATGTTTGGTGGAAGCGACATTTATCTTCAAGAATTGACCATGTGGATTGTAATTTAGATGAGGAGGGAGTCCCTTATTGTGCAAGTTCTACATTTCCCTTTTTTTATTAATTATAAAAATATTATTGTAATATGTTATTATAATTTTGCATTTAAACCAAAACTTTTTAGCATTGTGGGAAAAATTCTAATATGGAAACCAGAATGGTGAAATTTCATGCATGGCCCCTAAAGGGAGAATTTTAGAATAGATATAAGGACTGATCCTCTAGTATTAATTAAGGTAATTACTAAGGAATTATAAAGATCAAATTTTCTACTGATAAGATTATCACTATGATTAATGGTTATATGTACAACACTCTATCAAATGGGAGAAACTCAACTCTAAAACTTCTTTGTTGTTCATCAACCCATAAATTCTCTGCCTAAAATTTCAATGGTCCATTTATCACTTCTCCCTGAATGATATTCAATATCAACATAGAGTGAATGGAAAGCACACACATACACCTACAAAATCCCTAAAAAAAACTAAAACTAAAAGAATGAATAGTGAGGTGAATTAAATCATATATACTCTAATGAAAATAAAATGAAGCTCAAGATCTTGAATTCTCTTATGAAATTCTCAAAGACTCTAATAAAGAAGAATCTAATGAGCCCATAGTGAACTCAATGGATTTTATCGATGTATTTACTAAAGAAATAAAATCTGACAATAAATTGGAATCTGAAAAGTCCCTTTCCAAAGAATAAGAAAAACAAGTTATAGTTGACTATTCTCTCAAAAATCAAGACATGCTTATTAGAGAACATTCAATTCGTCCGACACCAGTGAAGAAATGTTCGAGTAAGACGCGAAGTAAAGCTGAAACGATAATGACCCATGTTATGGATGACAAGGAAAATGTTGATGATGAAAAGAACGCCTTGCACAAGGCCAGTTGATAATACGCAAATATCGCGTATTTCATCCTTCGAACCTACGCATTTTAGCCCACTCGGGTGCCTTAATCTCTATATTTAAGCCCGTTAACCAGACAACCTCTGTTAAATTGTTAAAATACTATATGAGGTATAAGTGGCTTTTGTAGGTATTTAGGTACTAAGTATGAAGTTCGTACGCGTTCCACTCGATTCCCGTACACAATCGCACGTTCAAGGGCATTTTAGTCATTTTACAGATTGGGCAACTGACCCAACATCTTCATAGAAGTTGTATCCCTCCTTGAAAGCTTCGCGTGGCCGCAAACGGTGTGCGATTTCGATTCATAACGAAGAAGTTACGGCGATTTTAGCGGAGAAGAAATGCAAGCCAAAATAGGGGAAATGCAGTCTGCCCCTGCTTGATCGATTGATCGACCAAATCGTAGATCGATCGACCCTTCCCATTTTTGCCCCGTCTTATATGGTCGATCGATCGACCAAATGGTAGATCGATCGACCCCCTGTTTTTCATCATATATTTTGCTTTTCTTTTCTCTTTTCTTTTCTAATTTAATTCCCACTTGGTATATAAGCCAATGTTGATGTAATAAACATGGGTGAACATTTTTAGAGAGTTTTAGAAGATAGAATAGTTAGGGTTTGGGTGATTTGCTTAGTTCTTCTTCATTTCTTCTTGGATTGACACACTTTTGGGCTTGAATGTTAACTATTCATCATCCTCTCCATTAATATAGTTTGTATTTCTTCATTCCTTGATTTCCAGTTACTTTACAAGCTTTCTAATTTAGGTTTACATGTTTTATTTACATTCTTTGATTACTTGCTTTGTAGTGTAATTTTACCGCATTTATTTACCGCTTTCCATTTATCGCGTTTTTAACATGCTTTCTAGGTAACTTAAATTAGGTTGTGTTTGAATTGAACTCACTCGGGTTGACGCGTTGCTTTGCTTTTGTGATGGAGTTTACAGGTCTATTTCGAGTGTGTTGTCCTAGTTATTACGCCTAGGAGATTTGACGTGGCATATCATGTATGTCCCGTGCTTACGACCTTTCGTGCGTAATTTCCGGGATATTTGTTGACGCCAAAATCTTATTAGGCTTTTATGATGATTTAGGGCGTAACAGCCCTTGCTTTAATTAACTATCGAAACGGGACGCATTTGAAATAACTCGTCGACCCATGTAATCATTTTATACTAATTAACTCGGGTGAGGGATATTCGATGCAACCTATAGTTTTACTCGCTTTCATAATCTAGTTTCAACACATTGCCTAGATTACCCTTTTCTTTTAGTTTGTAATCATCTTTTACACTTTTATTTTGAAATATTAAATCACTTGAATTCTAGCAACTCGTCTCTGTGGATTTTCGATACCCGACTTACCGTTGTGCTTGCCTCGCAAGTGTAGTAGTAACTTAGGTTTTTGTATTGAGTTGGCGAAACGAAAACAACGACTGTGCACTTTACACGCGCACACTTTTCGCACTTAATCACCAGTCCAAGGCAGCTGGCAAATATGTTTAAAGAGAAGTTATAACATACCAAAGGTATGAAAAATGTGGAGGATACTAGTATTGCTAAGATGACAAAAGCGATGCCAGCATTGTAGCTTTTGTCGAAGAACCGTATGGTGACAGAGAAACTCAAAAATGAGAAGTGAAGCACTAAAATAGTTTTGTTGTTGTGATATGTGGAGTTTACACATTAGTTTGTTCCTTTAGCTTTGGTCTAAAGTACTGTCATAATGTTTTTGTAACTTACCATGAGGGGTTTATTAATCCTTTTATATAATTAAATAGATTCTATATTGTTAGATTTAAAAAAAAAAATTAAGACAAAAAATACAAATGTTTTTAGCATTTAGAAAAAAAAATGAATAGCACGTTAGAGCACCCAATGGGAGATGACTCAAACTTGATATCCGATTTAGGGTCCTTGATGTAGTTCTTCATTTTTTTAAAGTCTTGATATTTGTGTTTTCACATAACTAAAATTTGGCAAAATGTATAATATTCTACTTATTACAGGTATATCCTAATTCTTAGAGTGCCATATTTGTGTCAATAGACAACGAGGGTGTGAGGAACTTAAGGTCTGCAATTTGTCCAAAGAGGTATCTAGGACAACAGTTATATGCGAGAGTTTCGAATAATATACATAGCCTGTATACTGAGTATGACATCCCTCTAAATGAATTACTTGGTGGAAAGGCTAAGCACAAGTAGAAGTAAATCAATTGTAGATGATGTATTTTATATATCGTAATGCTTTGATTGGACAATCCCCTCGGCCATTGCAAACAAAACACTTGGCCAATTATCCTGCATTTATCACCTCCAACTATAAAATATTAGGAAAAAAAAGAATTTCTTTATCCCAAGATTAATCATGATAGGCATCATATATGAGTATAAGCTCTCCATCAAATCTTGTCTAGCCCGAGACTTCCTAGAAATGTGTTCAAAAAGTTTTTACAAACATTTTTTTATTGGTCCCCATTTCGATTTGTTTTTGTATTTAATTGGGACGATTCAACAAGGTGACAATGCCTATGTTATACAATAGTAATAGCACTATATTACTGTAGTATAACTTCGAATAATGTTGTTTGTTGCATCTAAACTAACTATTTCTAGTTGTTATAATTTCTTTATTTCATACTCTCTAGTGGATGAAGAAAACTTACCTGAGAAGGTTGAATTTAGAAATTTGGTTGTTGGTGTGTGGTTTTGCCGATTTCACCCAACATGAAGGAAATAATGATAGAAGCTAAGATCTTTGTGATGGTGTAATCGAGGTAAATGTGCTGAGGAAGATGACCACTCCTTTCTAGGAGAGTTAAATAGCTAGTCATGTGCCCAAGAAGAGCAGGGCTTTCACTACTAGAGTCAGTTCGGGGTTTTTGAGTTAGGAATATTGATCGTAATTTATGTTTTTGGACTGTGTTTTGGGGAAGCACGACAAGAATTTTTCTGGACACGAACATGACACGACTCGACTTTGTGTTTTTAACACAATATGGCCCATATAGAACATGGCACGATAGGACTAAGACGATTATTTAAACTTGACACTCAATTTAAATAAAAACGCGATTATCATGACAATACACAATGACGTGACTCATAAGTTTAACACGGACATGACTGGACTTAATGTCAAAAAGACATGAAATGAACATGACTTGAATGATTATTTTGCGTCGATGTGTGTTGTGTTTGTGTTTCAGTGTCATTTCTGAAATTGTCACCCCTAGTAAGGAACCTCTGTAATTGGAAAAATTAGATTAAGGCGTCCTTTTCTTTTTACTTTATTACTTTTTCTAAATGGTTAATGGTTCACTTCTAAAGGTAACATAACATTCAGCAACACAAACTCTAAAATAAATTAAATTTAAAAGGCACATTAGTCCAAATACAACAATGATGAAATCCAACAGGTAGGGAAAGAAATTTCCCATAATGTAGGTATCAACCATCACCATTTTCATTTTTTATTTCAAAAAATAAAAAAATCAGTACTATAATCTTTCAAAAAATGGGTATTGTTTGCTTTAAAAAAATCGGCGATTATTTCACAGTTAACTAATCGGTGTAAGTATTTCAATATTGAAAACTTGGCATTCAAATCTCACTTTCAGAAACTCGACATTTGAATTTCACTAACAAAAGAACTGACTAGATTCACTATTGAGAAATTGACATTAGAATTTCACTGTCAAAAAAATCGACAGTTGGATATCATTATAAAAAATCCCAAACAATTGAATAATGGTGGAAGGGGCATTGGAGATCTCATTATCGAAAATATGATAACACTATAATCTCACTATCGGAAAACCCGGGACACTAGAATCTCACTAGAAAACGTCTTTATCTCTAAAAGTCTAGCAATGGACAAAATGTATAGTTTAAGCTATTTTTTTGGACAGAAAATATTCAAGGAGGTTACTTTGCAGGAAAAAAAATGCATTATTCAGTGGTTTACTTACCTAGATCGGTTGGACAATTGGACTATCGGAGAGTCCTTAAATCACTTGAGATCTTAATCTTCCCCTAATATCACTGTCAGTGAAGCTTGAGAAAGCTATATTCAAGGTTGGGACAACTATTTTCAAGGATGCAATTCTCTCTACCATTGAAACCGACATAAATAATGGGAACATTCCTTGAAAAGATGAAACCACAAACGTCAAATTACTGAATATGGACAAGATAAGATATCCAATAAGATAAATCTTATCGACTAAATTGATCAGAGAGCTTATTATGATGTTATCTTTCTCTAACTAGAATCAAAGGCATAACAGAATCTTTAATGGAAAAACTTCCTCGAGTTCACCAGATTCCATAACTTAGGCATATTATGCCAGTGTTAAGTTTATATTGTGTACAAAAGCTATCATCTAAGAATTATATCATCAAACCATTGCCTTAGCAATAATATATGAATACACCCAAGAAACCTCAATTAAGAAGTCCAAATCATCATACCTCCACCAAAAAAAAACTAAACTCCCATATAAATGCCCAATCCAACTCATACTAATCTCTTTCTTCTTTAATTCATCAAGCCAAAATAAAGACCCCACGCCTGCAAAATCTACCTCCTCAATTTGCAAAACGAATGGGTACATTCAATAGGTTATTCCAACAAGAGCCCAATTCCAAGACTTTGACAATCTTAAATCTTTATTCATATTATTCATAGCTTCTGAATAGTTACTACTATTGCGGTGTGTTTAATGATCAAGTCATTTTATGACGAATTTCTCTTCATACCTCATAAAATATCTTTATAAATAAACCCGGACATATCTTATGTCTAAAATGTTAATAAATTTGAACAAAATAGAAATAAATGCCTTTAAGGCCAAACAAGGGAGCAAAGAGTTTCTTGTTAAAATAATGCTTTCATTTATATTATCATTATCTTTATATATCAAGCAAGATAATATGTGCATTCACAAAAATAAACAATATAAACTTCTAAGAAAAACAATATAGTTATAAACTTTGGTATTGTCCATTAAAGACACTAAGAGAAATAAGGTGCATTCAAAACTGCATGACTCTAAACTTCCAACAATAAAATAAAATTAAAACTAGTATGCTCATCTTGAATCTTAGAAGTTTTTTTCTTGCAAGGAGACAAAGAAAGGAAAAATGCATAAAAAAGGATGGAGCAATGCTACTTCAATACTTTGGTTCGTGGTATGAAGTATGTTATCATGGCTTGTACGTGGTAAATTGTGGGTATGCTTAGTTGTAATGCTAATTTGGTTCGCGATTCGTATGATTCTATTAATATTAGTTTTTTATATTACACTTATTATTGGAGTACATATGCCCGGGATAAAGTTCGAGAGAACTTTGTAAGATTACTTTTTTCTATTTTTTCTCCGTTATTTTCTTCTCTTCAAGACAAAAGCAAGACAAAAATTTTGGATATATGGGACGCTATAATACACTAAAAGGGTGAGCAAGATCTGGAAGGTGGTACTTAGGGGGTGGGGAGAGTATATGGTAACATTGGGATGGAGGTTAGTGTCACAAAGAAAACAATAAGCATGTATTTACTGAATTTTATTAGAATATTCATATAAAAAAACTACACCAAAATCTTTATTACCTCTTGAAGTCGCTAGAGGCCTGAACACCTCTGAATTGATGCAACCAATGTGCATATTGTAGAAACATGTGCAGATTCTGTTACCTCTGACATGTCAGCAAAGGTGGGGGCCTGCACAAGACAACACCATACTTTTAGTACATGACCACCCTAAAACTTAGTAGACTCAATAAACATATGAGTTGTAAAAATCCATTATAACAATGTAATCCAATAAAAGCTAAAATTCCATGCCTGTGACACATAGAGCATCAGTTATACTCTGTTGTTGCTTCTTTCTAAAGAACTTGAAAGTACTTCCTTTGGATAAATATATGCATAAAAGCAAAACAAACCAATATCCGACAATAGAGCAACCCACTTCGCAATATCTCTAGGTGGAAACCAAAGTTGAATCTAAACTAGTGTAAGGAATGAAGCAAAATACTTCTTAAACATCCCAATAAAAAAGGGTGATGGTAAGGTCACTCACCATTTTTAATTTGATCACTTATAGATAGGTTAAAATCTACTTATTATGGTCAATTAATAAGGACACTCCTAATTAACTCTACACTCCTCTTAGGCTCTTCACTCTTCAACCTGTACACTCGCCTCCAACAAAATCGATGGTCTCTCTCTCTCTCTCTCTCTTCTTTGTTCACACAAACACATATATACACATCACAATAGTGTATCCATTGAGACTTTGAACTCTACCCTATTTCTTTTGGTATTATTTCACTTATTTATCAACACATGTTTGGTGAATATTTTATGAAAACATAGAATTCAATTAGCCAAAATATAGAATTCAATTAGCCAAATGTAGTGACAAGAAAATACAGAATTCAATTAGATAAATATAGAGTTATGATGGCTTTCTTAAAAAAATATCAATTAGAACGAGCACACAATAAAACCTAGATAGAATCCAAAAGGTGATGCAAAGAAACTCCCATTAAGGAGAGTATTTTATGATTAAAACAACTCCAAGTCCAACAAAGCTAAAAACAGACCTGTATATAATCCTAACAATTAGACAAATATAGTGACAAAAAATATATATAATTCAATTAGCCAAATATAGAGATGTAATGTCTTTACTCAAAAAACAATTCAATTAACATGAGCAGTAGATCAATAGAATTAATAATCATGTATTCAAAAGTCGAACAATACATATGGTAATAGTTAAATCCCCATGATGAATATGCGATGAAAGGTAGTGAATAATTTTGGTAATTCGTAGGTTTTTGTAATTTCTTTTCTATTAAAGTTTATCAATGCGGACTAAAACATCAAACATAGTTTGTATTAAAAAATAACATTTCCCGTATCTTTAATTTTCTATAAAACTCCTCTTCACTAAACACATGACAATATAAGGCTATGTCAAGAAACAAATGAACAAAACTCGCCTACATATAATTAAACAAAGGAATAATCATTATAGTGTCATGTGAACTTTCAATATCCACATCTACAAAGTTAAAAAACTGCATCTGCAACCAGACATAGTTTAAAAACATGACTATCTTAGGCAATACTTATAATGATGAGCTTACCTAAGGTGGAGTTCATAAGTTGAATAGTTTATCTTTTCCGTGATCCCTAGATAATTGGATAAAATAAGAAAAAACTATTAACATTATTAAAATTAATATATTTTACTAATAATACAGAATAAAAAGTTAAAAGTTTATTGTTCTTTAAGACAGAAAATTCATGGAAAAATGCCCCATTTGGTTATTTTATCAAACATTTAACCTATAAACGTTCACACCATAAATTCAATTCAGTATTCTATTATAAATATAATAGTATCTATATCAAGGATGTATAAAAGTAAATAAAAACTTAAATACACCAAAACACGACATTAACTGTACTCATATTGCAAAAAATTGTCATGTTTTGGTGTATTAATTAAAATCTCAAAACCCAACTTTCACTACGGTTGACTATCATACCATTCTTTTCAATCGGTTGAATTCAAAATTATCTGACAAAATTGTTGAAAGGAGTTAGTAGGATAGCTAGTAGCAATGAGGCCTCGTCGAGCTGAAATCATGTCAGAGAGAGGGAATTCCCCAACAAAGAAAGACAAACGATCGACGGTAAATTCAGATATGGAGGAGTGGGAACAAAAATCGTGATGAAAGGGTTATGATTTTTGGAATGAAGATGTGGGTTTTGAGCGAGACTCTAAATTAGAATATCTCGCGATTTTTTCAATATTAAATATTAACTAAGGTCCCTTTTTAATCAAAGTGATGTGAAATTAATTGAAAAGGGGGTTTACGACGGTCCACTTTTAAGTGATGTAAATGAAATTATAAAACTTTGTGAATAACTCTTGTTCTTGTAGTGTTGTCGTAATATCACAATAACCATGATTTAACTTCACAACCACCAACATAAGTTCGAAAAAAATTATAGAGACCAGGGAAATCTTCACCAACATTCAACCTCTTGAGCTGCCTCACCTAATCTTGTTGTGTTTCTAGGGCAATGGCCCTAAAAAAACCAACATAATTGTTAGCGTGAAATCTTTATCAAGCATGCTGGTGGATCCTCTACCATCTTTCATCAAGCAGGCCTTAAATAACTATGCTTTTAGATTGGTTATCTTTTGTTTGCACTTTCTTTCCTTCTTTACACTCATCATGTATACTGTAGTCCCACACCTTTAGGCTGATATATATATATATATATATATATATATATATATATATATATATATATATATATATATATATATATCTGTGTGTGTGTGTGTGTGTGTGTGTGTGTGTGTGATTTATCAAGAAAGTATCACTTACAAATTCAAACCATATAAATACTAGTGTTTTTCATTGTAAAATGCACATCGATAGAAAAATTAAACAACGAATTGTTACATAAATGGTCTACGTTAAATGTCTCACTAATCAACATTAATAAGACTGTGGACAGAAGCTATCCCAAAACATAATTTGATTTATAGCATAAAATAATTCTGATGGGAAATCTAAAGTTTTAAGAAGAAAGGTTCACCCGATTCAGTCGCCAAGTTTTATGTTGTAGAAGAAAAAACCCTGGAGAAGAGAAATGGCAGCCACGACGGTGGAAATTGCAGTAGCAACTATTCGGAAGGGCGTGAGTGAACCCTTTTTCTTGTAGTTCGATTTATATATTCCATCAATTGCTGCGAAGAAGAGAGTAAATTGGTAACACTAAGAAGGGAGTGAGTGATTACAACAATTTCGGTATTTCAGAAACCAAAATTCTAGAAAAGTTGTAGGAGTGAATAGTCTCTTCCAGAAAGAGAGAGAAAAGAGACCTTCGAAAGTTGGGAGGGACGGATATGGAGCTGGGGAAGATGAAGATAGGTTTCCAATGTGTTGCCCACTAAACCATAAAAAAGAATAAGAGCCCGCGAAATGAAGACCCTCCTATTTACATAAAAATTCATTAAATTTTATAATTATCCGTAAAAGATTCTAATATGTTGTAAATTTATGGCACTTTTTTCCGCATTACTTTTAAATCATCGCAAATTTTTTACACTCAAATAAAAATGTCGTAATTTTTCAACACTTATAAATAAATGCCGATAAACTTCTCGGCATTTACAAATAATGCCAATAAATAAGTGCCGAGAAAGATCCTTTTTATTGTAGTGAATGTTAGTGAGCTTGAGCGGCGGCATTTAGAATAATAGTGTTTTTCTTTGCACCAGCTCCTCCAAACTGATGCAAAATCTTTCTTGTAGGACAACAACTATCATGGGGCTACCATAAGTTGATCTTCAGGTAGTACACAATAATATACCTCATTATTGAGGGTTAAGAGACATTGGGAGGTCATTACTCCTAAATGAGATACATGGATTTAATAGAGGTGGTGTAAACCAAACTTTATTTGTCAGGAAAACTAATAAACATAACGTTTTAATTGCTTAGATTTATGTTGATGAAATTATTTTTGGGTCAAACTCTCGAAACGAAGTTAATAAATTTTCAAAATACATGAGTAGTGAATTTAAAATGTCACTTATGGGGGAGTTACAGTATTTCCTAGTAGTCTGGATTCGACAGCGTAATGATGGCTTATTTATATCACAGTCTAAATATGATAAGAATTTAATTGTTAAATTTGGATTTGAACATGCTAAAACATCGTCTATACCTATGGCCATAAGAACCAAGTTAACAAAATCTAAAAGTGGCACTGATGTAGATCCGACCTTATACAGTAGTATTATTGGTAATTTTTTATATTTAACTGCTTCTAGGCCTGGTATTCAACACGCTATTTGTATTTGTGCGCGGTTTCAATCCAATCCAAAGGAGTCTCATCTTCTTTGTGCTAAAAATATTTTGGAATATGTTAAAGGCACAATTGAGTATGGAGTCGGGTATACCAATGACTCATCATGTGAGATCATTGGTTACTCGAATGTGGATTGGGGCGAAGCACAGATGATTATCGTTCCACCTTGGGCAATCGCTACTATTTAGGACAAAACCTTATAGGATGGACGAGTAAATAGCATACGGGTGTTACTTTATCTATTGCCAAATCAGAATATATTGTTGTTGGCGCATGCTATGCTCAGTTAATTTGGATTAAATAGATGTTATCTGATTATGGTATAATTGAGTCAAAAGTAAACTTATGTTGTGATAATAAGAGTGCTATATTTACATAACTAAAAATCCATTACAACATAGTAATACTAAACACATTAACATAAGACATCACTTTAGAAGATATTTCAACCGATAAACAACTTGTTGATATTTTTACAAAACCATTAGTAAATTTAGAGTTGAAATATTGAGACATATGATATGAATGATTGTACTTGATAACTAGAATGTGTTTGATCTCTGAGGTTTTAGGATGAAGATATCTAGTAATAACGGTATCTCTTAAAACCATGTTTAATGTAGGCGACGTTTATTTTGCAGTTTATAAACATTTTCATAAGTTAATTTCTTACCATTGTATAATTTAGTCAAAATGGGGGAGAGTTGAGTACATATTTCTATTTAGTGTGTTGATATTCTTTCATGCATATTATCTTGTCTTATTCTTTCCTACACATTTATTTCTATCTTTTAATAATTCGGTAGAGCAAATGCTTCTAACTTGATTTCTTGACAAAAAGGTTATTTATTGTTTTGCAGGTTTTCTCATCGATCGTTTGTCTTTGTGTCTTTTTCTTTTCTAGGATGGGGTGGGTATTTAGAAACATTTTTGTATAGAAAATTCTAGGAATTTTTACCTTAGTGTATCATTTGATGTACTCAAGGGTTTTGTCAAAATTAGTCCAATGGGGGAGTTTGAAGGTACCTATATAGAGCACTCCTAGTTTTTTTTTGTGCTTTAGCTCTATAGATCTTCATCTAGTGGGACTTGAATTTTGGCAAGATTTTTTCTGTAATTATGTCGCATCTACCTACCTATGCTAAGATCTCTACTCAAGCCTACATCAATTCAGAATTCAATCATATAATGAAGGTAGTATCTCACACCTATCCACATTGGCTCATAGGATTTATTTCTGCACCACATAGGACACATATTTCATTTCACTGCGTTACATTAGATCATTTCTCATTATTTGTGTGTATACGTTTAAAGAGAATTTTAAAATTTTTAAGAACATTTTTAAACCATTTAAATCATACTAGTTCATAATTTAAATAGTTTTTCTTAGTTAATTTAAATTACAAGAAATAGGGATAAATTCAAAAGAAAAATATGTTTGTGTGTAAAAATATAGAAATTATTTTTCTGAATGCTTTCATATTTTTTGGTAATTTTTTTTATTTAATTTGGATTTTCAAATTCTTTAAAAACCATTTAAATTTCTAAATTACACATTTTTTTACTTTGATATATTTTATTGTTTATGCGTGTATTACAACTGCCCTACACCTGCCTACATATGCATTCCATATGTATATATATATATATATATATATATATATATATATATATATATATATATATATATATATATATATATATCCAACGGTAACTTTGCAAACCAGGACATGATTTTCAACCCATGGTTTTGTGTTAGTAGATTCATCATGCCAAGCTTAGAAGATGCCATATTGTGTTTCTTCCGTGACCCTAGGATTAGAAATTAATCTGCAGCTATGACTCATCCTTTGTAAAATCTGTGTTGCCCTTATTAACCAATCATCACACATCTCATATCTCTATAAATTAAGACCTTGGGTGTCCATTTTTTTCAACCGAGATTATTTTTTTAGAGATGTTACTCTACCAAAATATATATATATATATATATATATATATATATATATAGAGAGAGAGAGAGAGAGAGAGAGAGAGAGTTTGCACACAAACACCATGTTCCTCATAAGAGTTAATCCTCACTATAGATTAAATTTGAGAACAAAAACATTTACAATCATATTGCTTTTCGATTTAGTGTGACCTGTGTGATTTGCTTATCTATTGAAACGAAACTCTGTGTTCACTTGTATTTTTCATGACCAATCTTCTTGCAAGTGAAAACTCCTCTCATCTATTATTTTTTCAAATCTATTCTTAGATCTATTTTTGGTATATGATTGTTTGAACACTTTGTCACAAATGATCTTACACTTGTTGCTTACATATTTTTTTTAGACCATTATTGGTGATTTCTTACATTTGTTGACTGGTTTGTGTTTAGATACACTACACACATAGATTTACACCATTTTTTGTTTCCTATGTCTTGTTTTTAAGATCTACATGTTTAGATCGCGAATAACGTCTAGGTTGATAGAGATTTTTGTGTACACTACACACATGAAACAAATATTTTGTTTTGTGTAATTTATGTCAAGAAGTGTTGATAAAACTATTGTATGTTAGTTTTAATGTTTCGTTACATTTACAGACATAGTTTTACACCATTGACTTTTTTTATTTGATAAGATCTGACATAGATGTCGTTTTTTACTTTTGGTTGAATACAAATTCACACACAAATCAGATTTGTGTATATTCTTAGTTATTGTGGTTATTCAGAGTTGAAATTTAAAATAGTTTGTTCTAAATCATATCTAAGCAAGTTTGGACTTAATTAAGTTATATCTTATTTAGGTTTACAAACTTAAACCTAAGCCTGTGGACGATGTATTGGTAAACAACTACAAGATTGATTGTCCTTATTCTTTTACTTGAACCTTATACCTGAACTGTATTAATATTGACATCCGACCAAGGACTCAGAACTAGAACGAAGAACTGTTGAACTGAATCGAGAACATTGAACTGTTATACTTTTTATAATTAATTTAATAGGTTGTTAGATTAATTTTGGTTTAATATAGACATATTTTTAAAACAGTTTGTTAATATTTGTCTTTGTGCTTCAATGTTTTATATAATTAAAGTCAAATATTTTTTTATCTATTGCTTGAATGTTCATGCTTACTTGATTATTCTTGTTACATAATCTTAGTGATGTTTAGGAACTGTGATACATCATTGCATATCACTTTCAATTCACACTCTATACACATATTCACTTAGGCACATATATTGGTGTACATTGATAAGAACTCAAAAGTGTACATTTTATACCCTCAATAGACATATTTTAGGTGCTAATTCTCGACAATAATGGTCTTATGCGTGTAAATGTTCAGTATGCAGGCTTGATTGCGTTTGCAATTCAAAAAGCATTATTTCGAGGCAAATGTGAATCAAATGGAGCTAATTACCTTTCCCCGTAACCTTACCCAAGCCTAAATCTGTCCTTAAACCTTCCTCGAAGCCCGTGTGTGTTTAGTTTGTGCCTTTTATTTTTCTTAGATTTTTAGTTTTAGTCATTTTATTTTTAGTATTTATTTTATAATTATTTAGAATTTCTAGGTTTTATTTTCTATTTTATATTTATTAGTGAAATTTTATTTTATTTTGATTAGTTTTTATTTTATTTTATTAGGATTAGAATTTTTAGGATTTAATTTATTTTTTAGTTTTATTAGATTTTACTTTTTTTAGGATTTTACTTTTTAGTTTAATAGATTTTTATTTTTCTATTTCTTTTTAGTTTCATTTTTAATGGAGTCTTTATTTTATTTTTAGAGTAGGAATTAATTTTTAGATTTAGTAGTTTTATTTTATTAGGGTCCAAATTAAACAGACACATAAACTCACCCACACCTACCTTCCCATAGACGCCCACACACAAAATCTAACCCACTCATCTTCAACCTCCAACAACACACACTTTCTATCTCCTAAAAACCCACCATTCCTCCATAACTAAAAACTCACACACACCACCTGAAACCCCTGCTCGAACCAGAAATCCCCTCAACATGAGACCCTACACCTGCCCGAACCCATACCCATTCCTATTTCGGTCCAATTTAACCCGCCACACGAACCCAATTCTGCAAACCCGTGGTAACCCCAGAGCTAAACCCGTGCTCCTATCCAACTAAATCCGCCATCCCTATCCCTCAGGTCGTAAACTCGGAACGCAAGCCCAACAGCCCATTCACCTGACCTTCTAGAACCCAAGTCGCGACCCGAAATCGAACCATGACCCAAGTGAAACCCACAAACCATCTCCGACACAGCCGTGAGCTCCGACATCGCAACCCAACGCTGGCCAAAACACAACAACCCTAATCCACTTTAGATCCGGAACCCGACCTCCCATCTCATCGAACCCAGAATCAACTTAGCTAACCCGAGACCCATTTCATTTTCACCACAAGCCACAATCGTTTCAACCTACCAATGTCCAAAACAAAACCCAAAAGATTCCTAAGTCATTCAACCCATGTGTTAATATCCCATTTTACCCCACGTTCCAAAATTACCCCCAAATACCTCTCCCTCATGCACTCACTCATGTACTTGACCAATATACCCTGCAACTCCCATCACACCTCATAATCCACATGCACTTGTGTGTGTGTTCCAATTTACCCCTAGATCCATGGCCACACTATTTAAATAGATGAAGACCATTTGAGAAGGGGATCTCAAATTTAGTTTTTAATTTTTGTGTGATAAAATTCTCTCCATCCCTCTATATTGAGTATTTGGATTTTTAGCAAATATCTCAATATAGAGGTGTGCAGTGAAATTTATCTCTAAGATGAATTCCACCCCACCCATCTATAATGAATTTTTGCATTTTTAGCAATTATTTCAAAATAGATTGATGTAGTTGAATTCATCCACTATGAAGAGCCTTTTATCATATCAATTTTAGAGAGAGAAACACCATTTTTTAGTTTAGTTTTTTTTTAGGTTATAATTTATTTTATTTTACTTTTTTTTAGATTAGTGAGAATAATAAATTAGTTAGAATCCATTTTTAAGTGTAATTTTTGCTGTAATTTTGGTTTGATCACACAAATTGGAGGGATGTAAATTCCAAATTCAAGGATTGGAGTTCATTTTCACTCAAAGAGATTTGGTTTGATTGTTCTCTTCTCTACTTTTATTTTAATTGCCTAGTTTATTTCATTAGCATATTTAATATCATGTTAGGCTAAATCCCCTTTCAAGGGGTGGGGTGAACCCTTATTTGATATTATTTTAATTTAATTAGTTTGATTACTTGAAAATTCCCTTTGAATATTAATTTTGGTCCCTCACCCTTAAATTTACGCCTCGAGAGAGGGTAAATGATTCTCGAGAGAAAATAAAAATTGTAAGTTATAGTACCCATTTTTTATTCGAACTAGAGAGATAGGGGTTTCTTAAGTGTGGTATTATTCCTTGAATTTTAACTCTCAAATTCATTTTCTAGATTTACATAAATTTTGATAAATCAATCCTAGCAGGTGATTAATTAAAAGGAGTATAGATCTATTTTCTAGAATTGTGTGTGTGTGTGTGGGGGGGGGGGGGGGGTAAACTTAATTTTCTAAAAGATTACTATTAAAATTACACTTGCAATTAGAGTTGATTTGAAATTTTGGTATTAATTTGGAAAAATTAAAATAATTAAATTAATTAGCTAGAATAGCTAAATTTTTTGGTGTAGTCCCATTCCTTGATTGTTCTGAAATTTTTTACCTCACTTTATTTCTTATTTTTGTGTTAGACTTTATTTTTCATTTTAGTCACTTTTTAGTTTGTCATTTGATCTTCCATTTAGTTTAGTATTATTTCACTTCACCTCACCTCACAAAATTGTTTTAATACTGAAAAAGCTAAAAAGAAAATAGAAAAAAACAAAAATCCAAAAAAGAAAATAAAAATTAAATTACAATTGAGTTTGTCTCTAGCTTACCCCCTTGAAGTGGATTGATACCCTTACTTACCTCTACACTTTAAGTTTATATTATTTTTGTAGGTATTTTAAGGTTTTGATTAACTTGGTTTCAACAATGGCTACAGCACACAAAAAGCAAAGTTATCAAATGGCGTAATAATGTTTCTTTAACAAATGGCGTCGTTACCATTCTTGGGAGCGTGAAGCACTCGGAGCGGATTCAATTTTGTAGTTCATTTATTTCTTATATTTTATTGCATTTTGGTACCATTTTTCTTTATTTTTAGAAGGCTTGTATTAGGATTATTCTATTCTTGGCTTGTATTGCGGTGCATAAAGACACCTTATTATTTCGCATTTAAAAATTGTAATAATCGAAGACAAGCGTGATAGGGAAACCGAACAAGGTAGAGAGAGGGCATCCAAGGTGAGGAAAAGAAACCTCTCTAACTTGGGTCGGTATGACTCCCGGGGCTGACTGAGATAGGCGTAATCTCCTCCGGGTCGACTCAAATTTTTCGGCACCCCACGGTGTAAAAATCGTGGGAGGTACATTTTCTAAACCCCCACGCCTCTCCTTTTAGCGAGTCAATTCTTGTGTGTGATTACGTGCTCTTGTGTGATTTTATTCTCGAATTTATTTTTCAAATGGTGTGATGAATTAAATTACTAAGACCTACACACTGTCACTCACGAGAATGGATTTCATCACCTGACTCACTCACTTACCATTGTGTGCTACCCTAGCCATCATTAAATTTAAAATAATCAACTAGGTAGACAAATAAGAGAATATTTTTGCAAAGGCGATCACTATGATAAATTTGGTGTTTTTTTATCGCTCGCGGACTTAATTAAAATTTGAGTACCCTTTCATTAAATTTAAAGATAAAAATTGGCTATGTGCTACTTAGCATTTATCCTTGACTTGTGTGTGTCCAATTCAATTTTTTGGTAGTCGACTTTTAGTGAGTTCGTGCAAATTCAAAGTCTCCACCTATTTTTCTCACTCTTTTCTTCAAAAAAAAATCCAAAATTATTTTTTTTCCTTGGTTTTCTCCCAAAAAAATACAAAAACATTCTCTTCCTTAATTGTTTTCAGAAAAATCCAAAAAAATATTATCTTTCCTTTTGAAAAAAAATATAAAAAATCCAAAAATATTTTTTTCCCACTATTTTCTTCCAAAAAATCCAAAACCATTTTCTTCCTTTCAATCTCTAAAAATCTCAAAAATATTTCCTTTCTTTTTCAAATTATTCAAAAACCTCAAAAAAGTGAACATCTTGAAAATAAAAAAAAATAAGGTCGTGATCGGTGTTTCTTAACCCTCGCCTTTGTTAAACCATCCAACAAGACTAAGGCTTCAGTATTTTTGGGGGGTGATTCTCATCACCCAATTTTTTCTGCCCCCCCCCCCCCCCCCCCCCGTGCTTTAATAGATCTGATCTTTAGGGTGAGATTCCATCGGTCTGGCTGAAGCTATTAAACTTAACGCTACTGGGAGGCAGCCCGTCGTTTCTAGTATGAGTCTCATCATGTTTTTTTTGGGGAGGTGTGTGTGTTTCACATCACCCTATGTTTTGCCATGTTTATAGACTTGTAAACATTTATTTTTCTTATCACTCATTCAGGTTTCTTTTTGCATTCATCTGTCCACTTCATTAGCGGTTGATTTTGGAAATCTCTTTCCTCCCTTCTACTCTCAATTTTAAAATCATTTTACTTAATATCGAGGACGATGTTCCTTTTTGTTTGGGGGTGGGGAATTTTATCAAAATCGTACCTCTTTTGAAAAATTTTGATTTTTAAAACCTGATATTTTTAAAATTTTGTGCAGTTTCTTTCATCTCATTTATTGATGTGGATTTTCAATCATCCGTCTGTCAAAGTCTAGGAATCAAGTTAGAGGATATATACTTTTCTAAATGGGTTATGTAATACGTAACAAGGCATTTTGCACCATGAATTTCGAGACTCAACAAAAATTTTGCACTTATCAAGTCACTACGGTTTAGAGTTGAAGAGTACTATAATTCCCAAGAGAACCTTAAGAATCCCTAGTAGAAACTTTAGCTTATGATATTTGTACCTTTCACCCTTTCAGAGTGTCTTACGCAATCTCCGAGTCATAAGTTGATTCAACTTCGTTTGGGTTCGCACTTAATTGTTGTATGATCTCATTTTTTTGCACTAAATTTTTGGCTTGATCACTGAGAACGATATCAGTTTCGAGTTGTAAGAAACATGTTTCTTGAAATTTATCTCGATCACTAGGTTTTCACCCATACACTTCACTCGTTGCACTCCCATGCTCTTCCATATTTTCACATATTTCCCCGCACCATCACCTATTATGTCCATATCATCTTTCATTTTCAAATAGAAGAGTGTTGATTCCAAATGTAAAATGTCTTCAGTGTTGAGAGTATAAACAAAGAGAGAAAAGAAAATGAAAAAAATATATATTGCAAAAAATAGAAAAAAAATATCAAGAAAAAAAAGGAAAAAAAATAAAAAATAAAAGATTGAAAAAAAAGAAAATGAGAGTTGTAGTTAATTTTTATGAGATAAAGACATTTGTTCCTCATGTGTACACTCTTCTCACTCATCCATCACATATCCATCATACATCACCATCCTACCTTATCCCACATATCCCATTTCATTTTCCCCTCACCCATAATCATCCATATATTTCCCTAGGTGTTCGGTCAAATGAAAGTTAATGTCGTGAATAACTCGACGTTCTCATTATAGTGATTCACATTCTTTCATGAGATCAATTTTCCTTCTAAATGTCCGTTCTTTCTTATGTGTGTGTGAGACGTTTGAACTTGCTTACATTTACTCACCTCCTCACATACAAGAGCGATACACTTACCCTAATCTCGAGAGTTCGTTTAAGAGAGCTACATCCCGTGAGATTTTGAAGATGAAGTGTTGATTCCAATAAGGCAATCTAGGAATAATTATTATGATACTCGATCCGTTTTGACTGATTCACACTACACACGTTGAGTTCTAGGAAGGATGTACCTTGTGTATTTACTTAGCTAAATACCTTTACATTCTAGCTTGTATTTTTGAAATTATTTCTCTCATGATGGATTGTGCGATTATTCAATGTCTGATAAGAGATAGTCTGTCGTTTGCAAATAAAAATTTTGTGGCTATATTCCATGCAAATTCTCACGAGACACAACTCGTCCTGTAGTCCAACCTATAGGTTTAAAGGCTTGTTGCACATGCTAAGTGCAATCGCAAGTGCCCGCGAAAGTGGTACACATTTGGTTTCTTATCTTTCTCTTTCTCTCCATCTTATTGCTCGAGGACTAACAACGCTCTGTTTGGGGGTGGTGTGATAAGCACTCAAAAATGTACATTTTAAACCCCAAATAGATGTATTTTAGTTGTTAATTATCGATAATAATGGTCTTATATGCATAAATATTCAATGTCCAGGCTTGATTGCGTTTGCGGTTCAAAAAGCATTATTTCGAGACAAATGTGAATCAAATGGAGCTAATTACCTTGCCCCATAACCTCACCCGAGACTAAACCTGTCCCTAAAATTTCCCCGAAGCCCGTATGTGCTTAGTTTGTGCGTTTTTATTTTTCTTAGGTTTTTAGTTTGAGTCGTTTTATTTTTAGTATTTATTTTAGAATTATTTAGAATTTCTAGGTTTTATTTCTATTTTATATTATTAATGTAATTTCATTTTATTTTGATTAGTTTTTATTTTATTTTATTACGATTAGAATTTTTAGGATTTAATTTATTTTTTAGTTTTATTAGATTTTACTTTTTTTAGGATTTGAGTTTTTAATTTAATAGATTTTTAGTTTTTTATTTCTTTTTAGTTTCATTTTTAATTGAGTCTTTATTTTATTTTCAGAGTAGGAATTTAATTTTTGGATTTTTAGTTTTAATAGTTATGTTCTTATTAGGTAGTTTTATTTTATTAAGGTCAAAATTAAACACACACATAAACTCAGCCACACCTACCTTCCCATACATCCACACACACACAATCTAACCCATTCATCTTCAACCTCCAACAACACACATTTTCTCTCTCCTGAAAACCCACCATTCCTCCATAACTAATGTAATACCCTGAGATTTTTGGGACAATAATTTATTTATTTTGGGAGAAATAAATATTATTTTAATTGGAGATTAATTAAATTGGCATTTGAGGCCAAAATTTGAAGATGTTAGAAAGAGATTCGGATGAAAATTCTGAGGGTGCAGTTGTTTTCGAAAGGGTTGAGATAGTCGAAATGATTGTGCTTGGGTCTTATTTGGGTTCCGAAATATTTTAAGTTCGTTGGGCTCGAATTAAAGTAACTGAGTCATTTAAAGTGTGTATTATTATTTAAAGTTGTGTATCTTGGGAGATAAGGGTTATTAAGCCTACGAGAGAAACAAATCTCATTTGACATTAAGAGAAAGCCCTAGAAAGAAAGAGAGAAAGAGAGAGGAAGAAAGGAAGAAGAGAAAGAGAGGGAAAATCTTGGGAATTCCGGAAACTACGCAATTTGGAGGGAGAATCTTGATCTACAACTTTGAGGCAAGTGATTAAACTTGATAAATAATTGTTGTGTATCATTTATTTCATGATTTGTGGATAAATTTATAGATTATGGGTTAAATCTTACATTTGATGTACATATGATGAAGTTGAGGTTGGAAACTAGTGATGTTTAGTTATTTGATGAGTATTAATATTATCAATATGTTTGGGTTGAAGATTTGTGTTTGGATGTAAGTATTTGGAGGTTTTTGAGAAGTTTGAAGTGAGTAAAAATAGAGGTGGGCCGAAGTTACTGGTTGGGCCGGTCGACCGCAGCCAAAGGGTCGATCGACCGCGCCTCAAATGAGGGGTACACTGTCTTCGTTTCTATACATAATTGAGAACTGCGGTCGACCGCGATTGGGGCACCGGTCGACCGAGCCTCTATTTTGGGTTCAATTTTGGGAATTTAAGTTTATTCCCTTTTTCTTTAAGATTATATTTATGGACCTTCCAAATTAGTGTATCATAGAGGATTAAGTGATTATATAAGGGGACTAATGACTTTAAAAGTGTGAGGTGATATTTGGGGCTATTTAGTAAATGAAATGGATTGCGTATTTCTTTCTCTCTTTGAGTAAATGAGAAAAAACTTAATAGATGATTGGATGTAAATGTTGGGGTTTTCGTGATTGATTTAGAAAGAGTGCGATTGATTTATCGTATTGATTTAGTGGAAAATCCTATTAGTGTCGAGGTTAATAATTGAAGAGTAATAAATGTATATTGATGTTCATACGGATATAGAGAATATCCTCAACGTAAATTGAATTGAGAGATTAATAAAAAAAATAAAAGTGAAGTGTTAATTTCAAGTGAGAAATAATATAGTGTATACAAAGTGGGGAAGTTAAGTGAGTTATTGACAAATAGTATATCGAGAGTAAAATATACTAAATACTTATATTATTTCATCTATGCCTAAGAGAGTAATAAGAGTATGTAAATAGTGTGATATATTTATATTCCTTGTGTGATGGTATACATTTATATGATGTGATGATGTATGTATATCTTGTTGTGCATGATATATATATATATCTATATATATATATATATATATGTATGTGTGTGTGTGTGTGTGTGTGTGTGAAGCATACCCCCTCTATGCTATCATGGGAAGTTGCATGATGTGGGTGAGGCCCCTGGCTTGAGGAGCAGGGCGTGTATAGTCCCCAGGTCATAGCGTCCATTATTATTGTGTGATTGTTCTTATTAGGGGTGAGACGTGGTGGGTAAGGCTGGTATTTTTTGACACGATAACCCGTTTATGGTAATAACCCGAAATGACCCAAACTTGACATGATTAGCTTGTATAGATATAAGAATATCCAAAACTTATACTTAAATAAAAATCAACGCGACCCGAAAATGACACGACTAACCTGAACAGCCACCCTTGGGTATGTGTTGTTTCATTTCTGGGGAGGAACTATGACCGTTTGCCGTATGTTGTGATATGGTTTTTACCAAGGCGGTGTAAGATTCCGACCGTTGGTACCCATAATGATATGTGAGTGATTCCCCGGTAGATGATAGCATTGAGAACCTGCATCCTCGAGTTATAGTTCACTAGGATGGTTATTATTATATATGTGTGAATAGTATACTATTCGTATATGATTATGTGATATCATATATTTGTCTCTAGAGTAAAGAGATATAAGAATATTGATTGAATCTCATTTCGGGAGATCAAATACAGATTAAATTGTGATGAATACGTTAGAGTGAAAATGAAGAGTATATAATTATATGAGTATATATATTACTTTGGGTATCAAGGGATTAATGGACCTGAATGACCAACATTGCCAAGGAGTAGTGTATCGGGGGGTTCCTCGTTTGGATTTCTCATACGAGACGTCCCACGCACGAAACACAGTGCAATGTTGGGAGTGAGGAGAAGTTAGTCCTTAGTACTCATATTTATCATATTAGTGTATCTCGACGATCGACAGTGCCAACGAGTAGTGTATCGTGGTGTCCTTGTTTGGATTTTGCTTGCGAGGCGTCCCACGCATGAAACACCGTGCACTGTTGAGAATTGAGAATAATTGATTAATCATGTATAGAATAAGAGAATTTGGGTTATACGCGTCATGCATTGAGGGAATAATGATTCTTGATAATCAATACTGCCAAGGAGTAGTGTATTGGGGGTGTTCCTTGTTTGGATTTTGCTTGCGAGACGTCCCACGCACAAAACGCAGTGTAGTATTGAGAATTGGGAGAAGTTTAGTACATAGCACTTAGATGCTAAAAATTCATTTATATATTTTTGTCAATAATTAAAATATGAGAAATTCGAGTGAAATAGAATGTTTTTGTATAGTTTATATGTTTAGTAAGTTGATGAAGAATTGAGATTGGAAATAGTAGACGTTGAGAAATAAATTGGATGGATTTTAAATGAGTATAAATTGGGAGTAAGTTAGATTACCTTACCTAGATAGACTTGGGCACTCATTTGGAGATCATGTGCGTTTAGTGCGTGCTTTAGATGAGATGTGAGTTGGATTTTCTGGGGAGTGTGACTCCACTTTATTCATGTTATAATGCATTCATAATTATTATGCATTTTAATGCACTTGCTAAAAATGTTTTCACACCTCGGCTCTGACCCGTTTATATTTTCTCTTGCTATGTATATAATGTATTAATTTTTGTGTTCCTACTCACGAACGCCATTGATGATATCCATCCAGTGTATTCGTGGAGTTGTGGCAGTAGCGGACTGTTGCGGTATATTTTAAAAGTCGTTTCCTATCTTTCATGTATCAAGATCAGGATTCAGTTTGTGTATCGGGATTATATCAAAGTGTTGTCGTGTAGCACTTTCATATTTTATTTCTCAGACTGTTGTCTTGTCTATGACCCGATAGCATATTCGGGTATTTTATTTCTTAGATTGTGTTGTACTCTTTTGTTAGTCTCATTTATATCATTTGAGCTTGTGTGTCTCTTATCATGTATAGTTGTTATGTCGTTGGTTAGTTGTTGCATAGTTTGTTTTAATAATGTTTTAAAATAATTTTTTTTGACACGAACTTTTTGTAGTAATGGGTTGTCAGTCGTATTTATTTTAGAATGATCAGTAGATGCTGAAAATGATCCACTTGAGATTCCTGATTATTTTAGTATAGGGTTGGCTACCCGTTATTATTCTAAGCGGGGTGTCACAGGTGGTATCAGAGCATCAGCTTCTAGTGTATTTAGAATCTGTGTGGGTTTACTGCGATCTTTCGTAAGCGTTCTTGAAGTAGAGACCTATTATTAGGATTATTGTGTTCATACGTCCATATTTTCTTCTATGACGAGAAAACATTTGAAAGGCGTTCTGATACACTTGTTCTTGTTTCAGATGCCACCGAAGAGAGGTCGTTCAGGCAGGGCAAATAATGGGGCTGAGAGTGTGGAACCCCAAATACCTTAAAGGACTATGACTACAGATGAAGTTATCAGTATTGTCGCACAACCAGTAAATGTTGCCATTTATGCGATGGCACATCAACCTGCAGTTGAAGCAGCCTAAACCTATCAAGGACCGTCTTTGTGGGAAAGAGTGCGGGAAGGTTTTCGGAAGGGGCATCCCCTAGAGTTTTCAGGGGGATTTGATGCGATGGATGCAAGTCAATGGAAGAATAGTATACAAAGGCACCTTCGTATGGTTGAATGTAGTGAAGTGTAGAAGCAATTTCTTTCCACCTTTAAGCTAGCGGGAATAGCTCTCCAGTGGTGGGAGTCTGTCACCACATCTGAACAGAGAGATACATTACCCATAAAAGATTTTTGGGAACTCTTTGATTGAAGGTATTTTCCTTCCGCAATTCAGAAGGAAATGAGGAGGAAATTGATGGATGTGTTTCAAGGTAATAGAAATGTGGTCGAGTACGAAGAAGAATTTACTCGATTGGTAAGTTTAATACCTAAGGAAGTGAATAAAGAAGAGAAACGAATATCGAAATTTATGCGAGGTTTAAATGGGCAGAGAGGATTTGTGGGTAGATGTTTCTTTTGTAAAGAATTTGGTCATAGGAAGAGAGATTGTCCTAAAAGAGGTAAAGGACCACGTTTTGAAGAAGCTTTGGATGTGAAACCCTTATAGCAAATTCGAGGCATTTTAGGCCAGGGGACTTTGTGTTGGAACCCATTAATGAAGAGATGAAATCGGACTAAAGAGGTATGGTGTAAGTTATTTTCCTTTGTGAATAGGATTATGCTATATGAAGTCTTAGAAGTATTGTGTGTAAGATTGAAAAGAGTGGTTAGTGCTATAACCCTATTATGTGTAATATGAACCAAAAAGGGAATATTTAGCAAGTAAGGCTCTTATATTATTCTCTTTTGAGAGAACAGATTATTTTGTAATGTGCTAGAAAAAGAGCTATAACTTTATTATGAACGTAAGAACTGTTGTAATGTGTTAAGTAGTAATGATAAAGCTATTTGATTTATAGTCATGCTAGACTTATGTTTTTGTTATATTCCAGCTATGGAAGAGCCTAGTGAATGGCAATACATTATTATGATGAGAGAGATTCTTACTGAAAAGAATTCAGAATTTAGTAGATTATTGTTGAGCGAGAGATTTTAGCTCATAATTATGAAAATTTTGAGAACTATATATTATTATGAGTATGATAATTGTTAAAACCTTGTGTCATGGGCATAAGTTATTTTATTTAAATGTCGAAAAACCTAAACTGTTTTAAAAATAAATTATTTTCAAAATAAACTTTTTATTGGCCTTTGGGCCATATCAAAAATGATTTATACAAAAATATTTTTAAACTCTAGTCGCGATCTAACAAACTCTCAATCCCCGTCCTCACTACATATTAGTGTATTAGGAGGGTTCCTTGTTTGGATTTCGCTTGCGAGACCTCCCCCGCATGAAAGTTGGGAATGTCAGGAATTGAGAGGAGTTAAATCATTAGACCTCATAAAATTGTTATATTATTAGTATGTTAGTAAAATTTATATATAATTAGAGTCGTGGTATTATTTGAGGCAAGAGAAGCCTAATATTGTTTATATGAGTAGAGCTCGAATTAAGGGTGTATGGGCGCCCTAGTTGTTATAATTGGTTTTATAAAATTTAAAATAATTCATCGTGAGAAGTGGGAGGATTGGGCTTAGTGTTAGTGAGGATAAGTGTAGTAGGAACTAGTTGAGCTTTGGAGTATTATGATTAGTTTAATTTAGAGGACGAAATTCTTGTAAGTGGGGAAGTATGTAATACCCCGAGATTTTTGGGACAATAATTTATTTATTTTGTTAGAAATAAATATTATTTTACGTGGAGATTAATTAAATTGGAATTTGAGGCCAAAATTTGAAGATGTTGGAAAGTGATTCGGATGACAATTCTGAGGGTTCGGTTGTTTCCGGAAGGGTCGAAATGACTGTACTGGGGTCTTATTTGGGTTCCAAAATATTTTAAGTTCATTTGGATCGAATTAAAGTAACCGAGTCATTTAAAGTGTGTATTATTATTTAAAGTTGTGTATCTAGGGAGATAGGGCTTATTAAGCCTATGGGAGAAACAAATCTCATTTGAGATTAAGAGAAATCTTTAGAAAGAAAGAGAGAATGAGAGAGGAAGAAAGGAAGAAGAGAAAGAGAGGGAAAAGCTTGGGAATTCCGGCAACTACGCGATTTCGAGGGAGAATTAGAGTCTACAACTTTGAGGCAAGTGATTAAACTTGCGAAATAATTGTTGTGTATCATTTATTTCATGATTTATGGATAAATTTATGGATTTTGGGTTAAAATTGTTAAAACCTAGAATTTTGGGTTAAATCTTACATTTGATGTACATATGAGGAATTTGAGGTTGGAAAATAGTAAGGTTTAGTTATTTGATGAGTATTAATATTATCAATATGTTTGGGTTGAAGATTTGTGTTTGGATGTAAGTATTTGGAGGTTTTTGAGAACTTGAAAGTGAGTAAAAATGGAGGTGGGCTGGTTGACCGCGGCCAAAGGGACGGTCGATTGCGCCTCATATGAGGGGTATACCATCTTCGTTTATAGGCATAATTGAGAATCGCGGTCGACCGCAGTTGGGGCAACAGTTGACCGAGCCTCTGTATTGGGTTCAAGTTTAGGAATTTAAGTTTATTCCCTTTTCCTTTGGGTTTATATCTATGGACCTTCCAAATTAGTGTATCAAAGAGGATTAAGTGATTATATAAGGGGACTAATGACTTTAGAAGTGTGAGGTGATATTTGGGGCAATTTTGTAAATGAAATGGAGTGCGTATTTCTTTCTCTCATTAAGGAAATGAGAATAAACCTAATACATGATTGGATTTAAATGTTGGGGTTTTAGTGATTGATTTAGAAAGAGTGCGAATTTGAGTTATCGTATTGATTTAGTGGAAAATCCACTTAGTGTCGTGGTTAATAATTGAAGAGTAATAAATGCTAATTGATGTGCATACGGATATAGAGAATATCCTCAACGTAAATTGAATTGAGAGATTAATTAAAAAAAAATATAAGTGAAGTATGAATTTCAAGTGAGAAATAATATAGTGTATACAAAGTGGGGAAGTTATGTGAGTTATTGACGAATAGTATATCGAGAGTAAAATATACTAAATAATGATATTTTTTCATCTATGCCTAAGAACGTGATAAGATTATGTAAATAATGTGATATATATATACCTTGTGTGATGGTATACATTTATATGATGTGATGATGTATGTATATCTTATGCGCATGATATATATATATATATATATATATATATATATATATATATATATATATATATATATATATATGTGTGTGTGTGTGTGTGTGTGTGTGTGTGTGTGAAGCATACCCCCTCCATGCTATCATGGGAAGTTGCATGATGTGGGTGAGGCCCCTGGCTTGAGGAGCAGGGCGTGTATAGTCCCCGGGTCATAGCGTCCATTATTATTGTGTGATTGTTCTTATTAGGGGTGAGACGTGGTGGGTAAGGCTGGAATTCTTTGACACAATAACCCGTTTATGGTAATAACCCGAAATGACCCGAACTTGACACGATTAGCTTGTATAGATTTAAGAATATCCAAAACTTATACTTAAATAAAATTCAACGCGACCCGAAAATGACACGACTAACCCGAACTGCCACCCCTGGGTATGTTTTGTCTCATTTCCGGGGAGGAACTATGACCGTGTGACACCCCGACTAATTAAATACCGGGTAGTTACTCCTTTATAAAATTAATTCAAAATGTCAAGTTGGCTCAGTTAATAGCATCACTGTCGAAAACATTTTATTATTACTAACCACCTAGTATATAAAAAGCAAGTTGCCAAATTTTAATTTAAGTCTGATTAACATGCAACAAAAGTAATGAAGAAATAAATAACACCATTCACCATGCTGAAGTAAAATGAATAACCATCACAAATAGAGTAAATAAAGTTTGGAGGAAACCCCTCACTACAATCCCAAAACAGAAATAAATAAACTGAACTGAAATAAAACATGCTAAAGTCTGAAAACTGAAATGTAAAAGATGCTCTAAGTAGAAATGGGCAACATGCCCTACAACTGATAGAGGGTAACTCTGGAATCCAAAAGATAGAAGCGTCTATATACAAATCCATGTAGCTTCCACAAGAAGCTACAGCTCGTCACCTGAATGAGTATCCTATGCTTGGTGTCCCTGTGGCTGGGCACCTAAAAATGGTTTTACAAAGAAAAAAGAGATTTGAAAAGCAAACGGGTCAGAGCCCGAATGTGGAGTTATATTTTAAAAACCTGCAAGTGCTTTAAAAACATTTAAAACATTAAATGCAAAGTACATGTTAGGACGTACACTCACATGATATTCTCACCTCTCGTCTAACTGTGCACTCCTAACGTAAGTACCCATCTATAACGACCCATACTACTAGCTAACTGACAACATAACTAGCTAGACTGCCAAAGGTTCTATTCATATTACTCGGTTCATTTATTATAACAATGCTCGTAATTAAATAGAGGTTTAATGTAAACTCAGTTACAAAATATGCCATTGATATAACTATCAGTTAACTCATTATATAACTCGAAACAATACCGTAATATTTTTACAACATTAACATGAGGATTCTATTAATATAATGTATATTATTCACATCATAAATATACGATACAAGCACCCCGCAATCGAAGCTATGGTGCACACATACTCTGCTATCCATCCCGGTACATCACGTACATAAGGATCACATATTCCGAATCTCTCAGGAATAGTTCAGATAACACAAATCACAAATAGTGATGGCGAACACAGTCACCATCACATGGGTCACGCACATACCTACGCTCCCATGATCATGCAGACTTATTAATATCACAATAAGTCCTTCTATGACCTATGTTCATCGAGGTAACCAATCTAAATCCGGGCAACACAAGGATAAGAAGGCCCTAAGCGAACGTAAACCTCCCGTGATAGCAAGTATGGTAGGTATGTCATACACATAAGATTTTATGCTAAGCATTCACACATCTTAGATATCTCAATATTAATAAAGTTATACTCTACATCATTCTAACGTTATTCCGAATCCATATATTTCAAGTATCCCGATAATATATAATTTAAATGGTCGACACGTCTCACATCGTAATCCCTTAAACTTAAAACCTATCTCAAATAGACTATTAAGTCTCCCATAATTCCCACATATGACATCTTTATACCTAAGGTCTTTGCTTCTGCCCCAAACCTTATTTCATCAACTTATTCAAATTTGTACTATTAACCCAAATATTATCTCACATGACAAATTTCATTTATCTAGAATAATTCCTCAAATTACATTCCAAATAAAGTCCCATCTCATAATCATGCCTACTGGTCTTCCTTAAAGTTAAGGGTATTCATAAAGTCTCTAATAATATTATCCAAGGGTTAACACCACTAAAATTCAATTAAGGGAAAACTTCATTATTTCTAGGAAGGTCGATCGATCGACCTTGACCTTCGATCGATCGATTTTGTCGATCGATCGACTGATGAATGTCGATCGATCGATTACACAGGTGTGGTTACGGACTGTTTCGATTTGCAGATTTGAAAACATCCCAAAACTTATTTTTAAAGCATGATTCTCTAATATAACGTTATAGTAATGTCATATAACCATCCTACAATATTACTAACGTCCATAAATCAATATTTCAACAACTAAAGGCTACATATGGATCAATCTTCATCAAAAACCTAGTTTTCTAATTTATCTCAAGAACATTCATAAAATTCATCTTAAATCCGTTTTTGGTATCACAAAAGTCAGTAATTCTCTTAATATGACCTTCCAGTAACATTCTACATGCAACCTATATCCCCAAAATTAAACTAATAACTCCAATCTTCTGGGTTTTTCATTATCTTCCAAGAACACATAAAGTTTTTGAATAATCTAACATGGAAGAAGCATTGTCCGAAATTTAAATGGAATAAATCACTTGCCTTGATTGTCTCTGGATTTGTAAGCTCTTTCTGCAGATTTTTTGCAGAATTCCTCCTCTTTCCCTTCTTCTCTAAGCTTTCTTCTTCCAAAGGTGGCTATGGTGGCTAGGGTTTCCTTTGGGAGAGTTGGAAGACTAAATGATAACCTACATAGCTTTCTAGGTTAATAAGGGTTGGTTATGGGCTTAGTGGGTCTTATCCACATCAGATTTAATTAACCAAATTTTCGTCACTTTTAATTCCTCAAAACGTGAAATTACCAAAATACCCTTTAAGTTGCCGGTATGGCCTAAAAATACCCCGGGACCCAAACTATACCCCCGGCTAGTGTTTTCTGACTATCTCGACCCTTCCGGACGCGATGGCGCACTCAAAACGACCATATGGATTATAGATTTTAAATTCATTTTTATTATCAAAATATTATACCGTGACGCGGCGGTCCCACGCGTCTCAACAAAATTTCTAAAATGCCGTATATAAATCCCACGACAAATTTTATAATACCAAGTACATATATAATCATATATGCACATAATCAAATACCAATACGCATCTCATTAGTATTTATAGCCTGGATTAATTTCCAATTAATACGCATTTAATTAATTAATCCCAAAAATAAATATAGCTAAAAGTACGGGGTATTACATACTTCCCCCCTAATAACTGAATTTCGTCCCGAAATTCGAAACTAGAAAGTACCTGCTAAAAATAGCTCTGGATAACGTTCGCGCATTTCATCCTCGCGCTCCCATGTGGACTCCTCAACATTGTGATGTCGCCACTGAACACGCACTAACGGAACTATCTTTGACCACAGTTTCCTCTCGCTTCGGTCCAGAATAGCAATTGGCCCCTCCTCGTAGGAGCTATCCGGCTGGAGATCGATGTCCTCCATAGCAATGTGAGAATGAGCCAAATTATCTCTAAGGTATTTCCTCAGCGAGGAAATATGGAACACGTCGTGAATCCGATGCAAGTGGTCCGGTAGTCCAAGTCTATAAGCAACCGGTCCGATCCGCTCAATAATAGGAAACGGCCCCACATACCTCGGTGCTAACTTCCCCTTCTTCCCGAATCGCATAATCCCCTTCATCGGAGATACCCTGAGCAAAACCTGGTCCCCCACTTGGAACTCCCTGAAAAACCTCTTCGCATCAGCATAACTCTTCTGCCTGTCTTGAGCTACCCGAATGCGACTCCGAATCAACTCAATCCTTGCCGAAGTATCCTGAATAACTTCCGGCCCAAGCAGTTTGTTGTCCCCCACCTCCAACCAACATGCTGGGGAACGACAAGGCCTACCGTACAATGCCTCAAACGGAGCCATGCCAATCGTGAACTGATAGGAGTTGTTGTAAGCAAACTCCACCAGTGGAAGGTACTGCTCCCATCCACCCACGAAGTCAATAATGCACATGCGTAGCATGTCCTCCAACATCTGATTGGTGCGCTCTGTCTGCCCATCGGTCTGCGGATGGTAAGCCGTATTCAACCGCAATTCCGTGCCCATTGCCTCCTGGAAACTCTCCCAAAACCTCGAAATAAATATCTTGTCTCTGTCAGACACGATATTTAGGGGCACACCGTGAAGTCTCACAATCTCTGAAATGAAGAGCTGGGCATACTGTCCCGTAGTGTAGTCAGTCCTTATGGGTAAGAAGTGAGCGACCTTGGACAACCCGTCCACAATTACCCAAACGAAGTCGTGACCCCTCTGCGACGTAGGCAACCCCGTGACAAAATCCATGGATATGCTCTCCCACATCCACACCGGAACCTCCAACGGCTGTAGCAATCCTGCTGGTCTCTGATTATCCACTTTTACAAGATGACAAGTGGCGCATTTCGAGACAAACTCAGCGATATCTCTCTTCATACCGCTCCACCAATACTGGCGTCTCATGTCTTGGTACATTTTGTCCCCTCCGGGATGTACCGCGAACCGTGAGCCGTGCGACTCTGCCATAACATCGTGTCGCAATTCTTCCCCTTCCGGAACTACCAATCTCCCATTGAAGCGCAATCCCCCGTCTGAGCTAACGGTATAGGACTCGGCTCCCTCTGCAAGTAATTGAACTATCTGCTCCTGACAGAACGAGTCATTAGCCTGTGCCCGTACAATCCTCGTGATAATCTGCGGTGTAACGGTCATCACAGACATGAAAGATCGGGCCACTGCATCCTGGTGTCCCAATTCCTTCCACTTAGCTTTCCACACCTCTGCCACCTCCTCTGCTGGCCTGCGGCTCAACGCGTCTGCTACCACGTTAGCTTTACCCGGGTGGTACTGGATGTCGAACTGGTAGTCCTTCACAAATTCAAGCCACCTACGCTGCCGCATATTCAGTTCCTTCTGCGTGAACAGATACTGTAGTGACTTGTGGTCCGTGAACAGCTGAAACTTCTCCCCCAAAAGATAGTGCCTCCAAATCCGTAAGGCAAATACCACTGCTGCCAACTCCAAATCATGCGTGGGGTAATTCTTCTCATGAGGCTTAAGCTTACGGGAAGCATAAGCTATGGCCTGTCTCTCCTGCTGCAAAACACCTCCAAGCCCTTGCAAAGACGCATCGGTGTAAACCAAATACTCAACTCCCGGTCTTGGAAATGCTAACACTGGTGCTGAGGTCAACTTGTCCTTCAATTCATCGAATGCCAACTGACAAGCATCACTCCAAATGAACGGCACACCTTTACGAGTAAGATGTGTCAAAGGACCTGCAATCTCTGAGAAACCCCGAATAAACCTCCTGTAGTATCCTGCTAGACCCAAGAAACTACGAATCTCCGTTGGTGTCGTGGGCTGTCCCCACTCCCTCACCGCTGATACCTTCCCTGGATCAACTGATATTCCCTGGTCGGAAATAATGTGACCCAAGAACTGGACTTCCTTCAGCCAAAACCCGCACTTCTCGTATTTTGCATACAGCTCGTTCTGACGAAGTGTCTGCAAAACCTGCCTCAAATGCTCGGCGTGATCCTCCTCTGTCTGAGAGTAAACCAGAATGTCATCAATGAAGACAATGACAAACTGATCTAGGAAATCTCTGAACACCCTGTTCATCAAGTCCATAAACACTGCTGGAGCGTTGGTCAAGCCGAAAGGCATAACCCGAAATTCATAAGAACCATATCTCGACAAGAACGCAGTCTTCGAGACATCCTCCTCCCTGATACGCAACTGATGGTATCCTGACCTCAAGTCAATCTTCGAGAAGAAAGAAGCTCCTCTCAACTGGTCGAATAAGTCATCGATTCAAGGCAACGGATACTTATTCCGTATCGTGACCTTATTCAACTCTCGGTAGTCCACGCACAATCTCAGTGAACCATCCCTCTTCTTCACAAACAAAACTGGAGCGCCCCAAGGTGAGGTACTCCTACGAATAATGCCCTGCCCTAATAGCTGCTCTATCTGATCCCGTAACTCTCGCATCTCAGCTGGAGCCATACGGTACGGTGCACGTGCTATAGGTCTCGTACCCGGTAGCAAATCAATAAAGAAGTCTATCTCTCGACTGGGCGGTAAGCCTGGTATCTCCTGAAACACATCTGAATACTCCCTGACAACCGGGATCGAATCTAAAGGAATAACAACCTCCTTAGAGGTATCCTCCTCTATGTAATACAGATGAGCGGTCGATCCTCCCTCTGGGCGAGGCATCGCCACTACAAACATCTCTTGCCCCGGAATGGCAAAAACAATGCTCCCGCTGAAGCAATCAATCATGGCCCTATATGCTACGAGCCAATCCATACCGATGATCACATCGTGAACATGCATGTCTAACACTAACATGTCTACAGGCAATACCAAACCACCGATCTCTACCCCCACTCCCCGGCATATAAAGAAAATAAGTGACCCACTTCCTAATGGTGAGTCGACACACGTCACTGTGCTCTCTGCCGTTGCTAACAATCCTAAAGCTTTCGCGAAGTGTGTAGCTATGAAACAATGTGTAGCACCCGTATCAAATAACACCCGACCCATAGTGCCATGGATAGGAAACGTACCCTCGATCGCGGGCGGTGCCTGTGGAACTGCAGCCTGGTGAACATTGTAGACACGTCAATACTGTAGCTGCCCCTGCTGAGCTGGGACTGCTGGAATGGGTGGCAAAGCTGCCATCTGTGGCGGTGCAGGAAGAGCGGCGGGAAACATAGGTCTCTGTGGCTCCTGGCGAGCACCCTGCTGCTGCTGCTGTGGGGCCCTGCCCCTATCAAAACAATCCTGCTTCTTATGGCCAGTCTTGCCACAAGTAAAGCACTTCCCTGGGAAGTTCCCTCCCCTCTGCCCCTGCTGTCCCCGGCCCTGGTGGCCGTTACCGTTCCTCCCTTGTCCCTGCTGGCCCTGATGGAACTGCTGCCCATTCTGCCCCTGCTGGCCCTGATGGCCATTTGAACCCTGCTGGCCCTGACGGAAACCTCCCTGTCCCTGCCTGTAGTTCCCTGACCGGAACCTCTTATTATCCCCCTGCTGGGAGCCCTGCTCAGTCTGTCTCTGCCCTTGACCGGTTTGTGCCCCGTTGGCACCCTATCCTCCAGTCCTGCCCTGATGGCTAGACTCCCCTGACCGCTTGCCCTCGGCCATATGAAAACGGTGGTCCTGGCAGTGTAATAATGCAGCGTTAACCACATCAGAATACGTGGCCAAGGATAGGTTTCCTAGCAGATGCTGACGGATCCTCCAATTCAACCCATCAGTGAACTTCTCTATCTTCTTCTTCTCTGTTGGAATCTCATCTGGAACGATATTCAACAGGTTAGTGAACTCGGCCTCATACTCGGCCACTGTCTTGCCCTCCTGTTTTAAACTCATCAGCTTCCTCCTCATCTCGGTATGAACTGCGGACGGAAAGTACTTGCGGTCGAACCGCACCCAGAACTCCTGAATCGTGAGGGTATCCCTCTCCTCCGCGGTGGTAATAGACTCCCACCACTGTAGTGCAGATCCCACTAGCTTGAAAGTAGCTAGCACCTGTTTCTGAACATCTGTGCACTCATGCATCCTCAAATGCCTCTGCATGTCTTTCCTCCATTGGCTCGAGACAACCACATCTGAGCTACCTGCAAACTCTGGCGGATGCGCTTTCTGAAAAGCGTCACGTACACGCTCCCAAGCAGACGGGAATGCATTAACCTGTACTGGCGCGGCAACCGGCGCCTGAGGCGGTGCCTGCTGAATCACGGCAATCGCGGCATTTACCGCTTGGGCTACTATAGCAGCAACCTCAGCGGCGTTCAACATACCCTGAACTGGAGCGGGCTGGGGTTCGGGCGTTGCATTCCTGGGAACTCGTCGTGCACGTCATGGAGGCATCTGAAATAAGAACAAAGTTTATAAGTTCACGGTTTATAAACTTAAAATAGCTGAAGAACGAAGCACACAAAAAGAATACAACAGTCCTAAAATATAGGGCTCTATATCAAAGAAAACGTAGCAGAAACATAATAGCCGTACAGATCCTAAAGGACACTAGAACCTGATGCTCTGATACCACCTGTGACACCCCGACTAATTAAATACCGGGTAGCTACTCCTTTATAAAATTAATTCAAAATGTCAAGTTGGCTCAGTTAATAGCATCACTGTCGAAAACATTTTATTATTACTAACCACCTAGTATATAAAAAGCAAGTTGCCAAATTTTAATTTAAGTCTCATTAACATGCAACAAAAGTAATGAAGAAATAAATAACACCATTCACCATGCTGAAGTAAAATGAATAACCATCACAAATAGAGTAAATAAAGTCTGGAGGAAACCCCTCACTACAATCCCAAAACTGAAATAAATAAACTGAACTGAAATAAAACATGCTAAAGTCTGAAAACTGAAATGTAAAAGATGCTCTAAGTAGAAATGGGCAACATGCCCTACAACTGATAGAGGGTAACTCTGTAATCCAAAAGATAGAAGCGTCTATATACAAATCCCTGTAGCTTCCACAAGCAGCTACAACTCGTCACCTGAATGAGTATCCTATGCTTGGTGTCCCTCTGGCTGAGCACCTAAAAATGGTTTTACAAAGAAAAAAGAGATTTGAAAAGCAAACGGGTCAGAGCCCGAATGTGGAGTTATATTTTAAAAACCTGCAAGTGCTTTAAAAACATTTAAAACATTAAATGCAAAGTACATGTTAGGACGTACACTCACATGATATTCTCACCTCTCGTCTAACTGTGCACTCCTAACGTAAGTACCCATCTATAACGACCCATACTACTAGCTAACTGACAACATAACTAGCTAGACTGCCAAAGGTTCTATTCATATTACTCGGTTCATTTATTATAACAATGCTCGTAATTAAATAGAGGTTTAACGTAAACTCAGTTACAAAATATGCCATTGATATAACTATCAGTTAACTCATTATATAACTCGAAACAATACCGTAATATTTTTACAACATTAACATGAGGATTCTATTAATATAATGTATATTATTCACATCATAAATATACGATACAAGCACCCCGCAATCGAAGCTATGGTGCACACATACTCTGCTATCCATCCCGGTACATCACGTACATAAGGATCACATATTCCGAATCTCTCAGGAATAGTTCAGATAACACAAATCACAAATAGTGGAGGCGAACACAGTCACCATCACATGGGTCACGCACATACCTACGCTCCCATGATCATGCAGACTTATTAATATCACAATAAGTCCTTCTATGACCTATGTTCATCGAGGTAACCAATCTAAATCCGGGCAACACAAGGATAAGAAGGCCCTAAGCGAACGTAAACCTCCCGTGATAGCAAGTATGGTAGGTATGTCATACACATAAGATTTTATGCTAAGCATTCACACATCTTAGATATCTCAATATTAATAAAGTTATACTCTACATCATTATAACGTTATTCCGAATCCATATATTTCAAGTATCCCGATAATATATAATTTAAATGGTCAACACGTCTCACGTTGTAATTCTTTAAACTTAAAACCTATCTCAAATAGACTATTAAGTCTCCCATAATTCCCACATATGACATCTTTATACCTAAGGTCTTTGCTTCTGCCCCAAACCTTATTTCATCAACTTATTCAAATTTGTACTATTAACCCAAATATTATCTCACATGACAAATTTCATTTATCTAGAATAATTCCTCAAATTACATTCCAAATAAAGTCCCATCTCATAATCATGCCTACTGGCCTTCCTTAAAGTTAAGGGTATTCATAAAGTCTCTAATAATATTATCCAAGGGTTAACACCACTAAAATTCAATTAAGGGAAAACTTCATTATTTCTAGGAAGGTCGATCGATCGACCTTGACCTTCGATCGATCGATTTTGTCGATCGATCGACTGATGAATGTCGATCGATCGATTACACAGGTGTGGTTACGGACTGTTTCGATTTGCAGATTTGAAAACATCCCAAAACTTATTTTTAAAGCATGATTCTCTAATATAACGTTATAGTAATGTCATATAACCATCCTACAATATTACTAACGTCCATAAATCAATATTTCAACAACTAAAGGCTACATATGGATCAATCTTCATCAAAAACCTAGTTTTCTAATTTATCTCAAGAACATTCATAAACCTCATCTTAAATCCGTTTTTGGTATCACAAAAGTCAGTAATTCTCTTAATATGACCTTCCAGTAACATTCTACATGCAACCTATATCCCAAAAATGAAACTAATAACTCCAATCTTATGGGTTTTTCATTATCTTCCAAGAACACATAAAGTTTTTGAATAATCTAACATGGAAGAAGCATTCTCCGAAATTTAATTGGAATAAATCACTTGCCTTGATTGTCTCTGGATTTGGTGTTGGATTTATAAGCTCTTTCTGCAGATTTTCTGCAGAATTCCTCCTCTTTCCCTTCCTCTCTAAGCTTTCTTCTGCCAAAGGTGGCTATGGTGGCTAGGGTTTCCTTTGGGAGAGTTGGAAGACTAAATGATAACCTACGTAGCTTTCTAGGTTAATAAGGGTTGGTTATGGGCTTAGTGGGTCTTATCCACATCAGATTTAATTAACCAAATTTTCGTCACTTTTAATTCCTCAAAACGTGAAATTACCAAAATACCCTTTAAGTTGTCGGTATGGCCTAAAAATACCCCGGGACCCAAACTATACCCCCGGCTAGTGTTTTCTGACTATCTCGACCCTTCCGGACGCGATGGCGCACTCAAAACGACCATACGGATTATATATTTTAAATTCACTTTTATTATCAAAATATTATACCGTGACGCGACGGTCCCACGCGTCTCAACAAAATTTCTAAAATGCCGTGTAAAAATCCCACGACAAATTTTATAATACCAAGTACATATATAATCATATATGCACATAATCAAATACCAATACGCATCTCATTAGTATTTATAGCCCGGATTAATTTCCAATTAATACGCATTTAATTAATTAATCCCAAAAATAAATATAGCTAAAAGTACGAGGTATTACAGACCGTTTGCCGTATGTTGTGATATGGTTTTTACCAAGGCGGTGTAAGATTCCGACCGTTGGTACCCATAATGATATGTGAGTGATTCCCTGGTAGATGATAGCATTGAGAACCTGCATCCTCGAGTTATAGCTCACTGGGATGGTTATTATTATATATGTGTGAATAGTATACTATTCGTATATGATTATGTGATATCATATATTTGTCTCTAGAGTAAAGAGATATAAGAATATTGATTGAATCTCATTTCGGGAGATAAAATACAGATTAAATTGTGATGAATACGTTAGAGTGAAAATGAAGAGTATATAATTATATGAGTATATATATTACTTTGGGTATCGAGGGCTTAATGGAACTCAATGACCAACATTGCCAAGGAGTAGTGTATCGGGGGGTTCCTTGTTTGGATTTCTCATGGGAGACGTCCCAGGCACGAAACGCAGTGCAATGTTGGGAGTGATGAGAAGTTAGTCCTTAGTACTCATATTTATCATATTTGTGTATCTCGACGATCGACAGTGCCAAGGAGTAGTGTATCGGGGTGGTCCTTGTTTGGATTTTGCTTGCGAGACGTCCCACGCACGAAACACCGTGCACTATTGAGAATTGATAATAATTGATTAATCATTTATAGAATAAGAGAATTTGGGTTATACGCGTCATGCATTGAGGGAATAATGAATCTTGATAATCAATACTGCCAAGGAGTAGTGTATCGGGGGTGTTCCTCGTTTGGATTTTGCTTGCGAGACGTCCCACGCACAAAACGCAGTGCAGTATTGAGAATTGGGAGAAGTTTAGTACTTACCACTTAGATGCTAAAAATTCATTTATATATTTTTGTCAATAATTAAAATATGAGAAATTCGAGTGAAATAGAATTTTTTTGTATAGTTTATATGTTTAGTAAGTTGATGAAGAATTGAGATTGGAAATAGTAGACGTTGAGAAATAAATTGGATGGATTTTAAATGAGTATAAATTGGGAGTAAGTTAGATTACCTTGCCTAGATAGACTTGGGCACTCATTTGGAGATCATGTGCGTTTAGTGCGTGCTTTAGATGAGATGTGAGTTGGATTTTCTGGAGTGTGTGACTCCACTTTAATCATGTTATAATGCATTTATAATTATTATGCATTTTGATGCACTTGCTAAAAATGTTTTCACACCTCGGCTCTGACCCGTTTATATTTTCTCTTGCTATGTATATATTGTATTAATTTTGGTGTTCCTACTCACGGACGCCATTGATGATATCCATCCAGTGTATTCATGGAGTTTTGGCAGTAGCGGACTGTTGCGGTATTTTTTAATAGTCGTTTCCTATCTTTCATGTATCAAGATCGTGATTCAGTTTGTGTATCGGGATTATACCGAAGTGTTGTCGTGTAGCACTTTCATATTTTATTTCTCAGACTGTTGTATTGTCTATGACCCGATAGCATATTCGGGTATTTTATTTCTTAGATTGTGTTGTACTCTTTTATTAGTCTCATTTATATCATTTGAGCGTGTGTGTCTCTTATCATGTATAGTTGTTATGTCGTTGGTTAGTTGTTGCGTAGTTTGTTTTAATAATGTTTTAAAATAATTTTTTTGACACCCTCTTTTTGTAGTAATGGGTTGTCAGTCGTATTTATTTTAGAATCATCAGTAGATGCTGAGAATGATCCACTTGAGATTCCTGATTATTTTAGTATAGAGTTGGCCACCTGTTATTATTCTAAGCGGGGTGTCACAGGTGGTATCAGAGCTTCAGGTTCTAGTGTAATTAGGATCTGTGTGGGTTTACTGCGATCTTTCGTAAGCGTTCTTGAAGTAGAGCCCTATTATTAGGATTGTTGCGTTCATACTTCCATATTTTTTTCTGTGATGAGAAAACATTTGAAAGGCATTCTGATACACTTGTTCTTGTTTCAGATGCCACCGAAGATAGGTCGTTCAGGCAGGGAAAATAATGGGGCTGAGAGTGTGGAACCCTAAATACCTCAAAGGACTATGACTACAGATGAAGTTATCAGTATTGTGGCACCACCAGTAACTGTTGCCATTTATGCGATGGCACATCAACCTGCAGTTCAAGCAGCCCAAACCCATCAAGGACCGTCTTTGTGGGAAAGATTGCAGGAAGATTTTAGGAAGGGGCATCCCCTAGAGTTTTCAGGGGGATTTAATGCAATGGCTGCAAGTCAATGGAAGAATAGTATACAAAGGCACCTTCGTATAGTTGAATTTAGTGAAGTGTAGAAGCAATTTCTTTCCACCTTTGAGCTAGCGGGAGCAGCTCTCCAGTGGTGGGAGTCTGTCACCACATCTGAACAGAGAGATACATTGCCCATAAAAGATTTTTGGGAACTCTTTGATTGAAAGTATTTCCCTTCCGCAATTCAGAAGGAAATGAGGAGGAAATTGATGGATGTGTTTCAAGGTAATAGAAAGGTGGTCGAGTACGAAGAAGAATTTACTCGATTGGTGAGTTTAATACCTGAGGAAGTGAATAAAGAAGAGAAACTAATATCAAAATTTATGCGAGGTTTAAATGGGCAGAGAGGATTTGTGGGTAGATGTTTCTTTTGTAAAGAATTTGGTCATAGGAAGAGAGATTGTCCTAAAAGAGGTAAAGGACCACGTTTTGAAGAAGCTTTGGATGTGAAACCCTTATAGCAAATTCGAGGCATTTTAGGCCAGGGGACTTTGTGTGGGAACCCGTTGATGAAGAGATGAAATCGGACTAGAGAGGTATGGTGTAAGTTATTTTCCTTTGTGAATAGGATTATGCTATATGAAGTCTTAGAAGTATTGTGTGTAAGATTGAAAAGAGTGGTTAGTGCTATAACCCTATTATGTATAATATGAACCAAAAAGGGAATATTTAGCAAGTAAGGCTCTTATATTATTATCTTTTGAGAGAACAGATTATTTTGTAATGTGCTAGAAAAAGAGCTATAACTTTATTATGAACGTAAGAACTGTTGTAATGTGTTAAGTAGTAATGATAAAGCTATTTGATTTATAGTCATGCTAGACTTATGTATTTGTTATATTCTAGCTATGGAAGATCCTAGTGAATGGAAATATATTATTATGATGAGAGAGATTCTTACTGAAAAGAATTCAGAATTTAGTAGATTATGTCGAGTGAAATAGAATGTTTTTGTATAGTTTATATGTTTAGTAAGTTGATGAAGAATTGAGATTGGAAATAGTAGGCGTTGAGAAATAAATTGGATGGATTTTAAATGAGTATAAATTGGGAGTAAGTTAGATTACCTTGCCTAGATAGACTTGGGCACTCATTTGGAGATCATGTGCGTTTAGTGCGTGCTTTAGATGAGACGTGAGTTGGATTTTCTGGAGAGTGTGACTCCACTTGAATCATGTTATAATTCATTTATAATTATTATGCATTTTAATGCACTTGCTAAAAATGTTTTCACACCTCGGGCTCTAACCCATTTATATTTCTCTTTCTATGTATATATTTTATTAATTAAGGTGTTCCTCCACAAGGACACCATTGATGATATCCATACAGTGTATTCATGGAGCTGTGGCGGTAGTTTACTGTTGCGGTATTTTGTTATAGTCGTTTCCTATCTTTCATGTATCTAGATCAGGATTCAGTTTGTGTATCGGACTTATACCCAAATTTTGTAGTGTAGCACTTTTATATTTTATTTCTAAAACTGTTGTATTGTCTGTGACTCGACAGCATATTCGGGTATTTTATTTCGTACATTGTGTTGTACTTTTTTATTAGTCTCATTTATATCATTTGTGCATGTGTGTGTCTCTTATCATGTATAGGTTTTATGTCGTTGGTTAGTTGTTGCATACTTTGTTTTAATAATGTTTTAAAATAAAAAAAAATTGACACCCTCTTTTTGTATTAATGGGTTGTCAGTCGTATTTATTTTAGAATCATCAGTAGATGTTGATAATGATCCACTTGAATTTTTTTATTATTCTAGTATAGGGATGGCCATCCGTTATTATTCTAAGTGGGGTGTCACAACGAAAAACTCCCACACACGACCTGAAGCCCCTGATCGAACCCGTAATCCCCTTAACATGAGACCCTACACCTGCCCGAACCCATACCCGTTCCTATTTCGGTCCAACTTAACCCGCCACACGAACTCGTTTCTGCAAACCTGTGGCAAACCCGAAGCTAAACCCGTGCTCCTGTCCAACTGAATCTGCTATCCCTCTCCCTCCGGTCGGAAACCCGGAACCTAAGCCCAACAGCCCCTTCACCTGGCCTTCGAGAACCCAAGCCGCGACCCAAAACTTTCCACAACCGAACCATGACCTCAGTGAAACCCAGAAACCATCTTCGGCCCAGCCGCGAGCTCCGGCATCGCAGCCCAGTGCTGGCCAAAACCCAATAACCCGAATCCACTTTCGATCTAGAACCTGACCTCCCATCTCATTAAACCCGAAATCAACTCAGTTAACCTGAGACCCATTTCATTTTCACCACAAGGTAAAATCGTTTCCATCTGCCAATGTCCAAAAAAAAACCCAAAAGACTCCTAAGTCATTTAACCCATGTGTTAATATCCCATTTTACCCCACATTCCAAAATTACCCCCAAACACCTCTCCCTCATGCACTTACGTATGTACTTGACCAATATATCCTCCAACTCCCCTCACACCTCATAACCCACATGCACTTGTGTGTTTGTTCCAATCTACCCCTTGCTCCATGGCCACACTATTTAAATAGATGAAGAACATTTGATAAGGGGATCTCCAAATTAGTTTTTAAGCTTTGTGTGATAAATTTCTCTAGACTCCTCTTTAGAGAGCATTTGCATTTTTAACAAATATCTCAATATAGAGGTGTGTAGTGAAATTTATCTCTACTGTAAATTCCACCCCAGCCATCTATAATGAATTTTTGCATTTTTAGCAATTATTTAATAATATATTGATGTAGTTAAATTCATCCCTTATGGGAGATAAATTCTAATCCATTCCTTTATGTTGAGATTTTTCCTTTTTAGCAATTAGCTCAACATAAAGTTATGATTTAGAATTTATTTCTTTTGATGAGCTCTAATGTATAATTTTATAATATTAGGATTTGCATTTTTACCAAATCTCTTTTATTATTTAATTGTCCACTATGAATTCATCCATTATCCTTCTCTTATTATTTTTACTTTGTATATTCATTTTAGATTCAATAAATACATTAGTAAGAGATTATGATTGAGAGATTTTTGATGTATAATTGAAGATTCCATTTCAATTCAAGGCTTAAATGGGTTTGATCTCCTCCTCTTGATTACTTTTAGTTTAATCCTCACATGCTCTTTTTTGTATACTTTTATTTTTATTTTTTTGGATGATGATTATTAAGGGCTAATCTCCCATTTATGGGATGAAATTTTGAAGCCCTCATGAGTCCAATTTTGTTAGTTTACTTCGTAGGACAATTTTTTTTATCTCACTTTTCTTAAATTATCTTTTACTTCTTAATTACTAGTTATAAAAATTATTACATTTAGTTAGTTAAAAAAATCCCTTGAAAAATCCATAAAAAAAATAGAAATAGCAAAAATAGAAATATAATAATAAAATGCAAATGAATCTATATATGTCCTCTCCAATTTTGTGTTTCACCCTTAGATTTGGATTAATACCTCACTTACCGCTATATTCTAGTTTTGTTATACTTTTATAGGTCTGTGAAGATTTTTTATGGAAAGAGGAACTGCACAATGACAAATACAATAGAGACACAATTTATTTTTGTCATCATACATATTTGAACAAGTCTAGTGTTTAAGATTTGAAAAGAAAAAAAATATTTCTAAAACTGTTTTACAGTATGGAAAACATTACTTAAAGAGACATAAGACATGCGAAGATATATAGGATATATAATCTGTTGTGTAAGAATTCAGTTTGTAAATAAGGGTAAGTGTGTCATATAGGGTAACACACGTCACAAACACTACACTACTACACGTAACTATTAGAATTAATAGGCACTGAGCTGAACTGTGCTGAGGAAGCTAGAGGGAAAATTGGGAAGTGAAGAAGACAAAGTACAAAAGACAAATTAAAGGTGAGATTCAGAAAAGGAAACCATTGCAGAGCCTTGGTATAGGAATAGTTGTTTGTAAATCGTTCCATATTGATTTGTTTTAGTGAACTGCGGTAGATTAGGTGACCCTAGAGGATCCGTCATTTTTTCCAGGGGAAGGGTTTTTGCGACGTAAAATAAATCACTGCGTGGTGTAAATTCTGCATGAAAAGTAGGATTTAAATCTAAAAACTCACCTAATAAACTGAATTAGTTATTATCTACTTAACAAACTAGTTTATTTAAGATAATAAATAAGACTCTAATCAACTTACCAAACATTATTTGGTTTGTAGTATAGTTAACAATTAAAGTAAATTTTAAATTGGCCCACCTTGAATAATCTATAAAAACTCATAGGTATTTTGCGTTTAACTAACAATATTTTATTTTCGCACTATAGTCTATTGTGCCTTAGTCTCCCACTCAAGTGGTATCAGAGCTAGACTTTATAAAGATCTGTTTGATAAACTTTTGTTAAACTTATTTTACCTTATTTTAATGGAAGATTCAAGTCAATTACTTAGGTTAGGTAATTTTAGTAGACCTCTTATATTCGATGTCACCAATTTTCCATACTAGAAAATTAGAATGATTGTGTTTATTGAAGGGACATTGGGAGATGATTTTTGGGATCCAATTGAAAATGGCTATAGGCACCCCACTACTGCTATAGATGAAGGGAACACTATCTTTAGAAATCTTGAAACCACTAAATTATCTCTTGATCAAAAGAAGATAAGAAATTTAAATAATAAGGGTAAAAATGTTATTTTCATGAGTGTCCGTGAAAACGAATTAAAAATTATATGTCACTCCACTGCTAGCAAATATGCTTCAGATACTTTAGTAATAACACACGAGGGAGACACTAGAGTAAAGGAGTGTAAAACTCAAATGTTAGTTCAACAATACAATATGTTAGTTATGAAAGATAACGAATTGTTTGATGAATTTTACATGCGTTTAACTGATACAATTACCCAGCTACTTGCTAACGGTATAGAATACACTGATAAGGAAGTTTGTGTTAAGATCTTATGGTCCCTTACCCCTATATTTGAACATAAATGTTACATCATAGAAGAAATAAATTATACATCTGTCACACCTGAAATGCTAAGCTCTAAATTGAGAAATATGGAACATTAATCAGCCTTTAGGAAGAGTCTTACATCTTATGATAAGAAAGAGTTGACCAATCCTTCTAAAGTTTTGTTTGAAACTGCTTGTTCTAATAAAAATAAACATAGGGTAGTTAAACAACAATCTGAGATGGATAATGAGTCTGATGTGGATTCAAATGAAATTGACAAGATCAATAATGAACTTGCTCTTATGTCTTCCCAATTTAAGAAACTTTTGAAGCACATAAATGATGTTGCTAAGAGATGTATACAAGAAAATAATCAATCTAGTTAGTCCACCCGACCCCACAACAGAAGTTCAAAACTGACTTCTGATTATGATAATAAAATTAGTAAGATTGATAAATCTAAAATGGCTTGTCACAATTGTGGGAAACTCGATCACTTCATTGCCAAGTCTAGGTCTAAACCATAGCCCAAGAACTCTAAAAAAAATAAGGCACACATGACTAAAACTTGGGATGAATCTTCTAATTATGAATCAGAAGAAGACCAAGAAGAATATGAATTAACTTGCCTTGCATTTTTAGGAGAAGTTTATGATTGGTGCAGAGACATGTACGTGGTAGGAATGACTAGTTTCGAAGATGAATGTGAATCAGATATAGTGCTTGATTTGATTAATGTTGCTAAATCTTTAATAGCTAGTCAACCTTCCATGGTTGAATTAACTTCTTTGTTTGATTCAAAACGTGTTGTGTGTGTATGATACTAAGTCTGATGATAGCAAAACTTCTCACACTAACACCGATAATGATGAAAATTTTGTTGGATATGATGATTACTCGAAATTTCATGTCAAAAATTTACAAAATAGATAATAATTATCTAATCTGGTTAAACTCTTAGTGAGACCCTAAAAAATCAATATAAGACTTTTCAACAAAATTCGATTGAAATGAGCAATGTCAAAATCGATTTTGAAAAACAGACACTAGACTTCAAATACCAGATTTTCACATTAAATGGAAATTTGATTTATTTAGAAGAAAAATATAATGCAACACTTTTACAAATCGAAAAATCTAAAGAAGTTTATGAAACTTCCTTCAAAATGTGTCGTAGTCGTGATATAACATTTTTCGACCTTGATCAACTTCTTGTTGTACAGTATTACAAGGGTGATACTAGAGGGTTAGGATATGAGTAAACTCTTGAAAAAAGATGATTCCAATAGACCAACTGTCTTTGTGAAACCCAAGAAGAAACGAATCTTCAGTTGGATAGTTGGTTGTCTAAAACGGCTAAAGGAAAACAACTTTTAATTGAATGTGATTTTGAAGTGACATTGATAATTTCATTGGGAATTATGTGGAACCATATTCATCAAAATATTTCCCCCTGCTAAGTGACTTTATAGACCTCCTAATCCAAATATTCATGACGAATTCGTTAAGAGTTTAGTGAGAAAACACCATTATTCAGACATGCCTACTTCTAGTAAATTTTGTACTAGCTGTGATGTTTTTGGACACCAAAATTGTGACTGCTAAAGGCTTCATAAGTAAAATTCCCATTTTTACTTTAACTCAAAAGTTAGGATATTTTGTAATAAAACCATGAACAGTAGTAGATCATTCCCTTTGTTTTATAAGCCTAGACCCAAGACTATTGGAAAATAAAAAATAATAGGCAAATCCCCTTCCCGATCTCAAAATAAGGCACAAAGAAATGTTAAAATAATGCCTATTTGGATCCGAAGTGATGATTTAAGAACCCCGCTAAACCGTTTTAATCTAAAATCTTTTGTAGTCTTGACGGCCCTACGCTATGAGATGCAAATTGTTGGTTTGTACTTAAACAGCGGTTACTCGTGCCATATGACGAGGGATGTTACCAAACTAAAGGATATTGTCCATTATAATGGTGGCAAAGTTACATTTGGGGATTATATAAAAGGAAATCGTATAGAAGAAAACTGTTACAATGCATCTGGTGCTGCATCTTGTAATGTGACACTTTTGGATGATTATGATCTATGGAATAATAGGTTGGGACACATCATTTTGCATTTCTAAATCTTTTTTCACAATAAGAACTTGTGAGAGGCTTACCTTAAGTAAAGAAATTCCCCACTGCTGTTTGCGGTCTATGTCAAGTGGGTAAAATTACTAAGTCTCCTCATAACAAAGTTAAAGATGTTAACACCACTGTTCCTCTAGAACTTCTCCACATGGACTTAATGGGTCCAATGATGACTATCAGTTTAAGTGGAAATTCATATATCTTAGTTATTGTTGATGATTTCTCTTGTTTTACATGGGTTGCTTTCATGAAAATAAGTCATAAACTTTTAACCAATTTTTGAAAATTCTGACAAAACATGAAAATGAGAAAGAGACCCAAGTAACATGAATTTGAAGTGATAGAGGTGATGAGTTTAAAAAAACCAGAATCATTGAATATTGTGATGCCAATGGTTACTCCCATCAGTTTAGTGCTCCAAAACTCCTCGACAAAATGGGGATGTAGAGTGGAAAAATAGGGTCGTACAGGAAATGGATAGAGTCCTTATTCATGCCAAAAATTTACCGCTATATTTTTAGGAAGAAGCATGCATTACTGCCGTTCACATCATTAATCGCATTTACCTAAAAAAGAATACCAAAATGGCCCCTTTGGTTCAACAAAAAGCCTAATGTAAAATATTTTCGAACCTTTGGCTCAATCTGTTATGTTTGCAATGATAAAAAAAATAGCTCTAAATTCGAATCCAAAGGGGATAAATTAATTTTGTTTCGCTATTCACAATATAGCAAGGCATATAGAGTTTACAACCTAAGAAAAAAATCCATTCTTGAGTCCATAATTTTTTTGGTAATTGATAGCACAATTAAGCCTGTTAGTAAGGATCCACCCATTGAAATTGATTTGCACACAAACATCTTAAATGATCCGATTTCAACATAAGATGAATCTTTTCCAACACCAACCCAAGTCTTGCCTAACTGGGTTTCAAAAGATCATCCCTCTACATAAATTGTGGGAGATATATTTGCGCATGTGCGGACTAGGAATCAATTACGTCAAATAGCTCACTTAACTACTTTTGTATCCCTTGTGGAACCAGAATTAGTAGATGAGGCACTTTGTGATCCTTTATTGGATTGATTAGACACAAGAGGAGGTATCTCAATTTAAGGATCATGGCATATGGTATCAAATTTCGATCCCTAAGGATATTAAAGTAATTGGAACAAAATGGATTTTCAAAGATAAGATCGATGAGAAGGATATAATCAATTGAAATAAGGGTAGACTTGTTGCTTAGGGTTCTTCTAAAATAGAAGTAATAGACTGTGAAGAGACGTTTGCCCCAATAATGCGTCTTGAATTAGTGAGATTACTTCTAGCTGTTGCGTACACTTATAATTTAAGTTCTTTCAAGTGGACGTCGAATTAACTTTTCTTAATGGTATTCTGTCTAAAGAGGTTTACGTTGAGCGACTCAAAGGACTTCAAGATCAAAAACACCCTGATAATATTTATAGACTTAAAGAGGCCTTATATGGTTTAAAACAAGCTCCTTGGGCTTGGTAAGAACGCTTAACTGCTTTCTTATGTTCACATGTCTTTATTAGAGGAGGTGTAGACCAAACTTTATTTGTCAAGAAAACTAATAAAATAACATTTTAATTGCTCAGATTTATGTAAAAGACATTACTTTTGGGTCAACCTCTCAAAATGAAGTTAATAAATTTTCAAAAGACATTAAAAGTGAATCTAAAATGTCACTTATGGGGGAGTTACAGTATTTTCTAGGACTCCAGATCCAACAACGTAGTGATGTCTTGTTTATATGGCATTCTATATATGCAAAGGATTTAATTCTTAAATTAGGACTTGAACATTCTAAAACATTATCTACACCTATGTCCAAAAGCACCATGTTAACAAAATTTGAAAGTGGCACTGATGTGATCCTACCTTATACCGTAGTATTATTGGTAGTTTGTCATAATTAATTGCTTCTAGGCCTGATATTCAATATGTTTTATGTATTTGTGTGCGATTTCAATCCAGTCCCAATGAGTCTCATCTTATTTGTGCTGAAAATATTTTAAAATACGTTAAAGGCATAATTGAGTATGGACTCTGGTATACCAATGACTCATCACGTGAGATAACTGGGTACTCGGATGCGGATTGGGGCAGAAGCACTAATGATTATGTTCCACCTCCGGTGGTTGCTACTATGTTGGATAGAACCTTGTAGGATGGACTAGTAAAAAGAAGACTAGTGTTACTTTATCTACTGTCGAATCAGAATAAATTGTTGCTGGTGCATGTTGTTCTAATCTAATTTGGATTAAATAGATGTTATCTTGTTATGGTATAATTGTGTCCAAAGTTCACTTATATTGTGATAATGAGAGTTTTATTTGCATAGCTAAAAATCCGGTATAGCATAGTAGGAGTAAACACATTAATATAAGACATCACTTTATAAGTGAGTTGGTAGAATCAAAAGAGTTTATAATAGAACATATTTCAATCGATAAACAACTTGATGATCTTGTTACAAAACCATTAGATAAATTTATATTTGAAAGATTGAGACATATGATAGGAATGACTGTACTTGGTAACTATAATATATTTATAATGCATACTGATTACTAGATCTCTGAGATTTTAGGACAAAGATATCTACTAATAATGGTATCTCTTAAAATCATGTTTAATGTAGGATACGTTTATTTGCAGTTTATAAACATTGCCATATGTTAATTTCTCACAATTGTACAATTTAGTAAAAATGGGGGAGATGTGAGTACATATTTCTATTTAGTGTGTTGATATTCTTTCATGCATATTATCTTGTCTTATTCTGTCCTTCACATTTATTTAAATCTTTTAATAGTTCCATAGAGGAAATGCTTCTAACTTGATATCTCGGTAGGAAGGTTATTTATTATTTTGCAGTTTTTCTCATCGGTCCTCCGTTATTGAGTCCTTTTCTTTTCTCAAATGGGGTGGGTAGTTATAATCATTTTTTTATAGGAAAATCTAGGAATTTTTACCTTAGTATATTATTTGATGTACTAAAGGGTTTAATCAAAATTAGTCCAATGGGGGAGTTTGAAGGTGACTATATAGAGCACTCCTAGGGTTTGTGTTTTGTGCTTTAGCAATATAGACCTTTATCTAGTTGGACTTGCATTTTAATAAGATTTTTTCTATAATTAGGTCACTACATCAAAATGGGTAAATTGTCACCCTTCCAGCAGCTACCCTTGTCACGGTCATTGACCATGACAAAAAAATATGCATTTTTTGTCACGGTCATTAATCGTGATACTCCCGTGACAACGTATTGTCACGGTCATTGACCGTGAAAAGTTGAAGTTGTCAAGGTCAATGACCGTGACAATTCGACAGATTTGGTGTAGTGGGTCGCGTCTAGCTGCCTATGCCAAGATCTCTACTCAAGCCTACATCAATTCAGAATTCAGCCATATATTGAAGGTAGTCTCTCACACCTTTCCACATTGGATTATAGGATTTATTTTTGCACCACATAGGATGCATGTTGCATTTCACTACATTACATTAGATCATTTCTCATGATTTGTGTGTATATGTTTAAAGAAAATTTTAAATATTTTAAAAAACATTTTAAAACCATTTAAATCATATTCATTAAAAATTTAAATTATAAGATATAAAGATAAATTCTCAAGAATTTTTTTTTGTGTAAAACATATAAATTATTTTTCTGAATTTTTTCATATTTTTTGGGAATTTTTCTGATATAATTTTCATTTTAAAATGCTTTCAAAACCATTTAAATTTCTAAATTAAATATTTGCTTATTTTATATTTATTTTAATGTTTATACATGTATTGCACCTGTCTTATACCTGCCAACATACGCATTCCATATATCTATATAATATGGGACAATGATGTTATGAATAGTAACTCATGTATGATAAGGCATGCATGGCATTTTATGTGTTGCATGCATACACATGCATGTATGCATGCATACATACGTTATTATTTTATTATTTTTTTATTAAAATATTTAAAAAAATGATTTTTTAAATATTTAAAAAATATATATATATTTTTTATTTTTTTTAAAAGTTTTTTTCTAAAAAATAACAGGTTATTATGGGCTAGGTTTCATCACGGGGACATATTTATCACCGTGCTCTCGGGCATGGGCATCCGCTAGTATATATATATGCGGTCTCCAACGGTAATATTGCAAACTAGCACATGGTTTTCAGCCCATGGTTTTGTGTTAGTGGATTCCATGTGTCACGCTTAGAGGATGTTGCTTTGTGTTTTTTTTCGTCATCCTAGGATTATAAATTAATCTACGTATATGACTCATCCTTTCCAATCCTTGTGTTGTCCTTATTTACGAATCACCACACATCTCATATCTCTGTAAATTAAGACCATGGGTCTCCATTTTTTTCAACCAAGATTATTTTTTTTTAGAGATGTTACTCAGACGAGAGAGAGAGAGAGAGAGAGAGAGAGAGAGAGAGAGAGAGAGAGAGAGTTTGCACCCACCCACCCACCCACCCACCCATCCACCCACCGTGTTCCTCATAAGAGTTAATCTTCACTGAAGATTAATTTTGAGCACAAGAACATTTACATTCATATTGTTTTTCGGTTTAGTGTGACCTGTGTGATTTGGTTATCTGTTGAAACGAAACTCTACGTTCACTTGTATTTTTCAAGACCAATCTTCTTGTAAGTGAAAATTTGCTCTCATCTTTTATTTTGCCTGATATGTTCATAGATCTATTTTTGGTATATGATTGTTTGAACACTTTGTCACACATGATCATACACTTTTTGTTTAGATCTTTTTTCTAGACCATTCTTCATGATTTCTTGCATATGATTTCTTCCATGATTTCTTGCATATGTGAATGGGTTGTATAAATCGAGTACTGAGGGTCTAATGGATCTCGACGATCGACCTTGTCGTGCAGTAGTGTATCGGGGGGTTCCTTGTTTGGATTTCGCTTTGCGAGACACCCCACACACGAACATGGTATAGTGTTGAGACTGGGGAGAAGTGTAACCCTTAGTGCTCTAATATTGGGATTTATTATATGGTGTGTGTGTGTGTGTGTGTTTGTGTGTGTGTGTGTGTGTGTGTGTGTATATATATATATATATATATATATATATTATGTGTTGAGGGTCTAATGGATCTCGAAGATCGACCTTATCGCGTAGTAGTATATCGGGGGGGTTCCTTATTTGGATTTCTCTTTGCGAGACACCCCACGCACGAACTTGGCACAGTGTTGAGACTGGGGAGAAGTTTAGCCCTTAGTACTTGGACTATCTAGGGTTGATAGTAGTTAGGTGGTAGACTAGTTTAGCAGGGTAGCTTGATTAGGATGTTTAGAGGGATGCGATAGGAGTGTACTATTAGAAGAGAGGTGAGGGGTAACTCATGGGAGTGCGATACCAAATTTAAATATGAGATAAAACCTTTTTCTAAAAATAAGGCATTTATGCACTTGCTAAATATTTTCAAAACTCGGGCTCTGACCCGTTTATCTACTTTTCCCTCTCTTGCTATATATATATATATATATATATAGGTGTCCAGACACAGGGACGCCTGGATGGCACTTCTTTCGAGTCAGACGTTAGCTGCAATAGTTGTGGATGCGTGCAGGTTCTCGATAGACGCTTCTATAATTGTACTCTATATAGGAGGTACTATATAAATATTCGGGCCAATGGCCCAATTTCATTTATTTATTCTTTACCGCCTTTTAGTGGGACATTCGATATGGTTGTATATTTGACCGAGTGTTCGATTATTTTATTTCATTTCAGTTTCATTTACGCAAATTGTGTGGATGTTTTAATTGTAGTTGTTTAAAAAGAGTAGTTAAGTAAAATTTTGACACTAGCCTAATATGTTATTAGTAATTAAAATTGATTTTTGACAGTGATGCTAATAATGATCCATATGAGACTCCTGTTTTAACTTGATATAGGAGTGATCGCCCAGTATTTTATTAGGCGAGGTGTCACAAATGGTATCAGAGCATCAGGTTCTAGTGTCCTTAGGAATCTGTGCGGACGTACTACAGTTTCAGCGTTGCTCTCGATTTGTTATAGAGCCTCAGGATTAGGATTGTTGATTTCTTTTCCGAGATTTCGTTCTCCTGCTATAGTATAAGATTATGTAAATCTTTTGCGCGCTCGTTTGAAATTCGTGTGCAGGGCTTGGATGGCAGTAGGAGGTGGGGCTTAGCTGGAGCAGCTGGTAGAAGTTGGGAACGTGGACCATAGTAGAGGTCACTTCCTTTATCGCAATTGCTAAGGATTGTTGCAACGACTACTAAATTATAGTAGTTATGAGTATCGTAGTACCGCCATAGTAGAGTGTGGTACTAAAGATAAATTTCCAGTAAAGTAAGGGTTCGAAAAGGGTCTTTGATAAGGATCGGCCAGAGGCCGAAAATGGATAAAGGCAAAGTTGTTGTTATGAGTTTTACATGAATGAAGGAGGTATATTTGGTGTGACTAGATAAAGTCGAAGTGTTCGCTAACCCTAGGCTCGTGTGTGTAATTTGAGCTTTGTGGCGGTACCAATAACATTATATAATGTGTGCCTATGTGTTTTCTGCGGTTGCAGAGTTTTATTTTCCTTCATTCACTATATAAAAAAGGGTGTTGATATTATGAACATATATGTTTGGTTTATAATACTCATTTTATATGTTCATACGAGTATGGTAATATGGTGAGTATGGTATGTTGTTGGTTATTCGGAGCTATAGCAGGCTAATGATGGCAAGACCATCGTGTCCGCAGTTCCAGGGTGGAACGTGTTGTTGATTGCTATATCTCACCTGGATATAGGTTGATTTCTCCGTTATTATGTGCATAGATGGAACTTCGATGATCAGAGGTTTCATTATCATGATTTGAGTATGTGGCGACCTTATAGATATGATTTGAGGTGTGCCAGATTATTGTTGAGCTGTGAGTTTAATCTCATTATTGATTGCGCGAGGACTTAAAATTAGTGCGAGCGCTGGGTGGTGTGACTCTTAGTTAGAGATAGGAGTTCAGACCACCTTTTGTTGGAATAGGGGAGAGGGTTATCCCGGTTGCATGTTTGAAATAACGGACCTCCATGACCGACGAAGTTAAGTAGTAGTGTGTGGAGGGGTTCCTTGTTTGGATTTCGCTTTGCGAGACGCTCCACGCATGAACCTTAACGACGCCGGGAGTGGAGAGATGTTATAGGATGCAAGGATGTTGGTTTTATGGGAAAGTCTTATAGTGTTGATGATCCACTATAGACTATGAACCATGTGATGATAGTATGTTTATGGGAATATTGTGCTATGGAAAAGCACCAAAGTGGTCCTATCACCACAAGTGGGTGGGTGAAGTAGGACTTAGAGAAATTTATTTGAGGATTTTGGTCAGGCCTTAATGAAAAGGCAAATTTTGGGGAGATATGTTTTGGTTATGATGTTCGTGATGATTTTACAGAAAGTGGGCACTTCAATTAGTTAGATGGAAAGTTAGAATGGTAGAAATGCGTTCGTAGGTTAGCGAGGTAGGATTTAGGACGTCCCGTTGGTGTGCCTTAGGTCTCTATATCTAGATGATCGACAACGCGAGGGAGTAGGTTAACGGGAGGGTTCATTGTCTGGATTTTGCTTTGCTAGACGTCCCACACATGAAGCCAAGCAAATGTCGAATGTTGAGAGAGGCCTTGGGCACTAGGGATATTTAAGAGTGTATTCGTTTCGCGTAGGTAGGATAACGCATGGACCATGGCATTGTTAGGACGTAAGTTTAATGGAGTTAGTGGCGCCGATGTAAGGAAAATTGAATTTCGCGGGTTGGGTGGACCCATGTGTAAGTATTACACCGAGGAAAGGAGACCCTCATTTAGAGAGAGTGTTACGTGTAGAACATTCACAATGTATGTGCAGTTGTTCACGGGTTAGATAGGTGTATGGGCACCTTAGTGTGACACCCCGACTAATTAAATACCGGGTAGCTACTCCTTTATTAAATCAATACAAAATGTCAAGTTGATTCAGTTAATAGCATCACTGTCGAAAACATTTTAAAGATTACTAACCACCTAGTATTTAAAAAGTAAGTTGCCAAATTTTAAATTAAGTCTGATTAACATGCAATGGAAGAATAATGGAAGAACAACAAAATCCATTCACCATAACGAAGTAATGAAATAACCAACAATTAATAATAAGTCCGGAGGAAAATTCCTCACCACAATTCCACAACTGAAAATAATATGACATGTCTGAATCCTGAATTAATTACATGCCCGAAGTCTGAATAACTGAAATAAATGAAATGTCTCAAAAAGAAATGGGCAACATGCCCTACAACTAATAAATGCTGAATATAGAGTCAAGATAGATGAAGCGTCTACAAGCAAAGTCCTGTAACTTCCACAAACAGCTACAGCTCGTCACCTGAATGAGGATCCTAAGCATAGTGTCCTTATGGTTGGGGACCTAAAATGGTTTTTACAAAAAAATAGACTTGAAAGCAAATGGGTCAGAGCCCGAAAGTGGAAATCATTTTAAAAACAGCAAGTGTTTTAATAACATTAAAACATTAAATGCAAAATACATGTTAGGACGTGCACTCACATGAAATTCTCACCTCTCAACTACATGTGCACTCCTAACGTACCGTACCCATCTAAATAACATACATATTTAACCAAACCGTAATAAGTTCTACCCCTTACTACTCGATTCCCATAATACATTCTAGCGTTATCAATTAAATAGAGGCTTTACTTAACTCAGATTCTCAATTAGTAATACAATTCACTATCGGTTAACCCGTTATGTTTTCTCAAAACATTACCATAAGTATATTCACAATACCAACATGAAAGTTCCCATTAATTAAGTGCATATTATTCACGTCATAAATATACAATACAAGCACCCCGAGACTAACCTGCGGTGCACACATACTCTGCTATCCATCCCGATACATCACGTACATAAGGATCACGCATTCCGAATCTCTCAGGAATCGTTCTCAGATAACAACAATCACAAACAATGGAGGCGAACACAGTCACATCACATGGGTCATGCACATACCTACGCTCCCACGATCAGCAGACTTATTAACATCCCAATAAGTCCTTCTCTGACCTATGTTCATCGAGGTACCAATCTAAATCCGGGCAACACAAGGATTAGAGGGTCCTAAGCGAACGTAAACCTCCCGTGATAGCAAGTATGGTAGGTATGTCATACACATAAAATCATATACATATACTAAGTATGCACACATCTTAGTAGTCACCATAATATATTTGTGATACACGTCTTATTCTCGTACCGACATATAATGCTACACAATTTATATGTTCCCGGTTATTATAATCATTTAGGCCGTCAATAGTTCTCGCATCGTAATAGACACTCACATCCTAATTCATAATTCCCCTTAGGTTCAAACTACACTTCTTGATTTTACTCCTCATTATATCCCAAATATATCAATTAATCCACAAGTAAGTGTTATCTCTCCATATAAACAAGTTTATGGAACACTCGGGACGAAAACAGGCTAAAAAGCCTAAACTGTCAACTCGTTAGAATTCTCATTCGAACGAGGCTGTTCGAACGAGAGTTCGTTCGAACGAAGTGGGCCTTCTAACGAGATCTCGTTCGAATGAAAGTCATAGAACGAACATCCCTCTCATTAGAAGTCAAACTGTCAACTCGTTAGAAGCTCATTCGAACAAGCTCGTTCGAACGACCTGGGCAGGTCTTCTAACGAGTGGCCAAATTTGAGCCCATATTTCCTATGTTCATTTTTCCAACTTTTCTTCACCTCCAACTTCATCTAAACCTTAATCCAACAATCGTTCATGGGTTCTAATCATTCCTAAACATACTTAGGTCATAAATTATCGTTTATATAGAGACAATTCTTCCTAAACATCATTGAATCATCAAATCCCTCCATTTATCCCCAAATCACATGAACATGAACCCTAAAATTTTAAAGTCATCAATGGGCATAATTAAATCCGTTTGTTATGAACAAGGTGTATTTCCATCAGAATAATCCTCCTAACACAATTCTACATGCAATCCTTTCATCAAAATATAACTTTTTAATTCCAATTGATGGGTTTTTATCAAACTCCCAAGAACAATACAAATTTTGTCAATTTCCTACGCATGGAAGAAACATTCTTTGTAATAAACGAAATTAAACCACTTGCCTTATTTGTATCTCTGATTTCGATGTCGATCTGATGAATGGTTCTCTCTTTCTCTACAAAATTCTCTTCTCTTCTCTCTCTACAAGCTTTCTTCTTCAAAGTGACAATGGTGGCTAGGATTTTGCCTTAGGAACTCTTTTGGAATTAATTTCAATAACCACCGTAGTCCATTAGATTATTAGTGGGTTTAGTGGGTATATGCCAAATCAGATATAAATTCCTAATTTTTGTGGGTTTTAATTCCCAAAAATCCAAAATTACCAAACTACCCTTATACGTTGCCGGTATGGCCTAAAAATGCCCTGGGACCCAAACTAAACCCCCGGCTAGTGTTTTCTGACTATTTCGACCCTTCTGGACGTGTTGGCGCACTCAAAACGACCATACGGTTAATAGAAATAAAATTCACTTTTATAATTAAAATAATTATATTCCTGACGCAACTGTCATACGCGTCTCAACAAAATTTCCCGAATTGTCGTATATCAATCTCACGACAAATTTAATAATTCAACATTCATATATATAGCCATATATACTCATTAAAATCAAATACCAACTCGCATCTCGCTAGTATTTTTTTTAATCCAGATTAATTTCTAATTAATACACATTTAATTCAATTAATCCTATAAATAAATATCACAAAAATATGGGGTATTACATACTTCCCCCCTAATAACAGAATTTCGTCCCGAAATTCTGAACTAGAAATTACCTGGTAAGAACAACTCTGGATAACATTCGCGCATCTCATCCTCGTGCTCCCATGTGGACTCCTCGACATTATGAGGTCTCCACTGAACACGCACTAACGGGACTATCTTTGACCGCAGTTTCCGCACACTTCGGTCCAAAATAACAATTGGCCCCTCCTCGTAGGAGCTATCAGGATGGAGATCGATGTCCTCCAAAGAAATATTAGAATGAGCTAAATCGTCTCTAAGATATTTGCTTAGCGAGGAAATATGAAATACATCGTAAATCTGATGTAAATGCTCCGGTAACCCGAGTCTATACGCAACCGGTCCAATCCGCTCAATAATAGGAAACGGTCCCACATATCTCGGTGCCAACTTCCCTTTCTTCCCGAAACGCATAATCCCCTTCATAGGAGATACTCTGAGCAAAACCTGGTCCCCTACTTGGAACTCCCTGAAGAACCTCTTCGCATCAGCATAGCTCTTCTGCCGATCCCGAGCTACTCGAATGCGACTTCGAATCAATTCTATCCTTGCCGAAGTATCCTGAATCACTTCCGGCCCAAGTAGTTTGTTGTCCCCCACCTCCAACCAACATGCTGGGTAACGACAAGGTCTATCATACAACGCCTCAATTGGAGCCATGCCAATGGTGAACTGGTAGGAGTTATTGTAAGCGAACTCCACCAGTGGAAGATACTGCTCCCATCCACCCCCGAAATCAATGATGCACATATGCAACATGTCCTCCAACATCTGGTTTGTACGCTCGGTTTGCCCATCGGTCTGCGGGTGATACGCCGTACTCAACCGCAATTTCGTGCCCATGGCCTCCTGAAAACTTTCCCAAAATCGTGAAACAAATATCTTATATCTGTCAGACACGATATTTAGGGGCACACCGTGAAGTCTCACTATCTCTGCAATAAAGAGCTGGGCATACTGTCCCGTACTGTAGTCTGTCCTTACGGGTAGAAAATGAGCGACTTTGGTCAACCTGTCCACAATCACCCAAACGGAGTCGTGACCTCTCTGTGACGTAGGCAACCCCGTGATAAAATCCATGGAGATGCTCTCCCACATCCACATCGGGACCTCCAACGGCTGTAGAAGTCCTGTCGGTCTCTGATGATCCACTTTTACTAGCTTACAAGTGGCGCATTTAGAAACAAACACGGCAATATCTCTCTTCATCCCGCTCCACCAATACTGTCGTCTCATGTCTTGGTACATTTTGTCCCCATAGGGATGTACCGTGAATCGTGAGCCGTGCGACTCTTCCATCACCTCGTGCCGTAATTCTTCCCCTTTCGGAACTACCAATCTCCTATTGAAGCATAATCCCTCGTCTGAGCTAACGGTATAGGACTCGGCTCCCTCGGTTAATAATCGAACTATCTGCTCCTGACAGAACGAGTCATCTGCTTGTGCTTTTACCACTCTCATGACAATCTGCGGTGTAACAGTCATCACCGATATGAATGATCGGGCCACTGCATCCTGGTGTCCCAACTCCTTCCACTTTGCCTTCCACACCCCTGCCACCTCATCTACTGGCCTACGGCTCAACGCGTCTGCTACCACGTTAGCCTTCCCCGGGTGATACTGGATATCTAACTGATAATCCTTCACGAACTCAAGCCACCTCCGTTGCCGCATATTCAACTCCTTCTGGGTGAATAGGTACTGTAGGGACTTGTGGTCCGTAAATAATCGAAACTTCTCCCTCAAAAGGTAATGTCTCCATATCCGAAGGGCAAATACAACCGCCGCCAACTCCAAATCATGAGTGGGGTAATTCTTCTCATGAGGCTTTAGCTTACGGGAAGCATAAGCTATGGCCTGACTCTCCTGCTGTAATACATCGCCAAGTCCTTGTAAGGACGCATCGGTGTAGACTAGATACTCAACTCCCGGTCTAGGCAATGCTAACACAGGTGCTGAGGTCAACTTATCCTTCAACTCATCAAATGCCAACTGACAGGCATCATTCCAGATGAATGGCACACCCTTACCAGTCAGATGTGTCAAAGGACTCGCTATCTTCGAAAATCCCCGAATGAACCTCCTGTAGTATCCTGCTAGTCCCAAGAAACTACGGATCTCCGTCGGTGTCGTGGGTTGTCCCCACTCCCTCACCGCGGATACGTTCCCCGGATCAACAGATATCCCCCGGTCGGAAATAATATGTCCCAAAAACTGGACCTCCTTCAACCAAAACCCGCACTTCTCATATTTTGCATACAGATCGTTCTGACGTAGCGTTTGCAAAACCTGCCTCAAATGCTCTGCGTGCTCCTCCTCAGTCTGGGAGTAAACCAGAATATCATCGATGAAGACAATGACAAACTGATCAAGGAAATCTCTGAACACCCTATTCATCAAGTCCATAAACACAGCTGGAGCATTAGTCAAACCAAAAGGCATAACCCGAAACTTGTAAGAACTATATCTCGTTAAGAACGCAGTCTTCAAGACATCCTCTTCCCTGATATGCAACTGATGGTATCCCGATCGTAAATCAATCTTCGAGAAGAAAGAAGCTCCTCTCAACTGGTCGAATAGGTCATCGCTTTGAGGCAACTGATACTTATTCCGTATCGTGACTTTATTCAACTCTCGGTAATCAACACACAATCTCAGTGAACCATCTCTCTTCTTCACGAACAACACAGGGGAACCCCACGATGAAGTACTCCTCCGTATAAACCCCTGACCCAACAACTGATCAATCTGATCTCATAGCTCTCGCATCTCTGCCAGAGCCATACGGTATGGTGTGCGTGCTATAGGTCTCGTATCTGGTAATAAGTCTATGACAAAGTCTATCTGTCTACTGGGGGGTAGGCCTGGTATCTCCTGAAAACATCTGAGTACTCCCTGACAACTGGGATTGAATCTAAATGGATCACAACCTCCTTAGAGGTATCCTCCTCTATGTAATACAAATGATTTGTCGAACCTCCCTCTGAACGAGGCATCGCCACTACAAACATCTCTTGCCCCGAAATGGCAAAAACAGTGCTCCCACCGAAGCAATCAATCATGGCTCTATAATCTGAGAGCCAATCCATACCGATAATCACATCGTGTACATGCATATCCAATACCAACAAGTCTACAAGTAATACCAAACTATCAATCTCTACCCCCACTCCCCGGCATATAAAGAAAATAAGCGACCAACTCCCCAATGGTGAGTCTACACACGTCACTGTGCTCTTTGCTGTGGCTAACAACCCTAAGGCTTTCACAAAATGTGTAGCTATAAAATAGTGTGTTGCCCCCGTATCAAACAAAACCCGACCCATAGTACCATGGATAGGAAACATACCCTCAATCGCGGGTGGTGCCTGTGGAGCTGCTGCCTGGTGGACGTTATAGACACGTCCATACTGTAACTGCCCCTGCTGCACAGGAACTGCTGGAATGGCTGGAAGTGCTGGCACCTGGGCTGGAGCTGGGAGGGCAGGTGGAAAAAGTGGCATCTGTGGCTCATGTCGAGCACCCTGCTGCTACTGCGGGGCCCTGCCCCTATCAGGACAATCCTGGCGTTTATGGCCAGTCTTGCCACAAACGAAACACTTCCTCGGGAAGTTCCCCCCTCTCTGTCCCTACTGCCCCCGGCCCTGGTGGCCTTTACCGTTCCTCCACTAGCCCTGCTGAAACTGCTGTTGACCATTCTGACCCTGCTGGTTCTGATGGCCGTTCGAACCCTGATGGCCCTGCCGGAAACCTCCCTGTCCGTGCCTGAAATTTCCCGACCTGAATCTCTTGTGATCCCCCTGTTGGGAACCCTGATCACCCTGCCTCTGCCCCTAAACAGAATGTGCCCCATTGGCACCATTTCCTCCAGTCCTGCTCTGATGGCTGGACTCTCCCGATCGCTTGCCCTCAGCCATGTGAAAGCGATGATCCTGGAAATGTAACAGTGCAGCGTTAACCACATCAGAGTAAGTGGCCAACGATAGGTTCCCCAACAAATGCTGACGGATCCTCCAAGTCAACCCGTCTGTAAATTTCTGTATCTTCTTATCCTCTGTCGGTATCTCATCCGGAACAATGTTCAGAAGGTTAGTGATTTCGGCCTCATACTCGGCCACAGTCTTACCCTCCTGCTTGAGGATCATCAACTTCCTCCTCATCTCCGTGTGAACAGCTGACGGAAAGTATTTGCGGTCGAACCGCACCCAAAACTCCTGGATAGTGAGAGTATCTCTCTCCTCCACGGTGGTAATAGACTCCCACCACTGCAGTGCAGACCCCACTAGCTTAAAGGTAGCTAGTATCTTCTTCTGGACATCGGTGCACTCATACATCCTCAGGTGCCGCTGAATATCCTTCCTCCACTGACTCAAAACCACTACATCGGAGCTACCTGTGAACTCCGGTGGGTGTGCTTTCTGAAAAGCATCACGTACACGTTCCCAAGCAGACGGGAATGCATGTGCCTGAACTGGCGCGGCTATCAGCGCCTGAGGTGGTGCCTGCTGAACTACGGCTAGTGCGGCATTTACCGCTTGGGCCACAATGGCTGCAGCCTCGGCGGCATTCATCGTGCCCTGAACTGGTGCGGGCTGTGGCTCTGGCGTTGCATCCCTGGGAACCCGTTGTGAACATCGTGGAGGCATTCTGAAACAAGAATAAAGTCTATAAGTTCGCAGTTATAAACTCAAAATAGCTGAAGAACGTAGCATATACAAAAGAATACAGTAGTCCTAAAATATAGGGCTCCACATCAAAGAAAGCTCAGGGGAATCATAATAAGCCGTACAGATCCTAAAGGACACTAGAACCTGATGCTCTGATACCACCCGTGACACCCCGACTAATTAAATATCGGGTAGCTACTCCTTTATTAAATCAATACAAAATGCCAAGTTGGTTCAGTTAATAGCATCACTGTCGAAAACATTTTAATAATTACTAACCACCTAGTATTTAAAAAGTAAGTTGCCAAATTTTAAATTAAGTCTGATTAACATGCAATGGAAGAATAATGGAAGAACAACAAAATCCATTCACCATAACGAAGTAATGAAATAACCAACAATTAATAATAAGTCCGGAGGAAAACTCCTCACCACAATTCCACAACTGAAAATAATATGACAAGTCTGAATCCTGAATTAATTACATGCCCGAAGTCTGAATAAATGAAATAAATGAAAAGTCTCTAAAAGAAATGGGCAACATGCCCTATAACTGATAAATGCTGAATATAGAGTCAAGATAGATGAAGCGTCTACAAGCAAAGTCCTGTAACTTCCACAAACAGCTACAGCTCGTCACCTGAATGAGGATCCTAAGCATGGTGTCCTTGTGGCTGGGCACCTAAAATGGTTTTTACAAAAAAATAGATTTGAAAGAAAATGGGTCAGAGCCCGAAAGTGGAAATCATTTTAAAAACAGCAAGTGTTTTAATAACATTAAAACATTAAATGCAAAATACATGTTAGGACGTGCACTCACATGAAATTCTCACCTCTCGACTACATGTGCACTCCTAACGTACCGTACCCATCTAAATAACATACATATTTAACCAAACCGTAATAAGTTCTACCCCTTACTACTCGATTCCCATAATACATTCTAGCGTTATCAATTAAATAGAGGCTTTACTTAACTCAGATTCTCAATTAGTAATACAATTCACTATCGGTTAACCCGTTATGTTTTCTCAAAACATTACCATAAGTATATTCACAATACTAACATGAAAGTTCCCATTAATTAAGTGCATATTATTCACGTCATAAATATACAATACAAGCACCCCGAGACTAAGCTGCAGTGCACACATACTCTGCTATCCATCCCGGTACATCACGTACATAAGGATAACGCATTTCGAATTTCTCAGGAATCGTTCTCAGATAACAAAAATCACAAATAATGGAGGCGAACACAGTCACATCACATGGGTCACGCATATACCTACGCTCCCACGATCAGTAGACTTATTAACATCCCAATAAGTCCTTCTCTGACCTATGTTCATCGAGGTACCAATCTAAATCCGGGCAACACAAGGATTAGAGGGTCCTAAGAGAACGTAAACCTCCCGTGATAGCAAGTATGGTAGGTATGTTATACACATAAAATCATATACATATACTAAGTATGCACACATCTTAGTAGTCACCATAATATATTTGTGATACACTTCTTATTCTCGTACCGACATATAATGCTACACAATTTATATGTTCCCGATTATTATAATCATTTAGGCCGTCAATAGTTCTCTCATCGTAATAGACACTCACGTCCTAATTCATAATGTCCCTTAGGTTCAAACTACACTTCTAGATTTTACTCCTCATTATATCCCAAATATCCCAAATATATCAATTAATCCACAAGGAAGTGTTATCTCTACATATAAACAAGGTTATGGAACACTCGGGACCAAAACAGGCTAAAAAGCCTAAACTGTCAACTCGTTAGAAGTCTCGTTAGAACGAGGCTGTTCGAACGAGAGTTCGTTCGAACAAAGTGGGCCTTCTAACGAGATCTTGTTCGAATGAAAGTCATCAAACGAACATCCCTCTCGTTAGAAGTCAAACTGTCAACTCGTTAGAAGCTCGTTCGAACGAGCTCGTTCGAACGACCTGGGCAGGTCTTCTAACGAGTGGCTAGATTCGTGCCCAGATTTCCTATGTTCGTTTTTCTAACTTTTCTTCACCTCCAACCTCATCTAAACCTCAATCCAACAATCGTTCATGGGTTCTAATCATTCCTAAACATACTTAAGTAAAAAATTATCGTTTATATAGAGCCAATTCTTCCTAAACATCATTGAATCGTCAAATCCCTCCATTTATCCCCAAATCACATGAACATGAACCCTAAAATTTTGAAGTCATAAATGGGCATAATTAAATCCATTTGTTATGAACAAGGTGTATTTCCATCAGAATAATCCTCCTAACACAGTTTTACAAGCAATCCTTTCATCAAAATATAACTTTCTAATTCCAATTTATGGGTTTTTATCAAACTCCCAAGAACAATACAAATTTTGTCAATTTCCTACGCATGGAAGAAACATTCTTTGTAATAGACGAAATTAAACCACTTGCCTTATTTGTATCTCTGATTTCGATGTCGATCTGATGAATGGTTCTCTCTTTCTCTGCAGAATTCTCTTCTCTTCTCTCTTTACAAGCTTTCTTCTTCAAAGTGACAATGGTGGCTAGGGTTTTGCCTTATGAACTCTTTTGGAATTAATTTCAATAACCACCGTAGTACATTAGCTTATTAGTGGGTTTAGTGGGTATATGCCAAATCAGATATAAATTCCTAATTTTCGTGGGTTTTAATTCCCAAAAATCCAAAATTACCAAACTACCCTTATACGTTGTCAGTATGGCCTAAAAATGCCCCGGGACCCAAACTAAACCCCCAGCTAGTGTTTTCTGACTATTTCGACCCTTCCGGACGCGTTGGCGCACTCAAAACGACCATACGGTTAATTGAAATAAAATTCACTTTTATAATTAAAATAATTATATTCCTGACGCGACTGTCATACCCGTCTCAACAAAATTTCCCGAATTATCGTATATCAATCTCATGACAAATTTAATAATTCAACATTCATATATATAGCCATATATACTCATTAAAATCAAATACCAACTCGCATATCGCTAGTATTTTTTTAATCTGGATTAATTTCTAATTAATAAACATTTAATTCAATTAATCCTATAAATAAATATCACAAAAATACGGGGTATTACACTTAGTAAGTTGGTTTTACCTACGGCCTAAAATAGAAGAGGCTTATTATATCATGTTGAAGTTAATGCCGTGAGGAATTAGAAATGATGGGCGCAATGTGACGTTATTGGAGTCACTTTACAACCGTGGTAGCTGTATGGTATATGGTTGGGAACCATTGGGTTAGTATCGTTCCCTTTTGAGATATAAGGATTTGGAGCGATTCTAGGATTTGTGGTTTAGGTTGTATCTGAATTTCGAGAACGAAATTCCATTGTAAGGGGGGAGTATGTAATAACCCGTCCTTTTGTAGATAATTAAATTCCATAATTAAGTATAAATTGGAAATTAGAGGAATTTCCTAGAATAGTAATTTTTGGGATTTTTGATCATTAGATGATTGTCGTTGGGGGATATATTTACTTTTGGTATTAAGTAAATATGTCGAAGTATTTTAATTGTATGTCGCTGTTGAGTAAAGCGACAAAAGATAAGATTTAATTAGAAAACTCGCATTAAGTTATATTGGGTTAAAATAGTGATTTGCGGTTAAATACCTCGGATGGGAATTTCGACTGCGCCGGGAGTCTCAGAGTGGTCGAGATAGTCGGTCAAGAGTGTCCGAGTGTCGAAATGGAGTTTTGGGGAATTTTAGAGTTAAAAAGGGCTCGTAATTGAGTAAACGAGTCATTTTTGGGTTTTAAGGGTTAAAACCCTTTTCTTCCTATATAAAGAGGGAGACAGGGAGAAAAGAGAAAAAAGAGAAGGAAAATAGAGAAGAGAGAGAGGAGGAGAGAAAAAGAGGAGAAAAGGGGAGATTCCGGCTAAACTCCGTGGGATTTGGCTCGAGGTCGTCGGATTATATTCACGAGGCAAGTGTTTACTTTCTTTATTTACTTTTGAGGATAAATCTCATATCGTAGTTTGGTATTAAAATGAATAAACCCCAATAATAGTTTAATTGGAGAAACATAGAAATTAATTGAAATTAATTTGTGATTTCGGGTTCAAGGACGTTTAGAATCCGTATTATATGTGTAGTTATTGTTGGTTGAAGTTGTAGGACGTTGGGTGAGGACATAGAAGCTTGGGGGAAGCTTCAATGGCCGAAAATAACTTCTCGGAGAAGAAGCTATCCGGCATGATCGATCGATCGACTGGCAGATGTCGATCGATCGAAGCCTTGACCGGTCGATGACTAAGGGTCGATCGATCGACCCTACAGGAACTTTGACAATTTTCCTAGGGTTAATTGGATGGGATATCTTCCAAGTTATATTGATTTGAGGTTATTTAGTTCATAACATAAGGGACCTTTTATGACTATATGGTCCTCTAATTAAGGAAATCTAGGAGGCTCAAATAAGGGTTTTAAATGTATAACCCTTAAACTATATTTTTGAGGAAAAATAGAATAATTGTAGAATTTGATGTTGAGGGTTCCTAACTTAGGGTGGGGTTGTTTAAGTGATTAGATGGAAAAGATGTAGTCCTTGGGTTCATGGAAATGATATCCATAACCCACTAAATTTAAGGTTGTTCGGGAAAGATAAATCCCTAGGATATTTTTTTGTGGGCTTCTAGACCTATACAACTTATTTGTCTAAGAACGCATAATTATGTTTATGGTTGGGTGAATCCTATGAGAGGATTAGAATGAAATTTGGGAATATAGATATATTCTCTTAGTGAGAAATGGTATAATTAGAGATATCCAATAAATCCTTAGATGGGATTAAGGTATGTATTACTTATCAAAGTAAGGAAATACTTTGGGTTTAGTATCACGCGTATATGAATGCATGATTATGATTCTTTTAGAGAATCTTTGGGATTATTGGTCATCTCTAGATGCTATTGCCATTTATGGCCATTTATATATATATATATATACTATGTGATGAAAGTATATATATGATATGATATAAATGATTTTGAGAATGTAAAATATGAATGATTTCAAAATGAAAAAGAAATGATTTTCGTAAATGATAATTTATGGATACACACCTCTCTAAATGCTATCATAAGGGAAGTTGCGGGCCTGAGGTGAAGCCCCCTAACTAATGAATGCATGGTGGATATAGTCATAGGCCATATGAGCTATTATTATATGTTTTTCTGCGATGGTGAGGTAATTCTGGGTGCCATAGGCATATGATTGCTTCCCGACGTTTCGGTAGGTTCCCAAGTTGTCTTGTTGGATAGGCCCTGGAAGATGATAGCCATTTAGGGGCACGTCCGGTGGGGAAACCCGGAGGGATGGTCTTAGATATATTAAAGCAATTCATGATAATGAATTGTCTTTAAATACATTTCCCGGATGGAAGAAGGGAAATGGGATAAACGATTTGGCTTTGGATACATTTCCCGGATGGAAGAAGGGAAATGGAAGCATGTGATATGAAAAAAGAATTTTTATGATAATAAAAATGGATTTTAAATACATTTCCTGGATGGAAGAAGGGAAATGGGATGTTATAAAACGGAAAATCAGTTTTATGATAATAAAACTGGCTTTTAAAAAGTTATATGATATGTTAAAGCAATTCATGATAATGAATTGGCCTTTAAATACATTTCCTGGATGGAAGAAGGGAAATGAGAAGTTTTGAGATAAAAAGAAAATGAAAATGAAGTTGGTAAACATGTTGTAAATGAATTCTCATTCCGGGAGATATATCCAGACGTATAACCTGATGTATTTAAAATATGAGCACATATGTATAAATCGATTACCGAGGGTCTAATGGATCTCGACGATCGACCTTGTCGCGCAGTAGTGTATCGGGGAGTTTCCTTATTTGGATTTATCTTTACGAGACACCCCACGCACGAACATGGTATAGTGTTGAGACTGGGGAGATGTTTAACCCTTAGTGCTCTAATATTGGGATTTATTATATGGTGTGTGTGCGTGTGTGTGTGTGTGTATATATATATATATTATATATTATGTGCTGAGGGTCTATTGGATATCGACGATCGACCTTGCCGCGTAGTAGTATATCGAGGGGTTCCTTGTTTGGATTTCGCTTTGCGAGACACCCCACGCGCGAACTTGGCACAGTGTTGAGACTGGGGAGAAGTTTAGCCCTTAGTACTTGGACTATCTAGGGTTGATAGTAGTAGGGTGATAGACTAGTTTAGCACGGTAGCTTGACTAGGATGTTTAGAGGGATGCGATAGGAGTGCACTATTAGAAGAGAGGTGAGGGATATCTCATGGGAGTGCGATACCAAATTTAAATATGAGATAAAACCTTTTTCTAAAAATAAAGCATTTATGCACTTGCTAAATATTTTCAAAACTCGGGCTTTGACCCCTTTATCTGCTTTTCCCTCTCTTGCTATATATATATATATATAGGTGTCCAGACATAGGGACGCCAGGATGGCACTTCTTTCGAGTCAGACGTCAGCTGCAGTAGCTGTGGATGCGTGCAGGTTCTCGATAGACGCTTCTATCATTGTACTCTATATAGGAGGTATTGTATAAACATTCGGGCCAATGGCCTAATTTCATTTATTTATTCTTTACCGCCTTTTATTTCGGCATTCGATATGGTTGTATATTTGACCGAGTGTTCGGTTATTTTATTTCATTTTAGTTTCATTTAAGAAAATTGTGTGGATGTTTTAATTGTAGTTTTTTAAAAAGAGTAGTTAAGTAAAATTTTGACACCAGCCTAATAGATTATTAGTAATTAAAATGAATTTTTGACAGTGATGCTAAGAATGATCCATATGAGACTCCTGTTTTAATTTGATATAGGAGTGATCGCCCGGTATTTTATTAGGCGGGATCTCACATAGAATGACAGGCTTGAGGTCACCTTATGAATTTTACAAAACCATGTGTTGATTAATTAAATATCAAAAGGTGTGTATAGGCAAGGAGGTATTTAATTAATTAAGTGGGTTGTTGATTTAAAAGAGTGTGGGAGAAAATAAAAAATTTGGCTCATTTTTAAAAAAGAAAAAAAAAAGAAATGAGAATCTATGGGGGAGAAATGGAGAAATAATTAAAGAAATAGAAGTTATGTGGTGGAAAACATAAATTAAAATCAAAATATCTCAGTGGAATGGGGGTTGAGTGCGCACGTGGGCACATAGACTCATGAGGATTTTATGGCTTCTGGGCAGCAACGTGGTGCGCTAGGATGGTGCCACGTGGCGCCCTAAATTTAAATTGTAAAACCTGGATGTATTCCACCCTAGGATCGAACCATTGAACTTGAGCGCATGAAAAACTCTCTCACCCACTGAGTTAGCGTGCGTCTTTATTTATATAATGCACAAAAAATATAAGAACTCTCATTTCCAGTTTTCATAATTTACAGATACACCCCCCTAAAGAACATCTAAATTTGTCATATGACCTCCGATTGATGCACCTCAAGGACCGATGTGACTTAATTTCGATGCCAAAAATATTTAAGTAGTGCTCAAGTCACTGGGGTTGAGTTTGAGTTTAACTCAGGTCTTTGAATTTGACTTTATTTAGATTTTCAAATATACACAATCATAATTTCTTCATTTGAGATTGAAATGTCACACTCTTTGAAGGCAGACGTTCCTTGATTCGAGACTTACAACTTTCATGATTTGATTGGGTCCAAAATCAGTCGTCTGAAATTACCATTTTTCTCTTGAAAGTGCATATGTGACTTTTTGCCTAAAAATAGTTCGTTTGAATCTGAAAAGGAGTTTTTACCTATAAAAGAAATAAATACATGCATGAATCCAATTTTACCGAGAACTAGAAATTAAAATGCATCTATTTGCAGTATAATTTTAACACTTTTGGGTTCTTATCACACCACCTCTAAACACAAAATTGCTAGTTGTTAAGTAAAAATAGAGTGAAAGAAAGATAAGAAACCAAAAGTGTGACACTTTTGTAGGTATTTGAGATTACACTTTGCATGTTAAACAAGACGTTGAACTTTTAAGTTTGGCCTAGAGCACGAGTTTTGTCTTGATGAGGGTTTTCTCTCAATTTACCCATAAAATTCAAAATATTTTATTTGAAAACAATTTATATAAAAAGTTAGTTAATCTTTTACTAGACATAGAAAAATATACAATCCATCATACATGATAAAAAAAAATACAAACTTAGAACGATGAAGAATATAAAAAGTTAAACTTAGTTAATAAACGAGGCAAATCCTTCCTCCAACTCAACGTGTGTAGTGTGAATTAATCAAACAATTTTAAATATCATAAGAGTCATTCTTAGATTTTTTGTTAGAATAAACACTTCAATTTCAAATCTCACCAGATATCTCTCTCTCAAACGAGCTATTCTACATTTGGGTAAGTGTATCTCTCTTATATGTGAGGAGATTAGTAAATAAAAATGAGGTCAAATATATCACAAACATTCAAGAAAAACTGATAGTAAAATAAATTTGATCTCATGAAAGGAATGCAAACCTATGTTTTAGAACGTCAAGTTATTCACCCCTTAGAGTTTTCATTCGCCCGAACACCTCACCAAAGGTAAAAATGGGGTTAATGTAATGGATGAGGGAAAATGAGATCGGTAACATGGATGATATTATGATTTTGGAATTTTGAGAAGAGTGGACGACAACATAAATAATTCAAGTCTTCATTTCACAAAATTTTGAATGCATCTTCTTTTCTTCTTTTTTATATTTATTTTCTTTTTCGAGCGATGAATTTTTCCTTTTGAAACACCAATGAAGACATTTTTACATTTATAATTTAAACCACTCTTTTCTAAAAACCTAAGGTCATAATGGGAAAATAATATATGGATGGTGTGGGGGAATATATATGTGGGTATGTGGTAATATTAAAAAATGAATGGTGGAAAATGGTAAATGTATAGATGAAATGGGTGAAGGATCAGTGCTCTGGACAAACTATAAGGCACACATTTCTTACAACTTGAGAGTGATGCCATTCTCAATAGTTAAACAAAACAAAAACAATAATGAGAAATGACTTTAGTATAAAGAAATTTTCATCAACTTGTGTAATATTCACACCTGAATTATGACACCCTAATGTCAATTTAATACCTGCTAGAATGTATAAACTCAAGCCCATTAAAAAGAAGGATTAAAATACTCTAGAAAATCCTTCAAAATGGATACCTTAACGAAGTATCCCTAAAGTTTTAATAATTGAAAATTAGATAATGAATATTTAAAACCACTATAACTTGAGTTATAATTAACAACTAGACCCCAACTTTATATCAAATTCGCACTCTAAACTTCAACTAATCAAAAATTATAATTTTAGCCCTTGATATTTTTTGAAATTACAAATATACCCCTAAATTTACCAAAAATATACTTTTAAGATTGTATAAATATATACATAAACAACCAAGGATTAAAACCTAATTATTTGACATTTCACAAAACCCCCTATCCACCTCCGCCTCCACATAAGCAAATAATGCAAAAAATAACATGTTTTAACCATGATAACATGTGAGGTACAAGTTACCAATCATTAAACTCTCAAGAACTTCTCAAAACCACCTCCCATTCGAACAAATTAAACCCCCTGCTCATACACTATAAAAATCCCATGAATAAATCCATTAAAACTCACCACTTTGGTATATCAAAAACTCAAAAACAAATTATCAAATAAGACAATCTATCATTTTATGCATTACATTCAACTCTTTCCATTCAAAATGATTTCTATGTTGATACTATGTTTATATCCATCAAAATAGTGGAAAACTTACATGTAAAACATCCCCTAGGTGAAGAAATATGAAAAATCCAACGTTAAAGCTTGATCTTTAATGATTAGCTTCAATATAATGATCACAACTCATGGATGAAGCTATGAACTAATTCATTTTGACCTTAGGAACTCTAGTGCAATAATCAAAACCTACGAATTTAAATAACAAGCTTTAATTGATCAAAAGTGTTTTCTGATTTGAAAAACTCAAACTTCGAATAATCCTCACACAAACCACCTTAAGCCTTGAAATAAAAACAAAACTTTTCCTTGACATAGCAGAAACCTTACCCTGTTCATAGGAATTCTGAACATACCCATAAAATCTTCTAGTGTCAAGTCAAAATTTCTAAAAAACACACAATTATGGAACTCAATATATATTGCACCATAATCCATAAAACTCTATTTGGATTCCTTATGAAATTTTCGGTTGATTTTGTTGAGAAATCATTAGGAATGGTTTAGAAAGGAAGGAGATATCTTAGGTCAAAGATTTCAAATCCTGAAGTAAAAAATCGAGAGGTTGAAGATGAACTATTTGACTAAAATTAATAACCACGTGCATGAGGGAGTTTGGCCGATAAATTTTTTTAGAAATTGTTTCGAATATTTTTTATTTTATTTTCTTGTCAAAATGGTATAAGTTAAGGTTCTGTTTTGTCAAGCTTGGTCAAAGGTATGGAAAAATGAGGGTTTAAGTGAAATATTTATCCTAAATTACAAATTGACCTCTCCCGAGTTTTCCAACTTTTGAATTTTAACCCTAAACTTTATCTATAAGTACTTTAATATATTTTAAGTAAAAAAGTATTACACCAAGTTTCAAATTTAACCCTAAGCCCAAGATTTTAAAGTCCGTAGATATTTACAATTAAATCCTTGAAACATTAAAATACACAGTTTTTGGTCTAAATTGAACAAAATAAACCTCAATTCCAATAACAAGTACTCACCCGAACATTTGTATATTGATATCAAGTACCAAATCCTCCTGATATCCTCTTTTGATCCGTAAGAAATTCAAAATTTCTGACCAGATACGTCATTTTACATCAACGATTGTAAATTTTGCATACTTGTTAACTACTGTTGATATCATTTTATGATAGCTCTATTTGATTCCAAGTATTTGTAGAAATTACCATACTCATATTATTATATAACTCGTTGTTTTAATTGTGATCAATCGGATCAAGTTGAATCCTTTTCATCTAATAACTGATATCAATTTGTTGTAAAGATTCAGTTCACCTTGCACTTTTGTGCCCTATTTATTATAAAAGCATTTGTAATAACTAGGGAGTAGAATGTCGTGTTATCCCACGAAATGTTTTTACTTGGACTATGGTCTCCACTGTTGAGAGCTGGATTTATTACTGCATACGTATGAGTGCCACTTGGATTTTATTCCTAGACAATTATTCCCCAAAGGTTTATGTTGATTTTATTTGGTTATACTGATGGCTTATTTAATTCTATACCCCTTAGTGAACTGGTAAGTATCAAATTATCCATTCGAACTCCTTTACTTTCCTTATAATTATTATGAGAAACATTTACATTTGAAAAAACCTGAATTCTATATACACTCCACCTCTAATATATGAAGATATTTGTTATAAAATTTGTAAATCTTGCTTAAAATATTTTTGCTTATTCCCTTTTCCTCCAGATGGCCTAGGATAAAGAGGATAGTCTATCTTCCCCTTTTGAGACACACACATGTCACCTATTTTCTTATCTGACTCTTTAGGCGGAGACTAAGCCAGATGAGAGCACGGAGTGGCACTTTTCTATTTTCTACTTTATAGTTCGAGTTGAGAGTAAAATGTAATTCACCCTTGCAGTGGTAAGTCAATAGTGTACCATTTTAATAATGAATAAAATTATATTTTTCTCCTTAACTTTAATTGATTGTTTTATATGTACTATATTAGACATTCATACTAAAAATAAGGTTGTGACAAGTTGGTATCATATCATGTTTTAAATTTAACATATGACCGAATTAACATTCTATACATGAAACATTTAAAAGATATTAGTTATTTTATCTTTTTTGTAATTTTTTTTATCACTATTATATTGTAATTACATTTGTTAGTAGGGACACGTGGGGTTCATTTCTATTTGATGTAGACATTCTATCAACAAATCATTGGGAGATTAAAATTACAGAAGAGGCCCTTACAAAGTTCAGAGAAATGACCGGCACTATAGATGGAGACTGGGTAGGTTCAAGTAGTAACATAAAGTGACTTATATTGACCCATCGAGTGTTTCGAGAAGTTCAAGTAATGAGAAAAGTAGATGATTATGTTCTAGTCATACTCCAAGAGGCCATAAATCTTACTTTATCCACAACTCTATCATGACACGATATCCAATGGTGAACTTGTAATTTGTGTATCTTCCAATACAAGTGACTCGACTGATAATGATCCACCTAAACACAATTACTACTTTGATATTCCAGATTCCAGCTCTTCTGAGAATGATGCTATTATTCTCGCATGATGAAAATCCAAAAAATCAAGAAAAACATCCCTCCTAATGTGATATAGCAAAATAAAGTACTGTATATAGTGTGTCCTACTAATATTTAGGCGGTCGACTAACTTTTAACTGATGTAGAGTAAGAATTGATGAGATATGTGACTCGTGACTCTATTGTATCATAGAACTCTATCTTTGTATAATATAGTAGGCTTGTGATATATTCATGTTTTATGTTCTTATTTATTATTGTGACTGTTCTTGAATTTCCTCCACTGGAACTCAAACTGAACAAACTCACACTGAAGGAATCATGCAATGTCTTCAGGAATTAACATATTTAGCCCGATAGCAACAAATTCCTCTCCTTGATCTAGAGGGAATCTCTAAAAAAATCCGTAGGATGAATGCTCTCAAAGAAATTTTGAGACGACATTCGTCAGGAATTGGAAAGCCAGGTTATAGTGAAGTTGAGAAATAGATGCGTCAGATTGTGGAAATTCTGAATGGAGTAGGTATAACTGCCAATCTCCAAGTAGTTCTAGCGGATTATATGTTTGAAGGTGAAGTTGATTTTTGGTGGAAAGTGATGTCAAGTAACCAAAATGTTGTTAATTTTACTTTGGAGCAATTTGAAGAATTCTTCTTGAAAAATTATTTTCCCGAAGTTGAATGATATCATAGAAGTGTAGATTTCTTAAAATTACAACATGCAAACATGTTCGTATCTTCGTATGAAGCCAAATTTACTGAGTTATCATAGTATGCTATTGAGTATATGGATACTCAAATAAAGAAATTCAAACAATTTGAAAGAGGACTACATTCAAGTTTTAAGAATCAAGTCGCTCCTTTACAAATTTGAGATTATTCTCAACTTATTGGCATTTCGGCAATTATGGAACAAAATTCTTCCATTGTAGTACGATCTTCTCACCCTGTTACTAAGAATAATCATGTGATTAATACTTTATCTCAATCTCGACCTCTACCAAATCCAAGTTCAAGTGGAAAAGGTCATTTCCAAATTTTCCATAACACTACTCGTTCATTGATCTACCATAATCAATATCTAGAACTATGACATATTCGACCATGTCCTAAATTAAGATCTCTTGCAATCCATCATCAGTTAGATAATCCCTCACGAAATCTGAATTTTTGTCCTACCCAAGACCAACATAAACCAAATCATGGTAAGAAATTTTATCGGTTCCTACTCGTGGAAATAATTATGTGATGTTGCCTACACGAAACTCACATGACGTGATAGAGGGTACACTATTTTTTCATCATGTATTTTATTTGATTCAGGTTCAACACATTCCTTTATCAATCTTAAACTAGCTAAATTATTACAATTACTACCTACATCTTTAACTGTTCCATTGGATATTAAATTACCAATGGGTGGAATCAATACATCAACACAAGGTTATATAGATTGTAAAATTCATCTTGGTTTATGTACACTCTTTGTTAACTTGATAATTTTAGATACTTGTGGTTTCAATATTATTATTGGGATGGATGTTTTGTTAAGACATCATGCTTATATTGACTATCATGCCAAGAAAATTTATTTTCAAAACAAATAAAATTGTTCCTTTCTATTTCAGGAATCAGGTGCATATGAACCATTATGTTTTCAAATTCAAAATTATTCTTTAATTCCATGATCTTTGGAACAAATGGAAGATGTTTTCCCGAAGAATTACTAGAATTACCCACTTCCCGAGAAATAGAATTTAGCATAAATATTATTCAAATACTCTTCCTACTTTGATACCTCCATATCAAATAGTTCTTTTAGAACTTTGATAAATCCATTCTCAATTAATGATCTTCTTGAAAAAGTCTTTATTCAATTAAGCTCATCTCCTTGGATAGCTCCTGCTTTATTTATCAATAAAAAGGATGAAAGATTTAGATTATGCATAGATTATTGTAAGCTCAACTAAGTAACTATTAGGAATAAGTATCCTTTACCCCAAATCGGAGATCTATTTGATCAACTTTTAGGAGAAAGGGTCTTTTCTAAAATAGACTTACTATCTGGTTACCAATAATTTTGAGTAAGCAAAGAAGATATTCCAAAAACTACTTTTTGAACTCATTACAAACATTTCGAGTTTACCGTAATTTCTTTTGGATTAACCAATGCACCCGTAGATTTTATGGATCTTACACATGGAATATTTACACCTTTTCTTGACCAATTTATTATTGTTTTCAATGACAATATTCTTGTGTCTTCCTAAAATCCAGTAGAGCATGCCCAACATCTAAAAACAGTATTAGTCACTCTAAGAAAAAAATCAGTTATATGCTAAGGAGAGAAAAGGTGATTTATTAATGAAGGAAATAAAATTTCTATGACATGTTATTTTTTAAAATGGAATCCAAGTCGATTCAACCAAAATTTTAGTCATTTTGGAATAGAAAAATCCTATAAATATTACCAAGATAAAAGAGTTTTCTAGGATTAGCTGGATATTATCGTCATTTTGTGGAAGGATTTTCTTGCATCTCTCCTTCCCTCTTAAAGCTAACTAGGAGGGGAGTTATGGATTGATGAATGTACTCGAGCATTCTAAATTTTGAAGAACAAATTAACTTCCTATCTTATGCTCACTATTCCTTCTAGTAATGAAGCTATGATGTATAAACCGACGCCTCGTTGCAAGGTTTATGATGTGCTTTAATGTAAGATGAGAAAGTTGTAGAGTATGGGTCATGACAACTCGAAACTCATGAACGTAGTTACCGTATCCATGATATTGAGTTAGCAGCTATAGTTTTTACTTTGAAAATTTTGAATTTTTACCTTTATGGTAAAAAAATTGAAATCTTTTCTAATCATAAGAGTGTGAAACACGTCTTCACTCAAAAAGAATTAAATTTAAGACTACGCTGGATTGAATTTTTGGAAGATTACGAATTTAAATTAAACTATCACCCAGACAAAAGGAAATGTGGTAACCAATGCTTTAAGTCGTAATATAGTGGGAAGACTCCATACTTTGATTTCTTATAATATTTCTTCTACCATAGAGCAGTATGATCTTTGATTGATACCCCCTTTCTCAAAATTTTCCAACATCACCCCGTACCCTGAATTGAGAGAGAGAATCTATGTTCAATAGTCCCAAGACCCATTTTTGCAATTCTTTCAGGATAAAAATCATGAGTTCTCATACTATTATTAAACAGCCTTACGGTTTAAAAATATATTATATGTACCTCATGATTTATCTCTTTAAGAAGAAGTATTATTAGAAGCCCATCGTTCTACATTTACGATTCACCCCAAAAGCTCCAATATGCGCCATGCCCTAAAAAAGCAATATCGGTGGTCAAATATGAGAAATAATATTTAAAATTTTGTAAGAAAATGTCTTACTTGTTAATAAGTAAAGATAGAATATCAACATCCTGGTGGGATTCCTTTGACCCTTACCGATTCCCGGGTGGAAATGAGATCATATTAAAATTGATTTTGTGAGTGAACTACCTCGTACGTCTCAAGTAAATAATTACATTTCGGTAATTGTAGATCAACTTACCAAATCTTCTCATGTTTTATAAGTAAAGATAGCGAATTCGTTTAAAAAACATAGTAAACTCTACATTCGAGGAATTACTTGATTACATTGAATTCCTTTATGGATCGTGTCAAAAAGAGTTTCCAATTTTGGAGGAAAGTTTTTGCAAGAACTTCAAATCGTAATGAATAATAAACTTCATTAAAGTACTGCATTCCACTCACAATGGATGGACAATATGAAGGTACAATTCAGGCATTAGAAGATATGTTATGAACTTGTGCGTTAGATATGCCTGCCATTTGGAATGAACATTTACCCCTTGTTGAGTCTTCTTATAACAATAATTATCAAGCAAGTATCAATGGTATGTTTATATGGAAGACCTTCACATTCACTGACACGTTAGATAGAGTCAGGAAGTAGTCAACAAATTGGTCCCGAGATAATCCAAGAAACCACTATAGAAATACAGTAGATTTGAGAAAGATTGAAGACAAACCATGATCGTCATTTAAGTTATGCAGACCAGTGCCAGAAGCCCTTAGAATTTTAGGCTAATGACCGAGCATTTTGAAAGTTTCTCCACCGAAAGGAATTTTACGCTTTGAAAAGGAAAGGAAAGAAAAATTATCCCCCAGATATATTTAACCTTTAAATATTTCTAATCGTATCGGCCATGTAGCCTACCAATTAGAATTACAAGTGAAATTATCCAATATTCATAATGTATTTCATGTGTCCCAGTTTCGCCAATATATTTCTGATCCCTCCCATATGATTACATGGAAAGAAATTTTTGTTTAACCAGATCTTGAATTTGAAGTAGATCCTATTCAAAATTTGGATCTCTAAGCGAAACGTCTCAGGAACAAGGAAATACCCCTTAATCAAAGTACTTTAGGAAAATCGAAATCCGCAAGAAGCCACATAAGAACCAGAATAGGTTAGAAAGACCAATATCCTGATCTCTTCCAAGGTAAAATCGAGGACAAATTTCATTTTAGGTAGGTAGATTGTAATATTTGTACTTGAATTGAGGTACCCGAATCTCAATTTAATCCCTCTTAGAATTTATAAACTCAAGCATATTCAAAAGAATGATTAAACTACTCTACAAAAACTACAAAATGGCTAAATTATCCAAGTATCCCTGAAGTTTTAATAATTAAAAATTAGACCTTGAATATTTCAAACAACCATAACTTGACTTATGGTTAACCCATAGACTCCAACTTTATATCAAATTGACCATTTAGATTTCAACTAACTATAAATTATAATTTCAATCGCATAACTTTCTAAAATTACAAATATACACCTAAACTTTACCAAAAGTACACTTTTAAGGCTATATATAAGTATATACCTTAACTTTCAAGCACTAAAACCCAATTATTTGACATTTACACAACCCATTGTTCACCTCAAACTTCACACAAGCAAATAATACCAAAACAACAAGTTTTAACCATGAAAAATTGTGAGGTACAAGTTACCAAGCATTTAAACTCTCAAAAACTACTTAGATCCACTTTCCATTTGAACCAATCAATCCCCTTGGTCATACATTATAAAAATCCCACGAACTAAGCCATTAAAACTCACCTCTTAAGTGTATCAAAAACTATAAATTTTCTCTCAAATAAGGTAACCTATAATTTTATGCATTACATTCAACTCCTTCAATTCCAAATGATTTCCATGTTGATATTATGCATATATCCATCAAAACACTAAAAACTTTAACTGTAAAACAACCCATGCGTGAAGAAATATGAACTCAATTTATTAGGATGTTTGGAACTCTTGTGCAATGATCAAAACCCATGAATTTAAATAACAAGATTCAATTGATCAAATGTGTTTTCTGATTCAGAAAACTCAAATCTTTGAATTCTCCTCACATAAACCACCTTAAGCCTAGAAATCAAAACCAAAATCTTCCTTAACATATAATAAATCTAACCATGTTCATAAGAATCCTTGACATACTCATAAAATATTTGAATTTAAAGTCAAAATTTCTAAAAAACACATAGTTATGGAACTCAATTTATACCGCACCTCAATCGATAAAACTCATATATTTGGATTCTTATGACATTTTAGGTTGACTTTATTCAGAAATCATTAGTATGGTTTAGAGATGAAGGAGATATATTATGTCACAGATTTCAAACCCTAAAGTCAAAAATTTAGTGGTTGAAGATGAACAGTTGACCAAATTCATTGACCACGCGCGTGAGGGTGCATGGCCCATCAATATTTTCTGAATTTTTTTCTAATATTTTTATTTTAATTTTTTGGTCAAAGTAGTATAAGGTAAGGTTTTATTTGTTAAAGCCTAGCCAAAGTTATGGAAAAATGAGGTTTTAATTCTGAAATACTTTTCCTAAATTTCAAAATGACCCTTCATGACTTTTCTACTTATGAATTTTAACCCCAAACTTTGTCTATAAGGATTTTAAAATATTTTAAGTCAAGAAGTATGTACACCAAAGTTCAAATTTAACACTAAGCCCAATATTTTAAAGTCCCAAGTTATTTACAATTAAAACCCTGAAACTTTAAAATACACAGTTTTTTGGTATAAATTGACCAAAACCAACCTCAATTCCAACAATACTTATTCACCTAAATATTTTTATATTGATAGTCAAGTACTAGCTCCTCCCGATATCCTCTTTTGATCCATAAGCAGTACAAAACTACCGATCAAGTAGGTCATTTAACCTCTTTAATAGTAAAATTTCCATACTTGTTAATTGTTATTGATATCATTTTATGATAGCCCTATTAGATTCCAAGTATGTGTAGTAATTACCATATTCATATATTATTATATTACTCATTGTTTTAATTACGATTAATCGAATCAAGTTGAACCCTTGTCATCTAATAATTGATATCATAACAATTCATTCTAACGATTCAGTCCAACTTGCAATTTTATGCATTAAATATTGTAGAAGCATTAGTAATAACTGGGTAGAAGACTGCCATTTTATCCCACATAATATTTTACTTGGCTTATGGTCTCCGATGTTGAGAGACAAATTTATTTCGACATATGTATGAATGCCACATTAATTGTGTGCCTAGAAAGTTATTCCCCAAAAGTTTTGGGTTGATTTTATTTGGATATACTGATGGCTTGTTTAATTCTTTACACCTTAGTGAATTGGTAAGTATGGGATTTTCCGTTCAAATTCCTTGACTGTCCTTAATGTTATTATGAGAAATAAATATATTTGACAAAAACTAAATTCTATATACACTCCACCTCCCATCTGTACATATATTTATTATAAAAGATGTACAACCTGCTTAGTATATTGATGCTAATTACTTTTTCCTTGATATGGCACAAGAGAAATAGGATAGTATATCTTCGACTTTTGAGGCATACACCTATCTTCAGTTTACGTATGCGACTGTTTAGGCAGAGACTAAGCCAGATGGGAGCAAGGATTGGCATTTTTCAATGTTTTACTTTATATTTTGAGTTGACAATAAAATGTAATACACCCCTGCAGTGGTAATACACTATGTTTGTCATTTTAATACTGAATAAAGTTTGTCTTTTCGCCTTAACTTTCATTCATTACTTTATATATAATCTTTTGTACATGCATACCGAAAATCAGGGTGTGACAATTTGTGACTTAGAGATTGTATAAAATCCTTCAAAAAGGGTGAAAAGATCAAAACTCATGGTTTCAAGTCTCCACTAGTGATCCTTAAGTTTCTCTTGAGAATTTTTGCACTCTTCAAATTTAGTCTGTTATGACATGATAAGTTAGAAAATTGTATTGAGTCTATGAATTCATGGTGTAATATTACTTATGAAGTATTACTCCAACTCTTACGTTTAAAGATCAACTTCATCTATGATTTAGAGTATTCCAGACTTCGACGACGGATGATAGATAAATCATGTAAAGGACGAGATAAAACCCCATAAAAAGTGAAAAATACAACTTGTTTCTGCCAATTTTTTTTAAAGAGGTAAGATTTTGATAAATACCCCCCCCCCCCCCCAAAAAAAAAAGAGAACATCGTCCTCGATATTTAAAATTATCTTTTGTACTTTTAAAGCACATTGTAGGAAATATTATATCTAAATTCACCGTTAATGAATTTGCACTTCATAATGGATTATATGGTAAACCTAAAGAATCATGGCCGCACAAAAAAATTATAAGTCTATAAATCATACATAAATAATAAAGGAGGTGATAATCACCAACCTCAAATAAGGTAAGACTCATACTCAGAAACATGGATAAATAGGTTTCCTCCTAGTAGCGCTAAGTTTGATGTCTTTATCCACACGTAACAGCACTTAACCCTAAAGTTATGAACTAAAAAAATAGAGGATGACAATAAGTGTGGCTGATGGGAGTCAATCCTAAAAAGATAGAAAAGTTAGTCTTATTGGATAAAGGCCACATGGTCAATGAACATGTATGGTGAAGTGCATCACATGATTCAAAGCATCAGTGGACCAAAGGTGGATGTGGAGAAGGACATAGGGAAGAAATGCAGGGGCGATGGTAATAAGGCACCAATCTCGGGCCTTATTAAGCCTAAAAGTGAGGGAAATAAGGATGGGGTGGGGATCATAAAAATCTTTCGACCGTTCTATAATTGGGCGATGATAATGGTCACGTTATGACACATCTATAAAGTGATGATAGTAATAAGTACCACAAGGAATGGGTTCATTAGGATGATCAAGATCAGTGTCATTTAAGTAAACAGTATCACTACAAATACTATCATGGATGGTGGGGTGGATGAAGAACTCACGAGATGGCTCGTGGAATTCGAGGATGGAAGGTGGGTTCAAGTAAGGACTTAAATAAATAGTTTGCAATGGTAAAGGTGCGGTAAAAAGGGCCAAACATGGTGGAGGGGTGGGGGAATATGATCAAACTCGGTACTAGGGGACACACACTTATTAGGAGGGTCAGAATGATCCTCAAGGTCAACCTGAAGAGGGAATTTGGTATCAAGTGATGCCAAGATCAACTTATCCACCAATATGTCACCATATGTGGTGGTAAAAGCGTATATCAAATCATTGAGATTTGAAATATAGGAATAAACATCAATATCACACTCAAAATGAGCTAAACATTCTAAGTGAAGGTCCATATGAAGAGATGTCAGAATTATCCCTGAATTAGTCTCGATGAATTAGGTGGCACTCGTAGAAGGACCTAACCTATAATGAAGAGATGCCATGGGTACACAAAAGGTGGTGGGAGAACCTAAAATGTGGGTTCTTTTGGATTTTTTGGTTTTGGATTATTCTCAAATTTTTGGGTAAGTCAACATAATTTTAAACTTGGGGCTCGGACCATTAGGTTGTTTCAACTTTGAGATTAATAGGTTGATATGGTTGTTCACACTCAAAATTAGTGTGACAAGATCACTCATCATCATTCCACGTGAGTGCAATAATGGGTTGACTTAGATGAAAATTCAACACTCTCACATATTCAAATTCATTTAGGCATTTGTCAAGCCATTGAAGAGCTCAATTTTGAGCCTGAATAGCTTGTTTTTTCTCGATGATGAAATTTTTCAAGAAGATTTTGAGACATCATGTGGATGATGGTGAGGAAATGAATGATTTAGTGCAACGGTGTATGGTTAAGGTTTACAGAACACGTTATTAGCATGACTAAATAGTTAATACTCATATGAAGCATGGGGAATATGGTCAAGTTCATCATATATGAGAGGAGGAGCTCCATGAGAGATAAAAGGTTGATAATCATGAGGATAATAGTGAGCGGACTGATCGTGATAGGATGCACTATGTTTCCAGGATGACTGTAAAAAATTGTAAGGATCCATAACATGGGGTTAGGATTCATAGTTCGTGGGAGGGTTATCAGGACTCCATGAATATCTTGGTTACTCACACCACTCGGTATTGGATATGTCCTGACAATAGTCCGTAGTAGGTTATGAAACAGTGTCATATGGATATACTTGGACCATGGTTGGTTATGATAGATAAGGAAGGTATGTGCACTAATGGGACAAGTGATTGACTTGAAAGTAATAGGTACATGACGAAGATGGGAAATGGTGAAAGTGGTGCCTTAAAGGATGTTCTTCGACCACGACGGGATGAATAGTTGAAGAAAAAGCATTGTCCAAAAATATTTTTTCCTTTTTAAATTTAAAACAGAAGGAAAATATTTTTGGGATTTTTAAATATAAGGAAAAGAATGGAAAATGTTTCTTAATTTTTTTAAAATAAGAATAAGGGTGATTTTTTTGTTTAAAAGGATAAAAATGGACTCTTTGAAACACAAAAGTACAAAGCACAAAAAACTGACTACCTATTGATTTGAATTTACACATGTATAAGTAAAGGAAAAATCTTAACTATCAGGTAGACAATTTTTTATTCCATTAAGTAATGGGTTAGTCAAATTTTAGTTTAATCTTCACGCAATAATGGAATAGAGTGTTATACGTTCCCTTTGAAAAATGTGTGTCCCTACATCCTTCAGAATAGAACACAAAGATTTTCCACAAAGCTACCGCGATGAAATATTCGACGGGTACAACACTGGGGACAACAGAAATCCATTTTACTAGGCGACCACACTTAAAACCCAGTTTCCCTGGAAACTGATGTGGCTCAAAGTGAGTTGATCAGGGTTTTTTCTGGTGGAGAGGACCCTACGATTTGTCCTACAAATTAAATTATTGAAAAAGGGTCCTATGAGCACCATATCCTATAGGGCTCGCTAGTTGATTGATTTTTAATTTTAGTAATAGCTAGGGTTGTACATAATGGATAATGGATTGAGCCGAGTGATGAAATCCCTTCTCATTTCAATGATTGGGTATAGGTATTAACTTCAATGAATTCATCAAACCAATCAAAGTAAGACTATGAATAAAATAAAGTTACATATGAGGAAATAGACAATCATTAAATGGACTCACTAACTAAAGATGCATGAGCGATAAAGAAATGTTCCTCCCATGAATTTTACACGCATGGGATGAAGACCAAGTTGAGTCGACTGGGGGTAGTTCTCCTAACTTCAGTCACCACGGGAGTTATATAGACCCCAAATAGAGAGGCTTATAATCCACACCAATGACTCTCTCTCTCTCTATTTTGTCCCTCCTTATTTTTTTCCTTTTTCTTCTATAAATTTTTACTATTGCAAATAATTGGGGTCTAATTCAACACAAATGAATGTACAAGGCCTCAACAATCTATTATAACCAATATAAGAAAAAAAGTATTTACAAATGATAGAAATGTACAAGTCTTCAAAATGCTCCTCCACTCGAAAATTCAAAAATGACACCTGGTGAAAATATATTGACAAAAATTGAGCAACGTTCGACTCTTAAATAGCTGACAATGGCACCATTTGATAAATATGTCTTTTCTATATATATCATTGCTGCAATGACTCGTCAATCAAAAAACTCTTTGAACCTACAAAATACACTAAACATGTATACGACAAGTAAGGGGTATTAATGCAACTTTTCAATATGGAAAAGAGCAAATTGAAGACTAGTATGATTTTAAAAACATTGGTTTTCAATGGAGATTGAACTAATTAACTGGTATGCTAAAATTTAAAACTAAAATTAACGCACAAAAAACTAAAATAAAAGATGGATGAGGTGAATAAATGTGAGAACAAACAAGGGATGAGACAGTAGCACATATATTAATTATTTTAACTAATTAATTAATTTGTTTAAAATGGCCCAAGATAATAATAAAATTAAAGTCAACCCTCGTCAGAAATTTAATTTCAACATTACCCATTTAGAAAATCAATGTTAAAACTTTTACAAACTCTCAAAAATAAGAATTAAACCCTTTTTAATGAATCATCCACTAGGACAAACATATTAAAATGACTAAATCCTTGGAAAAATTAACTATTTAGAGTTGAAATTTAAGATAAAATATTACACTTGAGAAAAATCTATCTCTTGTTTGATTCTAAAATAAACATTATATTTCAAATTTGATTTTCTGTCGGAAATAATTTACCCCCCCCCCCCCCTCCCGATACGCAAATGAAAAAGTGAAAGTTCAAAGATAATTCTCAAAGGAACATATTAAAGAAACAAAATTAAATAATTAAAATAACATCCACATGGGTTTCATCTCACCCCTTGAATGGAGGATTTAGCCTAACATGTGAAGTATTTTTACATATAAAATGTAAAAACACTCCATTAGTGGCTTAAAAGGGGAATAAAAGATAAAAGAGAACACTATTTAAACTAAGTCTCCTTGCATTTCCATTGAGCCTCCATGCTTTGAAATTGAAGAACATCCACAAATATGAGTTTTACAATAATATTTGAATTTGAATATTAGCTTAGAATTTTTATCTCAAAATATAAATTATCTTACACAACTCTCTACAAAATACAAAAGAAGTAAATTAAATGATTAACACTAAACTAACCTAAAATTATCCTACAAAAATGAACTAGAAATGAGCTAAAAATGTCTTCTATCTAAAAATTGGATCGAAGTAATAAAACCCAAAAGCCCCGTTTAGAGCATCCACAATCATGAAAGTTTTATTCACAAAATGAAAACCGGATTTGGCTTTCCCCAGTAGTAAGATTCCAGAATGGTGGAGTAAGTAGAATTTGTAACAAAAGTTCTAATGAACTATAATTATTCATAGGAAATATAAACAATATTTACTCTGAACCACATTTGTTCATATTAATTATTACGAACAAATGTAGTTCATAATAAACCAAATATGTAATAAAAATTAATTATTTATATTTTATGCGAACTTCATTTGTTCATAGAAATCGATACGCCCAAATGAATTTCGTATGATATACTAAGAACTAATGTAGTTTGTATGAAGGGATTACAAAATTTGTAGACAATCTCCAAATTTGGATAATGATTATAAATATCTTTAGAGAATTCGCTCATAATTGCTCATCATTGCATTCATACAAATTTGTAAATATGAAGAATCTCTTGGATTTTTATACCACCATTGTGGATGCTGTTATAGTAGAAAAAAAGGCTTAAGGTCACATTTGAAATTTCACAAAATAATGGGTTATTTAATTAAATACCAAAAGGTGTTTATGGGAAAGGATATTTAATTAATTAAGTGGGTTGCAGACTTAAATGAGTGTGGGGTAAATATAGAATTTGGCTCCTTTCTAAAAAAGAAATGAAAAAGAAAAGAGCAAGTATAGGTGAGAAATGGAGGAATAATTAAAGAATAGAAGTTATAGGGTGGAAATTTTTTAAATAATAAAAGGATATATCGATTGAATGGGTGGTTAAGAACGCTCATGGGTGTGTAGTCGCGTGACGATCTAATGGTTGCTAGGTAGCCATGTGATACTCCCGGATGACACCACATGGTACCCATAATTGATTTTGCAAAACCTAGATTTGTTCTATCTTAGGCTCGGACTGTTGACCTCGACCTCATGAAAAACTCTCCAAGCCATGACTCTAGCATGTGGCTTAGTGAATATAATGCATAGAAAAAGAAAACAACTCTAGTTGTATCCAGTTTTCCTAATATACAAATAACCTTCCAAAAGTTCTAACTTTCTCATATGACCTTTGATTGTTGCACCAAAAGAATCGACGTGACCCTGATTTTTGATAATATTTAAATAGTGCTCGACTCATGGGATTTGACTTCAGATTTGACTCAGGGCTTTGACTTTGACTTTATTTCAACTTCAAACATTGAACAATTATAATTTCTCCATTTTAAAACAATTTGACAGGCCATTTGAACTCAAGTGCTCCTTAATTTGAGGCCTACAACTTTCATGATTTGTCTGAGACTAAAATTTTTGTCTGAAATTTCCATTTTTCCATGAAAGTAATTATGTTACTGTTTTCTTTCCCAAATTTCCTTGAAATAGCGTTATTGAATCTGCAAATGCATTTTTACCTGTAAGATAAACAAATACACACATAAGGCCAATTTTATTGAAAACTAGTAATTAAAATGCATCTACTTATGATATAATTTTAACACTATTGGGTTCTTATCAATACGCATAACAACAAGAAACATCTTCTTCCCCGGAATGGAAAACGTGATCACCTTACTGCAATATTCGATTTTCACATGCTACAATGCTAACCAATCGATCCCTAGCATGACATTATCGGCTGAAATATCTAAAAGAAATAAATTGGCAAAATAATATGAACAGACGATACAAACCTGGCAAAAGGCACTATCATGTAACACCCCATAATTTGAATGATTTTTATATTGGGATTAATTAAATTAAAATGGGAAATTAATTCGGGTGAAAATAAATATTAATTAGCGAGACAAGGGTTAATATTTATTTATATTGAATATTACTTTTTGAATGAGTAATAAATTAGTAAGAAAGTGTTATGATTCTCGTGAGTGAGAAATACGATGATTACGGTAATTTAGTCGGGACATGCTTGTCAGTCGTGTCAGGACATACACGTATGAGAGAAATTGTAGTTTAATTTTAGGTTATGCAAATGGTCATTTAAGTGTGCCAGTGTGTCTAGAAGCTCGAAATAAAAAGAAAAGTATACTCGAGGGTTTGGTTTGGGTCTCGAGGCATTTTTAGTCCATACCGGCACCCCAAATGGGTATTTTGATCTTTTGAAATTTTGGGGAAAAGATACCTACGAATTTTATATGTTTATATCAGTATATGTGTTGTGTAAGTTAGGTTTAGAAGTTACAAATTCAAAGAGAAGCCACAAGAGGAGGAATGAAAGGAGTTCCAAAGATTTCCCACACTATTTTGCACCACACCACCACTAGAGTGTAGATCGGAAGAAAAGGAAACCAACCACACCACAATTCTACAGAAAATCAGATCGTCGATTTGAGTCAAGTATTTATCTTGCTAAATTCTAAATAGATATACCATCCATGTTAGTGTAGGATTAATAACCTATTGAATCCATAAATTTTGTCCTTAAATTGGAAGATGTAAATCATGTTCTTGGGTAGGAATCGTGATAGGTTTAATCCCTTATGCATGTAGAATGAATTTGAAGAATTAGTAACACGAACTTGTGAATATATTTGGTTTCTTCTTGAAGTTCTTCAACAAAAATAATGATCTAGGGTTTTTAGGATTTAATGTTGAATTAATTTAATTTAAATTTGTTCCATGATGATTCAATAATTCTATTACGTTAGAAATCATGTGTATATGTTGGTATACTGTTTGATGTACTTGGTTGGGAGATTAGGATTGAAACACGGAGGTTTTGAGGGTTAAAAATGGTGAAACCTATAAACGTCATAAGGAAGAAGATGAGACCTGCTAGAGGCGAATCGATTCGGAACAAGGCCGAATCAATTCGGTCTCCCAGAAATTGACAATTTTTCCCATTTTTACTTAGAACTCATGGGAAATGATCGGGTTGATTTTTCTAGTAAGTTTAAAGTATAATGGGAGGTATTTTAATTACATATAGACCAAAGTTTGGATTGAGATGTAGTAACATGAGGAAATTTTAGGGCTAAAGTTAATTAGGTAATAAAAACTAATTCGAAGAATAATATCGTGTCCCGAGAAATCAAGGGAATGTATGACCTAGACCAGTAGGGAATGAGTGGGGTATCAACTGAATATACTTAAGGGAAAATTGGTAACCTTTCGAGTACTGGGAAACGCTCAGGATTATACGATGAGGAGTATTATGGTAAATTAATGCTAAGTAGAATATTTTAGGGTTATAAAGACTACGTATGGATGTATTATAGGTTATGTGTATTCCCATACTGAAATTACACACACACACACACACACATATATATATATATATATATAGGTTACATGAATACCTATTGTATGAATTTGCATGTGTGAACATACTTAGGCTACTTGTTATCACGGGAGGTTCCGCGTCATGGACAGTCTTATCCTGATGATCCCATTGGGGGTGATTTTGAATTGTACCCTAGAACATAGAATTTAAGTACTGAGAACCACTTACGTGAATAAGGGTGTGATCGGTAATTTGAGTGCGTTAGGTATGTGCGTAGCTCAAAGTCTTAGAACTATGTTCACCTACAATTGTGTGAATTATGAATGTATGGTTTGAGAGTGATTCCAAACCCGATGTCCTTTATTTAGTACGTGACATACCAGGGCTTGATAGTAGAGTATGCCTGCATCGCAGGTCTTTACATAGCGATACCGTATTCATATATATTATATGTGTGGTGTATATATATATACACATGTGATTTAATCATCTACGAGTGCACAAGTAGATGAGATAGTGATATCTAAAATAATCTAAGTATGTGGGAACTTAATAATTAATTGGAAATTTTTTGGGATAACTGATCTTAGAAATTTAATAACGTATTGTAGGGGCCATACATGTGGGTACAATGAATTATTAGAAGGTACGAGACTTGGTTTTAACTAATTAGGCGGGGTAGTATAACTAGGTTGGTTTAGGAATATATGTTAGGTGTGCATAATAGTAGAGAGGTGAGGACCTCAAGTGAGAGAACATGGAATTAACATGTATACAATATCGGCTCTTACTTCATTTTAAATACTTGTTAAACTTTTTCAAACTATTTTACTTGGGCCCTCAACCATTTCAAATCCATTTTTGTAAAAACATTTTAGGTACCTAACCACAAGGACGCCGAACTTAGGAGTTCCTTAATTTCACATGATGCAGCTGCTATAGAAGTTGCAAGATCTCGGTAGTAGACGCCTCCACATTTGTCGGTTCCTACTTAGCATTTATCTATCTCAATCAGGTATGTCGCCCATCTCTAGCCAGTGATTATTTTCAGAGACTTGCACTTTTATTTTATTTCCATTACTGATCTTGGATTTTTCATCTGTAGTGTTATTCCAGACATACTTATTCTTCTTGTTATTTTATCATTCATTACTTTGTGTATCGAAATGGTGAATGTGAATAATCACTTTAACTTATTGCGCCTTAATAAAAAGATTAAAATTTTGACACCGGGCTATTAAGGGTATTAGTATAATAAATCGGATTTCGACAATGATGTTAGGAATGACACCATTAATGTATCCTGTTTAATTTAATAATGGACTGATCACCCGGGATTAGAATAGGCGAGGTGTCACATATCCCTACCCACTGGGGTATCCATGTGCGTAGATACATATGAAGTAATCTATACTAATCACAACATTTATGCAAAAGTGTAACTAAAGAACGTGTATGACTTTCTAATGTAGAAAAATTCATGCATAACTATGATAAGCATTAAATATACCAATAATTTCCTACGGTAGTACTAGATGATTTGGATCATAGAAGTTGGACACAATTCCACATTCAAGCTACATGTAACCATATGTTTGGTCTCTGAGTGGCGAAAATGTTGGGTACTGTGATGACGACGTAAATGACTAATACCACGATGGGGTTGTTACGAATTGTTGTTGCCTTTGAGGATGACCATAGGATGGAAAGAATGCCTTTAGGTTACCTCCTAAAACAATGTCCATTATCACCACAACAATAATATATCCCTCGAAATGGGCATCCCTGCTGACGCTAACCTTGGGGTCGATCCTTCCCTATCTGGAACTCACTTTTCTAGCCCCATGATGTTGGACCTACAATATTTGTCCCTAGTTTCCCTATAAGTGTTGCTCATCTCCTCTGAACTTCTTAGTAGGATGATCCTCTTATGGGTGACCCATCTCCCAAGATAGCTCACCACCCTTAATAATCTTCAACCCTTGGTTGGCTCCTACATTCTTAGCATCCACTAATTATGTGTACGTAATGAAGTCAGGGCTGCAAGAAAAACTATCATTATTATCCATGTCAAACCTTAGATAAATATATCCATGTTTATCTCCTTAGGATAGACAAAATTATGGCAAAGTGTAAAGGGCAGTTAAACTCTCGCTCATACTCGACCAAAATACGATATTCTTTACCTTAATCGTTGTATTTTTCTCCTACACTTTCCTTATGGTATTGTCGGAAATAATTCCCTTTAACAATTATCCATCACTGGCTAATGGTCAACTGTTCCCTATCCTCGTCAGTGGTAATAGACTCCCACCACTGTAATGCATCCCCTATGAACCAAAACCTCGCAAGCATCTTCCTAAGAATGCCTGAGAACTCTACTAGAAGTAGGTGCCTTTTTATATTTTGCCTACAATGTAATGCTATAAATAGGTCCATGGGTTCTACAAATTACATTAGGTTGCCTTTACAAAGGGCACTCTTGGATCTCTACTTGGTAAATGTAGTGTAACGGGCAGGTATAGGTACAACGACGAGTGGTGGGAGTGGTGATGGATGGTCTTAGCACATGGAAACTATAGTAGAAACTAATGTATGTTCTATAATGGATGACATGTCAGTCAACATTAATATTGGAGCCTACCACTACTACTATTTAGACATTGTTGTCTCAGACTCGACACTCGCAATCAATTTAGTTTGTGTTGTCCTCCTCCTATTATTCCCCAACTAAAAGATATTAAAAAAAAATTGTATATATATACTTATGACAATAAGAGTACAAAAATCTAAATAACACTATTCTAAAGAATAATGGATGCACTCGAGACCCTAGTAGTGTTAAACCTTGAATCCTTTGATAACAACTATGACACCCTGTAAAATTTATAGCTAAATTGATCAGGTCCAAAAATAAATAATACATGAATTTAAAAAAATTATGTACAACGATAAGAATGACTAAAATAAACAAAACAAAACACTAAAGAATATATTATAACCGGATGCGACTCAGAAAGTTTATCTAATGTGCGTTCACTCTAGGCTCAAGTGCAAGCTTGTCGTGTTAGTAATAAACCCGGAAAGTTCGGATCGTATCCACAGGGAAATATGACAATAGAGTTGTGACGACGTTAGATAGACAAGGAAATCCTAACTCTGACTCTAAAGGAAAAAGAAAATTGATTTGGTTTGTGGAATGACTATACTAGATGCAATTATGAAATTATGAAAAGGTGCAATTATACTAAACTACCTAGAATACTGATGAAGAATGATTTAAAACTTTAAACTATATGATGAGAAAAACAGGATGGTAATATAATCCCCCAACCCTATTGTATTGCAGGTATAATACTAATCGTAAATTTAACTGATTAATTAGACCCAGAATTTAGTACTCCCAAGCATTATGTATATGAGGTTCAAGCCCTCACCAGTCTTAATCAGAGGACGAGTAAATCGGTATCGCAATAGTTACGCTCGAATTGCATTCGAAAGCATCCCGGTTACCCGGAAGCAAACGAGATGGAAAGATCTACAATTGTCGTGTTCCTACATAATACGGTCGTAATAAATCACTAAATTCAGAGGATTAATGTTATACACATGCAACTATCACATCAGGTTGGGTTCATGTATCCCGACCTTAAAAAATCTAGCCTAGCATGCTAAAAGTAATGAAAATAATTTTTGAATAACAGAAAACCATGATTAAACTAAGGAAAATTTGTGGAATGATGTAGAAAAGAATTTTACTGAAGAAAAGTAACTCCTAATCTTACCAAAGCAGTAACAACAACAATTAAGAACACTTGGAATCACAGAAATCTGAATAATCTTCACTCTTGGAATTGAAATTGTAAACTGTCTCTAAACTAGGGTTTTATGGGAAGAATGGAAAATTATATTAATTCTCCCTGTTAAATATGATAAAAACTTAGGTTTATATACCCTACAGAAATTTCAAGAGTTTTAGCTGTACTAGGGCTCCCCATTAGATAAGGATAAGATTACAAAACTCGACACCTGGATCGGTCTGGGGTTCTTAGGGATCGATCTGCCTGAATGCGGACCGGTTTTTTTATTTTTGGTGCGGACCGGTTGTTTTATTTTTCTTCCCTCTTCGGTTTGCTTTCGATCAGGGGTCCTATGGAATGTAGCAGTGCGGACCGGTCCGGCCTTCCTGCAGATCGGTCTGCCTCTTTGAATTTTTTCTCCAACTTTGAATGCTCATAACTTTTATTCCAGGACTCCAATTGAGGTGCCGTTTCTTCCTATGTGATCATTAACTTAATATCTTCAACTTCTCTTTAGGTGCCTCATTCGAATTCCAGGTGGAAGTTACATTTTTGCCCTTTTGACTTTCCTTCTTATCTTTCTCGATTTTTTCGATTTCATTCTTTCGTTTTTGCCATTAAATACTTGCAAAATTAGTACGAAATACCAGACACTCGGTGTACTGGTTAGGATAAGTCAGTAGCTAGGTTATGAGATAAATACAAATCGATTACGTTGTTCAAGGTGCTAAAAGTAACTAAATTAAAGGATAAATTGTGAAGAATTTATGCCTAATCAAACCCTCCTAACTTAGAACTTTGCGCTTCCCGAGCAATGTAAAAGAATCCTAGTACGACTCAACTCTTGAAAAACATTTTATTGGGATAGAATACCTTTTTCGCGAGCAAGCGAATGCATTTAGCGTATGCAATAAGCCTTTAAACCCCTAGGTTACCCTAGTAGGACGAGTAGTGTCTCGTGAGGGTTTGCAATGAATGTACCAACAAAATTTGACTCAGAAAAAATCAAAATACTGAAAAATTGTATAAACCAAACTTTCCCAGAAAATAGTCATCATCAATTCATGTTCACAAGTCTCAAATCATAGTGCGTATGTGCGAAGCCAAAAATATAACCGCCAATTTCCACCAATTGATCATTACGTTACTTACCTGAAAATTCGTTTTGATTTCAAATTCTCACGGAATGCTCTCAGAAATGAATCTCTTGGATTATGGATATTCTCTCAGTATGCGTGATGTAATGAGTAAATGTAATGGACGCAAAGTCATGCATACAAGTAGAAAGACGGAAATTTCATAGTGATAAGATCTCATCAACGGATTACGGTTTTAAAAATGGGAACATTGCCTCTTATTCGCGCATTCAATCTCTTTTATAGTCTTTTGGTGTATTAGCTCTCCATGCGGTAATCAATTTCGCAATTTGGACTCGGTTAGAACTTTTTCGGGTTTTAAGGTATATAGGGTAAAATGAAAATGGTAGGGAAGGTTGGAATTGGAAAATTCATTTATGATGACCATTTGTGCTTTTTTCGGGCCATTGCTCATTTTTTTTTTTCTTTTTCTCTACTTTTTATGTTTTTCACTTCTTTTCTTTTCTTGCTATTTTTGTTTGAGCATATCTATTTTTTCTTGCCCCTTTTTATATGCACTTTTCGGACTGAAATTCTGAATTTTTCTATTTTTTGCAATTCCGAGTTTTTTGGGTTTTTCGAGTTGTCACACGAAAGGGAAAATATTTTGGCTCAATTTGGGTTACATCAGGATAATTTTTCACATATTTTTATGGCTAATATTTTTGGGTGACAAACGAGGGCCTACTTTATTGTCCAAAATACCAATTGCGTTACCGTATGCGTTTCGAGATGGATTTAAGTTTAGAGATCAATTGTGGCACGCTTTTCAAAGCAATGCCATAGACATTTTTCATAACTGATCAAAATAAAAGGATTGAGATCCTCGACTACTTTTTAGGCGCTGAAAAGAACTTTGAGTTAACAATTAACTCGGATTGATTTAAAAACTCACAAAAAGTGATAGGCTCGAATCTCACCGGGTTTGTTAATCTCCACACTTATTCGTTAAGTCGTCAATTTTCGCTCAATTTCCATCTTTAGTCAATTTCGGTTTTGTGTATATTGAATTTTACAACTTGTCACTTTAAATCGACTTTTAATGATATTTTTGAAAATTTTGGATTCCAATTTTTATTTATTTTGAACAAAAATATTTTTGGATTTTTCAAAATTTTATGATTTTTTTGAGATTTTTTTGGACATTTTTGAAAATTTGTGAAGTTTTAGAAATACGCACTTGCGACCCCCCCCCCCAAAAAAAACTTAGACTTTTGCATTGTCCTCAAGCAAAAAGGACTAAAATCTAAACAAGGCAAAATAATAAATGCGATAAATGAAACAAACAAATGGAGAAAATGCAGATTTTATAGAAAACAGGACTATGGTACAATTACAGGGAAAAACATGCAACCATGTGAAACAGGGAAAACAAATAAAAACTTCCATAACAACATAAATCTTCACTGGGGCTGGGGTTGGGAAGAACCGGGCGCGTCGAGGCCATAGGGGTCATATAAAAAGGATGGTAATGGCTCGTTGGGATCCCCATGGCGTCGGTATATGTCCGCTTGGAAACGGAACATCATGCTCGTATCGCGATGGTAGTCAGTCAAAAAGTTGTCGAATCTCGTCTCAAATACCGCCATACGGTTCGTGAGGTCGCTACCCGCCCATTCAAAATCAGGGTCGTATTCTTCATCCGCCGACTCTTCATCAGCACCGACATCACCCATGTCTACATCAACTCCGAATGTTTCTTCTTCCTCCTCTTTGCTCTCACTCGAGGCATCTTTTTCCTTGCTATCACTGCCCCACCTCACTCAGAGGACGGCGAGCTGTTTGGCGCTCTTAGTGCGGGTTCCCTGTCCAAAAGAACCGGGAATGCAAGTACGATCGAGCAGCACCGCAATGCCATCAACTTTGAGGATGGAGGTAATCAATCTTGCATAGGGAAGTGGGGCTGCACCTTTTTCATCCAAGGCTGCGACGATGATGCCAGCATATAGGGTGCGGGACAAGTGTATGGAAGTGTGTGGATCAAATAGGTGATAGGTCAATGTGGCCTGGTGGGGCCGCATCGCGGATTCGTTGGACGTTTACAAAATATTGGCGCACACAATTTGAAAAGTAAGGCGCACCTTCTCATTAAGACGTCCAACGGAGACAGTTTTCCTTGTCCATGCAACATCCGGGGCAATGCGATCCGTGATCACTTCTTTGACGATCGGGGCGATGTTCCTCGGGTAAGTGAATTCTTAAACATCTAAAACATCGTATTCATCCAACTTGGTCATGAGAAGAGCCAACGAAAAGCTGATGGTGGTACCATCCACGTATGCTCGAGCCTCGAATTATCCCGTCCGAACAAGGGTGCCATAAAAGGAGCGGGCATCGTTTGCCCAAACCGCTTCATACGGTTCATTAAGGAATCGCACCCAACCCCAAGCTATGAAGAGGGCGGTAACAGATTTGGGAAGACCTGTCCATTGGACAGCGCGCTCGACATGGAGTTTGTGATTTGAATCGAAGAATCAATTGCACCAACGTTCCTCTTGGCAGGAACAAAATTCACCATGGACGGAGGGGAGGATGTCGGTGGAGTCATATTTAGTGGGGAAAGGGTGTTGGGCCATGATAACAGGGAGAGGGTTTTCTGGAAATTTAAGGAGAGAGAAGAGAGGAGTGATGGTTGAAGGTATGGATAGAAAGGGAGGGGATGGATGGTTCTTTATAGTTGGAATGGGGTGAGTAGGGTTTGGATTTGGAGGGAAAGTGTTGTGAGGTAAAAGGGGGTGTATTTGGGAGGGAAATGGAATGGTTAGGATAGAAGGGGACGGATTGGGAGGGAATGAAGTGGATTGGGGAGAGGAGGGTGCACCTTGGAAAGGGGGAAAATAATTTCTGCAGACAACGGACCGGTCCGCTTGGGGACCAGATCGGTCCGGTCCTTTAATTTGCAAGCCATTCGACTATCGGACCGGTCCGGCTAGAAAATAAAGGAATCGGTCCGGCCCAAAATTAAAGGACCAGGTTCAGCTCTTATTTTTGAGCTGGATTTCCCCCTAACATAATTTTGATCACTCTTCACCGAAAATTTCACTTTCACAACATACTCCCAATCAATTTTGGATTAAAAACCTCTCGATACCAATGGCCAACGCAACTTGACTCAATTTCCTAAAAATGTGAATGCTCTTTCCCGAATGTACCCTAATCCTATCGACGCTCACTACATATGCGACTCTCATCTACTATACACAAGAATTCACCCCATATGCATCGGGGGTGCGACGACCTCGCTGTATAAGCTCACTCTACCAAACGGTGTCGACTTCTTCCACACATGCCTCGAGATATGACTTTAGGCGTTATCCATTTACTTTGAATGTATTTCCCCCTTTCAAATTTTCTAATTTAACAGCTCCGTGAGGGTAAACATTCTTCACAACGAACCAGCCAGACTATCGTGACCGCAACTTGCCCGGAAAGAGATGAAGCCGAGAGTTATAAAGAAGCACTTTTTTCCCAGGAAGAAACTCTTTGCGTCGAATGATGCTATCATGAGCGAGTTTCATCCTTTCTTTGGAGATTTTTGCATTCTCATACGCATCATTACGTATCTCTTCTAACTCATTTAATTGAAGCTTGCGATCTGCACCGGCCTTATCCATGGCATAATTCAACTGCTTAATCTCCCAATACGCCTTGTGTTTTAACTCCACGAGAAGATGGAAAGGTTTGCCATACACAAAGCGGAACAGGGACATGCCGAGTGGATTTTTATATGCGGTACGATAGGCCCATAACGAATCGTTCAATCTAAGTGACCAATCTTTTCGGGTTGGACTGACGGTCTTTTCAAGAATATTCTTAATTTCCTGATTTTCTAGTTTGGCCTGCCCATTCTTTTGCAGGTGATAAGTCATTCCAACCTTGTGAACGAAACCATACTTTATCATTAACTTCTCAAACGGCCTAATAAAAAATTGTGTGCCATTATCGCTGATTATCACTTTCGGTGCACCGAAGCGGGAAAGTATATGTTCCTGCAGGAATTTTATCACCACTTTGTTGTCATTTGTCTTGGTAGCTATAGCTTCCAACCATTTAGAAACGTAGTCTACCGCAACAAGGATGTATAGGAAACCAAAGGACGGGAGGAAAGGACCCATGAAATCAATACCCCAATAGTCGAAGATCTCAATGATGAGTATGGGGGTAAGAGGCATCATGTCTCATCGGGTAATGGCCCCCATCTGTTGGCACCTATTGCAAGATTTACACGCAGAGTTCACATCCTGGAATATTATGGGCCAATAGAGGCCGCATTGCAGAATTTTAGCGACCATCTTTTTCATCGAAAAGTGGCCTCCACAACCTTCCGAATGACAAAACTGGATAACTTTCAGGATCTCATCATCCGGTACACTTCGTCTAATGATTTGGTCCGTGCAATATTTAAAAAGGAAGGGATCGTCATAGAAAAACATACGCGACCAAGTAATAAACCTCTTCTTATCTTGCGATGTCCAGTCGGGAGGGACGTCTCTCGTGACAAGGTAGTTCACTATATCTGTAGACCAGGACAAAGAAGAGGTAGCAAAGAGTTGCTCATCCGAAAAGTATTCGTCTATAGGTATAGGATCACTAGGTACGTCGAAACAAAGCCGTGATAAGTGGTCGGTAATGACTTTTTCTACTCCTTTCTTATCTTTAATGGAGATATTGAACTCTTGTAGGAGTGGGATCCACCTTATGAGGCGCGGCTTTGCATCTTTCTTTGCAAGTAGGTATTTCAATGTCGCGTGGTCAGTGAAGCAAGTAATGGGAGAATCGATAAGGTATGAACGGCATGTTTCAAGGGCAAAGACTACCGCTAGCAACTCCTTCTCTGTGGTAGAGTAGCTGAGTTGTGGTCCGGTAAGAGTCCGACTAGCGTTGTAGATGACGTGATCCTGCTTATCTTTTCTTTGGCTCAAAATAACCCCAATCGCATAATTGCAAAAATCACACATGAGTTCGAATGGTAAAGACCAATCCGGAACTTACATGATGGGAGAAGACACAAGCATGGTTTTCAGTTTTTCAAAAGATCTTTGGCATGATTTTTTCCACTCAAATGGGGTGTCCTTCATGAGTAGGTTGCTTAAGGGTCTAGAGATGGCGCTAAAGTCCTTAATGAACCTTCGATAAAACCCCGCGAGGCCCAAGAAGGACGTCTTTGAGCGATTTTGGTGGGGGAAGATCAGCTATGACATATATTTTTGCCCTGTTAACTTCTATCCCTTTGGATGATACTATGTGGCCAAGAACTATTCCTTCAGGGACCATGAAATGGCATTTCTCCCAATTCAGCAGTAAGTTCTTTTCCACACACTGGGCAAGTACTTGTTCCAGTTTCTAGACAAATATCGAAAGAGGTGCAAAAAATGCTGAAATCCTCCATGAACACTTAGAGTCCTCTCTCAACCATGTCGCTAAATAGGCTCAACATGCACCTTTGAAAGGTCGTGGGTGCATTACACAAGCTGAATGGCATACATTTGTAGGCAAACGTACCAAAAGGGCAAGTAAAGGTAATTTTCTCCGGGTCAAGTACATCTACCTCAATCTGGTTATATCCGGAATAACCATCAAGGAAGCAATAGTAAGGGTGGCCCGCTACTCTCTCAAGCATTTGATCAACTAATGGAAAGGGAAAATGGTCTTTCCTAGTCCCCGTATTGAGTTTTCGGTAATCAATGCAAACGCGCCACCCGATGGTGGTACGTTGGGGAACTATCTCTCCCTTAGCATTCTCAATCACTATCACGCCCAACTTCTTCGGGACGACTTGAATAGAGCTCACCCATTTGCTATCCAAGATTGGGTAAATAATCCCGGCATCCAATAACTTGATAATTTTGATTCTCACTACTTCTTTCATGTTGGGATTTAGCCTTCTTTGCATTTATCTTGACAACTTGACATCCTCCTTGAGATGGATCTTGTGAGTCCAAATCAAAGGATTTATCCCCTTCAAATTAGCAATCCACCTACCAAAAGCCCTTTGGTGCTTTCTCATAATTTTTAACAATTTACCCTCCTGCTCTTCGTCTAGGCTAGAGGAGACAACAACAGGAAATGTCTCATCCTCTCCTAGGTAAGCATATTTAATATGGGAGGGGGGTTTCCTCAATTCGAGGGTTAGAAATTTTTCGTTGGAGGGAACCATGCATGTGTCCCTCGGAGGTAACTCCTCGAATCTAGAAACCCAATTTACATCTCTCGCTTCCTCATCCGATGCTTTCTCATCGAAAAATTCTCTTAACTCCTCAACCTCCCTCTCGAATTTGGTGTACGTCCCCTCACTCTCGTGTCTCGACACTAAACAGGACCCTAAGGCGTCTCCGCAATAATTCTCCTCAAAGTACTCCTCTACTATCTCATCTATGAAGCTCACCGCGTGAAGATCATCTTCTTTCCCCGTATGTTGGGCTATATAGAAGATGTTCGTCTCTAAGGTCATGTTCCCAAAAGTGAGTTGCATCTGCACATTCCTAGTGTTGATGATAGGGTTAGTTGTAGATAAAAATGGGCGCCCGAAAATGATGGGAACATGATTGCTTGAGGCAAAAGAAGGCTCTGTGTCCCAAATAATAAAATCTACCGGGAAGTAGAAAGTGTCAACTTGGACGATCACGTCCTCAACTACACCTCGTGGGATCTTCACAGTTCGATCCGCTAATTGTAGAGTGATTCTTGTGGACTTGAGGTCGCCCAAATCAAGTTTACTATAGATGGAGTAAGGGATGATATTGACACTTGCTCCCAAATCAAGTAAGGATTTTTCGATTTTGTTTTCTCCAATGATGTAGGAAATGGTGGGTGCACCAGGATCTTTGAATTTAGGTAGGAGATCGTTAAGTGGAATGGAGCTCATGTTCTGTGCTTGAAAAACATTTTTCTTTACCTTCATCTTTCTATTTACCGTCAATAAGTCTTTGATGACTTTTGCATAAGCTGGAATATCCTTAATAGCATCGAGGAAAGGTAAGCTCAACTTTACTTGCTTTAGCACATCTAGCACGTCCTCACGTGGGTTTCCTTTATGGGAAGGAATTAACCTTTGGGGAAACGGTGCCGCGGAGGGTGGTTTCACTACTACCTCGGGCTCACTACTATCTTCTTTATCATTCTCATTCAAGGGGTCATCTTCGACCTCTTTCGTGCCAGGCAAAATCCCCTTGTCTTTCGTTGTGTCGTGTGGGGGAGGTGATAAATCAAAGACTCTCCCACTACGAAGAGTGGTCACAGCTTGACATTGCTCCTAATGTTCAGTAGAGGTGGAGCTAACACTAGTTTGACCTTGGCGAGGTCTTTTTCCCTGGGCAGGAAACTTTCCCTTCTTTTGAACACTCAACGAGGATTGTATCTTTGACAGACTTGCATTTATGTCACTAATAAGGCGATCATATCTAGCATTGGTTGCAGTCTAGCTAGTGATAAATTGATTCATAGTATCCTCGAGAGTTCTCCGCGGTGGAAGGATATATGCTCCTTGAGGTGGTTGTGCTTGCATATGTCCTTGCATGTGTGGAGCTTGTTGAAAGTGTTGTGGTGGGGGAGGGGCAACATGGGAAGTAGGGTTCATTGTAACATGTTGTTGCCCATAGCTAAAACCATGATGGTTTTTCCATAAAGGGTTGTAAGGATTCCCGTGCGGTGCACCGAAATTACCCTTAAATCCTCATATACCACTAACTTGCTCCTGAAGCATCACTTTGTAGGCGGGTATAGTCGGGCATTCCTCAGTTGAATGACCCGCCTAAAAAATCGCACACACCTTTTCGACGAGATTTGGTATGGATCCAGTTAGTCCTCTTCCATATACCTCATATAGGTTTCGAAATCCTTTCTCGAGTGTATCCAATCGGATGTCCGTCATAGAATTCTTATCTACGTGAAATAGATCGGATGCCGCTGGAAAGGTGGTCACTTAACGATTTCAATTTTGAGCATTGGGATGAGATGTATCCCAGGACTGGGTAGTCTCGACGACATACCTCAGGTGAAGCTTAGCATCGTGGGCGTCTAGTTCGACAAAACGACCACTACCCATGGTTTAAACGAGTTGTTTGGAATTAAGATTCAACCCATTATAGATAAAGGAAATGATTTGCGTTGTATCGAATCCATGATGGGGGCAAGAAGTAACTAACTCATTGAAACGCTCGTAACATCGATGAAATGGCTCATTTTCTGATTGTCCGAACGCTAGAATTTGAGCCTTTATGGAGATTGTTCGATATGGTAGGAAGAGTTTCTTGAGAAATCTAGATTGCAACTCGTTCCAAGATAGGATTGAGCTTGGAGGTAAAGACTATAGACATGTCTTAGCTTTATCTTTTAGCGATAAGGGGAACAGTTTGAGGCGGATCACCTCTTGTGTACAAGTTTTATCATTGAGAGTATCGCACACATCCTCAAATTCCCTGATATGGAGATATGGCTTTTCAGAATCCATACCATGGCAATGGGGTAACATCTGGATCATCCCATTTTTAAAACGAAATTATCTTGCATTATACGGTATTATAATGCATCCCGGAGTGATAGTTCTCTCGGGAAATAAGATTTCTCTTAGCGGGAGGTATGGGGCCTCTTCCTCATCGGCGGCTGCACTACCGTGTTGCGACATTTCTCTCCCTCTTAAAGACTCAGTGTTCTCACTTACTGTGATCAAAGTATGCTCGGAGGTGTGTCCTAAGAAGGAAAATGAAGTGTTATTTGAGATTGAGGGTGACGGTGTGGGAGGTGGAATCCAGAACTGTGGGGCGTTAGGAGTGTGAGGGATATTAGGGTCGTACTCAACTATTGGATTTTCATGAATGCTAGTTAGATTGTTATGGGGTGTGGGACTGAGTTTAGAATTTTGCATTAACAGGTTATGAGAGATGATGATGGATCTTTTTGTGTTTTTTTGAATTTTTCGTTATGTTTTTGGATTTTTGGAAATTTTTGGTCAAATCTTTAGATTGACTCAATCTAATCCTAAGTCTACCTAATTCCCCGGCAACGGCGCCAAAAACTTGACGTGACTCTGAAAGTGTCTCTAATGTGCGTTCACTCTAGGCTCAAGTGCAAGCCTGTCGCGTTAGTAATAAACCCGGTAATTCGGGATCATATCCAAAGGAAAATAGGACAACAGAGTTGTGACGACGTTAGATAGACAAGGAAATCCTAACTCTGACTCTAAAGGAAAAAGAAAATTGATTTGGTTTGTGGAATGAATATACTAGATGCAATTATGAAATTATGAAAATGTGCAATTATACTAAATTATCTAGAATACTAATGAAGAATGATTTACAACTTTAAACAATATGATGAGAAAAATAGGACGGGAATACAATCCCCCAACCCTAGTGTATTGCAGGTATAATACTAATCATAAATTTAACTAATTAATCAGACCCATAATTTTGTACTCCCATGCATTACGTATATGACATTCAAGCCCGCACCATTCTTAATCAGAGGATGAGTAAATCGGTATCGCGATAGTTACACTCGAATTGCATTCTAAAGCATCCCGGTTATCTGGAAGCAAACGAGATCCAAAGATCTACAATTGTCGTGTTCCTACATAATACGGTCGTAATAAATCACTAAATTTAGAGGATTAATGTTATACACTTGCAACTATCACATCAGGTTGGGTTCATGTATCGGGACCTTAGAAAATCTAGCCTAGCATGCTGAAAGTAATGAAAATAATTTTTGAATTGCACAAAATCATGATTAAACTAAGGAAAATTTGTGGAAAGATGTAGAAAAGAATTTAACTAAAGAAAAGTAACTCCTAATCTTACCAAAGTAGTAACAACAATAATTAAGAACACTTGGAATCATAGAACTTTGAATAATCTTCACTCTTGGAATTGAAATTGTAAACTATCTCTAAACTAGGGTTTTATGGAAATAATGGAAACTTTTATTAATTCTCCGTATTAAAAACGATAAAAACTTGGGTGTATATACCCTACAGAAATTCCAAGAGTTTAAGTTATACTAGGACTCCTTATTAGAGAAGGATAAGATTACAAAACTCGACACCCGGACCAGTCCGGGGCTCTTGCGGATTGGTCTGCCTGAAATGCGGATCGGTTCTTTTATTTCTGGGGTGGATCGGTTCTTTTATTTTTCTTCCCTCTTTGGTTTGCTTTCGATCCGGGCCATCTGGAATGTAGCACTGCGGACCGGTCCAGCCTTCCTATGGATCGGTCTACCTCTTTGATTTTTTTTTCCAACTTTAATTGGCCATAACTTTTATTTCAGGACTCCGATTGAGGTGCCGTTTCTTCATATATGCTCACGAACTTGATATATTCAAATTCTCTTTAGGTTCCTCATCCGAATTCTAGGTGAAAATTACACTTTTGCCCTTTTGACTTTCCTTCTTGTCTTTCTCGATTCTTTCGATTTCTTTCTTTCGTTTTTACCATTAAACACCTGCAAAATTAGTACGAAATACCAGAAACTCGGTGTACTTGTTAGGATAAGTCAAAATCAAGATTATGAGATAAAGTCAAACTGATTACGTTGTTCGAGGTGCGAAAAGTAACAAAATTATACGATAAATTGTGAAGAATTTATGCCTAATCATAACCCCATAAGTAATCCAACATAATCTCCGATACCATAAAATCAAGCAATAAATAAAATTTGTTACGACAAAATACAAATTATCTCAAATATAAGAAAATCCTAAAATTAATAACAACTAATACAACCATCTGACTCAGTTGGGAATGCAAAAGAATATAAAAGGAATGATGATGCAGACTCGACACCTACTCCCTATATACATCTCGAACCAAAATGATTGCAAATGAGATTAAGGATGTGGATTTAAGGGCTGCTTAGGACCTGAAAACACATTTCAGCAACAACGTTTATAGTAAGTCAACAAAGAGTAAGAATTTAACCAAATTTAGGCTACAATAACAACCATGCATCTCCCTCTCATATTTTAGTTGTTCTTATATTAACCCAACCCAAACAATCTTAAACATAACTTATGTTTCCAAACCTAAACAATCCTATATTTAACATACAGTTTTAATCCCAAGCGCAAGTAAACACAATGATTAATAATAATCCCTTTTAATTGAATATGATTAAGTGGTTACATAAATAATGATGCTATGTACATCTAATGTACAATATCAGTAATGGAAAGATAGTCTCAAAGTATAATATCCACATAGTATAGTCCCCGACACATAGAAGTATAGGCCTATGAATAATCATTCACATAACAGACGAAGGTCTATCCCTATATCCTCTGTGGATCACTCATTTGTACTAGGCATAGTTATAGGTCGTCCTATACATATAACCTTAAAACATTAATAAAATGGAGAAGCCACTATATTTTCTAGTCATCCACATTCACCTCCATACCCAAGACTATACGAAGAGCACTCCCGTGTATTCCCCATCAGGATACGGGCATGTCGATAGTAGGATCTGAGGTACAATTACTAAGGTAAGACCATTTATATCACCGGGTACTAGCCCGGTCAATGTCGTACACGCCATATAAAGAATCCCTCCTAGTACTTCCCCCCCGAGCACTCACACATGGCTTTCTTGCACATATAGTCAGTAATCCAATCTACTCACAGATCACTAATACAACATTCATATTTTCATACTATTTGTTTGTAATTAGTATAAAATTACATTAATATAATATTGAAACTATATTAAGTCCTTCATACATTAAATTCTAAAACCCAAATCATCGACGTATAGACTTTCACTAAGGAATCCAAAAAACCAACAAATCTAATGTTTCCCTCCAGACTCGTGTGCACGAGGCTAATCCTAACTGAGCGCTTGTTTTTATTTTGCATGGGGTTTTTTAATCATGAACACGCTAACCATTTCCACGAAATTATTCATCCATGCGAACAGAGAACAAAACCAAGTTCACCAAAAATCGTTCTTCTTCATAGCCCTATTGTTACAAACCGAACATACCAAACTTTAATTAACGATTTTAACGAAGGTCCCACCACTCCAAGAACACCCTATCACGACCTAAAAACACTAAAAAATAAATCTACAACACACATTTTTCACATTTTAGGTGATTTACAAGGGTTTAAGTGTTAATTTCACATTAGGAGATTCATAACCCTAGGTTCATGTTTTTAACAAATTAATATCTAAACAAGGGTCATACAGTTGATTCATTAACATGATTCCAGATAAAAAAATATCATTCATATTGGATGGCATAAATCATTAGATTCATCTTTAATTCATTCCATGCCAGTAACATGTGATTAGGGTTTAATTTGTCTATTAAACTAATTTCAAAATTAAGCATTTTATTATCAAAAAATATATTTATAAACATGTTAATCAAGATTTGAATGAGTAATCATTAATATAACACAAACTCAAACTAAATACATAATATAAGTAAACTTTCTTCGAAAATAGGTCGAATTAAAGCCTTCAATCCTCCAAATCTCATTCTATCTAAGTGTGACTTTTCTCCTAGCCTCTTAAGGTTTTTCTCAAATATTTCAATTTATTTTAGGTTATGTCTAATGACCTATAAACTTAGCTGCAAACGAAATTGACCTTAGGACCCATATGAACCTCAACACAATAAGCCGAAATGACCTAAAACTTTACCCAACGATATATCAACCCAATAGACTTAAGATCAACTATTTTATGTCAAAAACGGGCATTTTAACGTCTCAAATACCAACCCAAAATATAACATATTTTAGTTAATTATTTAACTCTATAAAATAATATATTTCTCGGTTTAAGACAAAAAGTCAAATATTAAATCGTAAGTTAGTTTTGTGATAAACCAAATAATAAGAAACTAATTCATGATTTTTGGAACCAGACACTAAAAGGAAGATCCAAATAAAGAAAACCTCGATATCTAATCCCTAATCAAACCATAGTCACCCATAATACTTAGTGTTGATGTAAAAAATTAGATTCCTCTAATTTTTCAATCACAGATAAATAAAATGAGACAAAGATTTTTAAAGTGGTTCGGCCTTATAAGAATGGCCTACGTCCACTGTTATTTTATTGCTGAGTATTTGGGAATTCTCGATTACAAGTTCTATCAAGAAATTCCAGTCCCCTTGAAGGAGGGTGATACGGGGTATTTATAGCCTTTAGGCTGTACACAAAAGGGTTGATACATTGAATGATATACATATGAAAGGGTAATACATTTAATGTAGCGTGTGCGTCAAGATAATAAGCATTCAATGAATAGTTGAACTGTTGATTATCTGGCAATCAATGCTGGGGCCGAGATGCAGCTCGGACCGCCTTAGCTGCTCGTTACTCAAGAGTTCCTCGGAGCGCTGGAGTTCCTCGGAGTGATAGAGTTCCTCGGTGTATCCTTGTTGCTCGGAGAGAATGTGAGTTTGTCGGGGAAATGAACTTCCTCGCTGCTATTGTGCCACGTAGATTGACACGTGTCTTCTTATTATTCGTCCACATCAGCATACTAATTTTGGTATCAACAGAAGCCCCCAATGTTTCATATTTCGAACTTTGAGGAGTATGGAACATTATTTTTCGGTATATGGCAATATGAAATGACCCTCCTGGTTTTTAGGAACTTTTTCTTCGTATTTAAATTTCCTTCCAAATTCGCAGAATCCGCCTTTTTGTATTTTTAAAAGCGCTTCGATCTTCGTGCATTTTTTGTCCTTTTAGCCGCCGGTAGCGTAATAGTTTCTCCTCTGTAATCATTTCTTTCGCCGTTTCCCGAGGAAAGGTATTTAAAATTCCCAAGCAATCATACCGTCCTCTACCTTTTCCAATTTTCTTGCTTTCGAATTCTCCATAGTCTTTCTTTCTCTTGTGCGTTCATCCTTGTTTCGTTCGTTGTCAACAGATCTCCTTTATTCCTTTAAGATCTTCTTCCTTCTTCTTTTATTCACCATGGTTTATATTATTGAATCTATCGAAAAATTCCGTTCTGATTATTCCATTCCGTCTTGGGTTACTCTGGAGAATCTTCCTGAGCCCTTTGATTATTTTCGTTTGGCTGAGGAACATTGGTTCCCCAGCCTCTTTATTGCTGAGTGTGGATTTTCTTTTCCACCCAACTCTTTATGCTTAGAATTCTGCCAACATTTCGATGTTGTTCCTGCAAAAGTACCCCCCAATACATGAAGAATAGTTAATGGGGTGCATAAATTAAATCAAACTCATGGAAATCTCATACGAATTCCTGAGATTATGTATTGCTATAGATGGGCTGTTTTAGATAACGTTTATTATTTAAAAACCAGATTTTTGAATAGAGCTTTAGTAGTCAACCTCCCTGATGCCAACATGGATTATTTTGAACATGGGTTAGTTTTCAAAAATTGGCAACATGCTCCTTTAGTCGGAGACGGAGTGTATGAGGGTCCCAAATGCCCCCCATATGGCAATGGGATAGGTTATTCTCATTTTATTTTATTCTCGAAATTGTGACTTCATCATGTTTGAATAAATGCATGATTGACATTTCAAATTGTTTTTGTTTGCAGTTAATAGCAAGAGAAAAACTCCTAAAGAATCAGAAGTTAATATAAGGCAATTGAAACATATCTGGAGCTTGCATCAGAAAATTGTAGACGAGCACATCAGGTCTGCCTCATACTTGTTGCAGTACAGGAGCTATACGTCGTCTTTTACTGCTCGCCCTGTGGTCAGCTCCAGTGATCCAGTGCAAATTCCTGAAGACTCTGATCCGAAATCTCATATTCCTTTGAGCCAGAAAATGGGCAAGAGAAGAGTTCCTACTCTCTTCGAGGAGAGTTCTTTTGCTGGCGATGGGAAGAAAACCAAGGTTAATGTCCCAAAGGGGACAAAGAAAATTGATGATGCTCCTTCTGTTGCTGTTCAGAAGGTTGCCGAGAAGCCCCCAGCGGCTCCTGTGCAGAAAGATGCACCTGTTGAGGTAATCACTATCTCACCAACCAAAAGTTCCTCTTTGGTTGAGGTTGCTGAAAAGGCACCGAGGAGATTGAGGAAATCCTCCCCGGTCAGTATTTCTGGAGCCATTCCCCAGCTCCCAGCTGGTGGAGATAGTGTTCCAATTATTGTTCCTCCAAGCTATACGATGAGTTTGGCAAAATTTTCACCCATCCCCGAGGTGCAAGGTACTGAAGAAGACCTTACTCGGGATGTGGTTACTGCTCTGGCTGTTCGTCATTTGGCTTCAGTAAGTATCTCTACTCCGATATTTTTATATTTTCCTTTGTTGTTTCACATATTTGTTTATGATTTCATTTTCCTCTTTTGATTGCAGTTGACGAGCTGTTTCAATTTAATCCTTAAAAAGGATGAAGCAATCAAAGCTTCGTTCTCCTCGTCCACTGTGGAGGGAGCACTGGAGAAAGCTATTAAATCTGTGAGTGAGTCCCGTCAGAAGTATGACGAGGATAAAACTGAATGGGAGAAAAAATTGGCTGCGTCTGATGCAGAGAAGGTACAACTGGGTAATAAGGTGAAGGACTTGGAGAGAGAAAATAAAGATTATGCCGAGAAACTTTCAGGCTTTGGGGAGCTTGAGAATAAATTGAAATCGGCTAAAGAAGAACTGACCCTCCTGCGAGAAGTAAATCGCCAGAAGGAGGAGGTGGAGACCAAATTGAAGGCCACCGAGAATCTTATGTCCGAGAAGTTATCCTCGGAAAAAATGCAGAGAAAAACAGCTGTGAAGACGTCCTTTAAAACTGGTTGGGACAAAGGATGGGACAGGGGGGTGGCAGCTATGACGACCCAGGTGAAATATGGAAGTTTGAAATATTTTCATGATGGTTGGGTTGCAGTACTGCAGGAGTTGAAGGTGAGTGAGGACTCCAAGCTATTTCAACAACATCTCCCTGGTCCTCCTCCAGTTATTGAAGATGAGTCTTCAGATGAAGCTACATCTGAAGAATCTTCAATGACAGTGGTTGATCAAGTCCTTGTTCTACCATCCAACCAGACAGCCACCGAGGAGATTTCGTCATTGCCTGCTCCTCCAGAACAAGTCCCATCTTCTACTAGTCAGACCATTGTTCCTACCGAGCAACCAAGCTCCTCGTCCCAGCCTCTGGAGAAAGTCTTGGGAGACAAGGAAAAGGTGTGAAGTTGTTCGGTACTCTTTTCCTATTTTTCTTCTTACTTGTACTTCTGTATTCCAAATGATGTAATCTTGTTGATGATGTAATAAAATCACATCTTTTTGTTCCTATTCATTGTTGATGCTCTCCCTATTTTTATTTATTAACTCTTGTCTTCCCTTCTTTATTAGTTTGTGGCTAGAATGGAACTGATATCTGCACATGATACAAAGCTGATGCAGCAATGCCATGAATGTTATAAGGCTGGTCATACAAATTTGAGTGTATCAGAAATTGCTGACATCCTTGGCCATGATGCTTCAGAACAAGCAATTGAGGCTTATCAGTACCTGAAGGATTTACTTGACCAAGCTGTGGCCAACAATGTGGCCTACTATGACTTGATCGAGGAGCTTCATTGTACCTAAGAAGATCTTCAGAATCAGCACAATGAATCAACTGCCTTATTTCACAAGGAATATGAGAATAGGTATCAACAGCTTTCTTTCGAGACAGGCCACAAAAAGATTATTGCTGGATACGATGTCAGGGAGAGAACCCTAAAAGGTGAGGTTGAGGCCTGCAGACAGATCACCGAGCTGCTCGAACAAGAAAACAACAATTTTCAGAAAAAATTGGCACAGTATGAGTTTGCAGCTTCATCCTCCGCTGCCTTGGTACCGGTCACCGATGAAGGATTCTCATTCTTAGAAGTTGAGAATGCCAAATTAAGGCAAGAATTGGATACTTTTAGAAGGTCTGGTATTTCTGCTACTGCTCGGGGATGAGGAAGAGGTTCTCGTGGGCGAGGAAGAGCTGTTCAAGATGTTAACGAAGAACAAATTATTCCACTTACTCGGGGACAATCAAGAGTTCTTCGTCTTAATGTTGAAGAAGCTCGTACTCAGTCAACTTTGGAATTTCAAGCGTTCCAATTGAATGCAAAAGATCAATCTTTATCTGAAATGTCCAAGAAAAACCTATCTTTGGAAGATCAACTTACTGCGATGAAGTCTGCTTTGAATAACAAAGATGTTTTTGTCAGGAGCCTTCACGAGCAACTAGAGAGAATAACTTTTCAATTCCACAAACAACCTCGTGAATTTTGGATGGCGGGCTACAATGAAGCCCTTTATCACTTGGATGCTCGCCTTGAAAATGCCAATAATAAAGGTTATAAACAGGGATGGTTGAACGCCCTGGGTGTGTCTAAGCTGGAGCAGGGCCATTATTTATGGGATTATCATGCTCCTGGGCTACTAGACTTGCCTGTACCGCCTTATAAACTGGACATGGAATGGATCCCAGCTCGTGCCATTCCTCGGAGCTTAATTTCAAAATACCTTGGTGACTATAGTCTTCATTCTCAGATTGAATTATCTCGTCCCGAGCATCTCTTGGATACTCCTTTAGTAATGAATGTCAGAATGTTGAAGGACTTGAATTTTATCAATTCTCCCAAACATTAAATGATCCTCCTGCTGGCGAGGAACCTGTATCTAAGGCTGAGGGGAAAAAACCAATAGAATAGGATTTTCAATGTAATAGTTAACACACATATGTAACTTGTAATTTATTTTAATGAAAGACTTTCATTTTTTGCTTGCAAATCTGTATTGCTTATCGTTTTGTACTTATCTAACACTTTTTATATTTGTGCTTGCATAATAATATTGTATGGTTCATTGACCAAAATAAAGTATCAGAAATGTTGCTCGATCACTTAATAATAAAGTAATGAGTAAAATAACTGCTTTAAAATTTTTCCAACCAACCAAGGTCGTTAAATTGTGCTCGTCAATCAATTATAAAATGTTGTCCGACCAACCAAGGTCGCTAATTTTATCCTCGTTGACCAACTATAGTCAGTGGATTTTTTATCCCCGACCAACCATTTGGAATATTTTGTATTTTCTGGAATAGTTTTACCTTCCGACCAACATAAGTTGGCATATTTTGTTTCTTGACCAGCCAAAATTGGCATTTTTAAGAACGTTTGTCTTGCCTTTTTACCAACCAAAGTTGGTCTATTGCCTCCTAACAAAAGGAGTATATTTTGTTCTCGCCCTATTACCAACCGAAGTTGGTCGTGGGTCCAAACTGTTGAGTTCTTTCGAACTATCTTGTCCATAAGCTCTTTATCAACCGAAGTTGATCACGCAAGTGTACGCCTCCTAACCAAAGGAGTATAATTTGTTCTCGCTATTTTACCAACCGAAGTTGATCACGCTCGAACAATCAGGTTTTTTCGAACTATCTTGTCCACAAGCTCTTTTACCAACCAAAGTTGATCACGCAAGTGTACGCCTCCTAACCAAAGGAGTATAATTTGTTCTCGCTACTTAACCAACCGAAGTTGATCATGCTCGAACTATCAGATTCTTTCGAACTATCTTGTCCACAAGCTCTTTTACCAACCGAAGTTGATCACGCAAGTGTACGCCTCCTAACCAAAGGAGTATAATTTGTTCTCGCTATTTTACCAACCGAAGTTGATCACGCTCGAACTATCAGGTTCTTTCGAACTATCTTGTCCACAAGATCTTTTACCAACCGAAGTTGATCACGCAAGTGTACGCCTCCTAACAAAAGGAGTATATCATGGGTCCAAACTGTCATCTTCTTTTTGCTGTTTGTCGAGCAGCGTAGTGTACAACACTAGTATTCCCCGAAAAACTTTCAATAAAAGGAGAGAAGATGGTGAAACATCATCGTTTTATTCATATTGATAGAACTACTTTACATTTTACATTACTGATAATACTTGCGTAGGTGTTCAGCATTCCATGCATTCTTGAATTCCTCTCCTTCTAGAGTTGCTATTCGATAAGTTCCTGGTCGAACAACTTCTGTAACTCGGTAAGGTCCATGCCAATTTGCCTCCAATTTATTGTGCTTCTGAATGACCTTCTTTAGCATGTAATCTCCTTCTTTTAAATCGCATTTCTTCACCCTCTTGTTGTAAAACAGAGTTGTTCGTTGTTGATATGCAGCATTCCTAATGGCTGCTTCTTCTCTAACCTCCTCGAGCATGTCCAAATCTAATATTTTCATCAAGTTGCTGATTGGGGAATTGAAATTCAGCACCCTGTGTGCTGGGAGACCCAACTCAGCAGGTATTACAGCCTCACTTCCAAATGCCAGCATGTATGGTGATTCTCCAGTTGCTTCTCGAGGAGTTGTTCGGTAAACCCACAATACTGACTGTAGCTCAATAATCCAATTAGCTTTATCCTCACTTAGCCTCTTCTTCAAACCATTTAGTAGTGTTCTATTTGTCACCTCTGTCTGCCCATTGCTTTGAGGATGACCTGGTGCTGAATGGGTCTTCAGGATGTTTGATTGTTGACAATAGGCAATAAACTCCTCGTTGTCGAATTGTGTTCCATGGTCTGTGATGAAGGCATGAGGGAGACCATATCTACAGATGATATTCTTCCAAAGAAACTGGTATACCTTCTCGTATGTCATATCAATAAGTGGCTCAGCTTCTACCCACTTAGTAAAATAAACTACTGCGACGACGAGGTACTTGAATTTTCCTCGGGTGGTCGGCAATGGTCCAACCAAATCAATTCCCCACATGAAAAATGGCCAAGGGGAAGTTATGGGTGTCAACAATGCTTGTGGAGTTCTTCAGATGGAGGAAAAACGTTGGCACTTGTCACATTTCTTAGCATAGGCTATACAATCAGCCCTCATCGTCGGCCAGTAGTATCCTTGAGTCATCACCCTCTGCAAAAGTGTTCGACCTGCTACATGAGCTCCGCAGGACCCTTCATGGATTTCTTCAATCAATTCTTTTACCTCAGAGGGATGTACGCATCTCTGCAAACCCACCATAATTCCTCGTCTATACAAAACACCATTAGTTAGTACATACCGAGCAACTTTAAACATCAATTTCTTTACCGCGAGCTTGTCCTCTGGAAATTATCCCTCTTCAATATATGCCCTGATGGGATCCATCCAAGATGGTCCTAAATCAAGGGTAATAACATTCATCGTCGGGTCTTCATCTATGCTCCGACTTTCCAGTACTTCAATTGGTATCGTTCTTCGCAGCTCGGTACGAGTAGCTAATGCTAGTCGGGCCAGTGCGTCTGCTTGTGCATTTTCTATTCTGGGTATTCTAATCAACTGAATGGCATCAAATTCTGCCAACAATTCCATCACATTTGCATGACACTTGACCATTAATTCTCCTTTAACCGCATATGTTCCCATCACCTGATTCACAATTAATTGAGAATCACTGAATACCATCACTTGTTGTGCTTCCATAATCTTTGCTAAATTAAGACCTGCTATCATGGCCTCATACTCAGCCTCATTATTGGAGGTTTTGAATTGAAATCGCAAGGCATATTCTATATCAATCTCGTCTGGGGTTTTCAAAACAATCCCTGCTCCACAACCTGCTATGCAAGATGACCCATCTACATACAATCTCCATGTAGGTAACTCGTCTTCAAATTTCTTATCCAATAGAGTTCCTCGGTGAAATATCTGCTATTCTCTTCCATCCTCCCCTATTAATTTTCGCTCCTCGTCGACCATTTCTTCTCGCCCTTTTACCAACTGGAGTTGGTCTGGGTTTGAATTTAATGATCTTTCTACATCTACAAGCCCTTTTACCAACCGGAGTTGGTCTGGACTTATGTCTGTTGATCCTGTAACATCCACAGGTTGGTCAGTGAGCAACTTTTGCTCCTCGGGGGTATCAGGATATGTAAACTCTGCTATAAAATCTGCTATAGCTTGCCCTTTCAATGATGATCTGGTTTCATACACAATATCATATTCACCGAGCTCTATTGCCCAGTACATCAGTCTCCCTGACTTTTCTGGCTTATGAAGGGCTTGTCTTAATGGCATATCGGTATACACGATGATGGTATGGGCCTGGAAATATGGCCTCATTCTTCTACTTGCCTCAATTAATGCCAATGCCAATTTTTCCAACTTTGGGTACCTGATCTCTGCACCTCGAAAAGCCTTACTTGTGTAATAAATTGGTTTCTGGACTCCATTATCCAATCTGATCAATGTCGAGCTGACTGCATTTTCTAATACTGCCAGGTATAAGTACAACTTTTCTCCCATTATCGGTTTGGACAGTAGTGGAGGTGTTCCCAGATATTTCTTCAAGTCTTGAAAGGCTTTTTCACATTCATCATTCCACTCGAAAGTTTTTTGAAGTGTTTTGAAGAATGGTAGGCATCTATCTATTGCTCGAGATACAAATCTGTTGAGCGCTGCAACTCGTCCTGTAAGACTCTGCACTTCTTTCTTTGTTGTTGGAGATCGCAGTCCTAAAATAGCTTTGATCTTTTCTGGATTCGCCTCAATGCCTCTTTGGTTGACGATGTACCTGAGGAACATTCCTTCTCGTACTCCAAATGTGCACTTCGTTGGATTAAGCTTCATTTGGTATTTATCCAGTTGATCAAAAGTCTGACTTAAATCAACTAGATGGTCAGCAGCTTTCTTTCTTTTTGTCAGCATATCATCGACATAGACTTCCATATTGCAACTGATTTGTTTGGCAAAAACCTTGTTCATCAGCCGCTGGTATGTCGCTCCTGCATTTTTCAAACCAAAGGGCATAATATTATAACAATAAGTACCCCTAGGGGTAATAAAAGAAGTACTCTCCCTGTCTTCAGGTTTCATCTTGATCTGGTTGTAGCCTGAATAAGTATCCATGAAGCTGAGCAGCTCGTGCCCCGATGTAGCATCAACTAGCTGGTCAATTCTGGGCAGTGGGAAATGATCTTTTGGGCAGGCCTTACTAAGATCAGTGAAATCAACACACATTCTCCATTTGTTGTTTTTCTTCTTTACCATCACCACATTTGCCAACCAGTCCGGGTACTTCACATCTTCAATGAATTGAGCCTTCTGGAGCTTGTCGACTTCCTCTTGAATAGCTTGATTCTTCTCGGGGCTAAATACCCTTTTTCTTTGCTTTACAGGCTTGATCTCTTTATTCACATTGAGCTCATGACATAGGAAGTTTGGATCTATTCCTGGCATGTCTTCATGACTCCATGAAAAAGTTTTCTTCCTATTTCTCAAGAAAGTTATCAACTCCTGTTTTATTGAAGAATCCAATAACGAACCTATTTGGGTTACTCGTTCAGGGTGCTCGTCGTCCAGAATAACATTTTATGTGGATTCCACCACCTGTCCTTTTACAAGTTGGGATTCATCTCTAGGATCAAGAGTTTCAATTTCTGTATCTTCTTCCACCTGGTAGGTAGTAGTCTTTTTCCATGATTCTTCAAGCTCCTCTTGTTCGGCAGATGAATAATAGCATTCCCGAGCTACTTTTTGATCACCTTTCACAACTCCTACTCCAAAGTTTGTTGGGAATTTTAAGCATTGATGCACTATAGATGGAACTGCTTCGAATTTCTTCAAACCAACTCTTGCCATGATGATGTTGTAGGCTGACTGCACATTCTTATCCATCACAAAGAAGCGTATTCTTTCTGTTCGATAAGCATGCCAAGTTCCAATGAATATATCCAACTTGATCGTCCCAAGTGGAAAAACTTTCTCACCAGTAAAACCCTGGAGGGGTCTGTGATAAGGTTCCAATTGAGATAATTTCAGATTCAAGCTATAAATGCATGAATAGTACATGATGTCTGCCGAGCTTCCATTATCTACCAACACCCTTGAAATCACTACTTCCTTCATCCTCATTTTGATCACCAGAGGATCGTCGTGAGGATAAAGAACACCTGCAAGGTCATTTTTTGAAAAGCCAATGACCAGCTTCTCTTTGTTTACCTTCCTCGGACGATCGTCCTCGGCCAGATTTATTCGCTGAATATATGAGCAAGTTTGAGACTCTCCAAGGTAAGCCTTTCTTTCTGCAGTAAGGTCTCCTCCTCCTGCATCTCCTCCTGTAATAACATTACAATCAAATAATCCAAAACGTATGAAAATACCTCTCATTCTGGCTGCCTTGGCTTCTTGGGAAGATCGGGGTCATTATCTGGATCATCTTCGTGGTCCCTCTTCTTTTTCTCCTCTGCACGACGAGGAGATCTAAACCTTTCTCTAGTTCGATCATTATTTTTTCTTTCACTTCCCCGATCAACATATTTTGCTAGTTTTCCTCTTCGTATGAGTGTTTCAATCTCGTTCTGAAGAGCTATGCAGTTTTTGGTCATGTGACCATGATCTTTATGAAACTCGCAATATTTTTCCCTACTCCTCGAATCAGGGTCTGATCTCAGTTTCTTTGGCCATTTTACCTCCTCGTTGTTCTTGATTTCTTCCAAGACATGATTAATACCCATTTTCAAAGGAGTATAATTATCGTACTTCTTCATGACTTCCCATTTATTCTTGGAATGTTTATCTCCCCCATTGCTTTTATGCTCTTTCTTCTTAGATTTGTCGACTTCCACCTTGGTTTCTTTATCCATATTATTTTTTGCAGCCATAGCCTCCTCGACATTCATGATTTTGGCCGCTTTTGCCATCAACTTTGACATAGTTTTAGGTGGATCTTTCGCCAAGGTGTAATACAATTTATTAGCCAATAACCCACTCATCAAGGCAGTGATTGTTGTCTTCTCTTCGTAATCTATGACTTCCAGCTTCTCGTTATTGAAACGAGTTATGTAATCTCTAGTACTCTCACCAGATTTTTGTCTAACACTTAACAAGTGTGCTACTCGTTTTACTGGCTTTGCTCCAAAACAAAAATTGCCAATAAACAACTCAGCCAACTGAAAGAAGGTTGAAATCTTACCCCGAGGAAGATTGTTGTACCATATCTGGGCCGATCCAGTAAGAGTTCCTGAGAATGCTCTACATCTCATCTCGTCGGGGACAACATAGATGTTAGCAGCAGCTTGATATTGTTCTATGTGAAGAACATGATCTGTCTTTCCATCATATTTGGGAGTTACCACGGGTGCTTTAAATTTCGATGGTGTAGGAAAATCCACAATGGCCTGTACAAAAGGTGTTCCTCGAACAAAAGTTCGTTGTAGGGGTTTTTTTGCCTTAGCCATTTCTCCCAATCTATCTTCCAACCGCTGAATGGAACCTTTCCACGCATCATTTCCTTCATCGAGCTTGTTAGTTAGAGCAATAGATCGTTCTGAAGTAGCTTCCTGAGATTTATCTTGACGAGCAACCAGTCGTGATTGTGCTGATCCTTCTCTTAGATCTGATGGTTGTCGAAACTCTTCGACATGGTCTTAGGTGGACTCCTATGCCTCCTAGGGCCTAATCGACTGAAAGGAGACACCCTACTCAGTCTTTCTAAAGCACTGGGTCTTTCTGGAGAGAGGGTGATATGTTGATCAGTATCTGTAGCCCTTATTGACGAAGTTCGCCCAGGTTTATAAGAGAAATCATTAGACCCCTCATTATGATATGACTCAGTATGCCTAGATCGTGAAGAAAGTAAATAAGTTTGCCTCTGACCACTTTGCTGTCCTGAACGTGCAGGTGCACCGCCGTGAAAGGTTTGTATGAGTTGCCTCATTGTTTCTTGCATGGCGGTTTATCCTTGAGCCAGATTCGTCATAATCCCGGCTAGATCTGGAGGTGCAGAGGGATTCGGAGGATTTCCAGTATTTCCAGCATTTCGATTGCTAGATTCTGGATTATCCGCCATTGATGATGAATGATTTTTGGTGAAAAATGATGGTAACAATCGTTCCCACAGACGGAACCAATCTGTTGATGTAAAAAATTTGATCGCTCTAATTATTCAATCACAGATAAATAAAATGAGACAAAGATTTTTAAAGTGGTTCAGCCTTATAAGAATGGTCTACGTCCACTGTTATTTTATTACTGAGTATTTGGAAATTCTCGATTACAAGTTCTATCAAGAAATTCCGGTCCCCTTGAATGAGGGTGATACGGGGTATTTATAGCCTTTATGCTGTACACGAAAGGGTTGATACATTTAATGATATACATATGAAAGGGTAATACATTTAATGTAGTGTGTGCGTCAAGATAATAAGCATTCAATGAATAGTTGAACTGTTGATTATCTGGCAATCAATGCTGGGGCCGAGATGCAGCTCGAACCGCCTTAGTTGCTCGTTACTCAAGAGTTCCTCGGAGCGCTGGAGTTCCTCGGAGTGATAGAGTTCCTCGGTGTATCCTTGTTGCTCGGAGAGAATGTGAGTTGGTCGCGGAAATGAACTTCCTCGCTGCTATTGTGCCACGTAGATTGACACGTGTCTTCTTATTATTCGTCCACATCAGCATACTAATTTTGGTATCAACACTTTGCCACTTCCAAATATTTAATTCGTGAGTTAACTTATATTAATTTCATTAGCACATATTCACTATATAACATATGCAAAACATTAAAATTGACATGAAATGTCATAGAAGAAAATATAATTAATTTCACAATTAAGTAACGCACAAAATACGAGGTACTATAAAGATATACATTCTCTTAAGAATATGATCGGGTATGAAAGTGCCCTCTTATATCCTGATGTTAACCATCATTTCCATAGAATTTACTCTCGTGGAATGATTTCGATCCTCAAATATAACCGTGAGGTTCAGAGTCATGTCGTAAGTGCTTTACATGTGTTGATGTTGGGGTTAAAACACACCAACTATAGAGGCCAATATGTAGCAACCAACCATCTAATCTGTATTTTTCCACCTCTGATAGACTTGGACATCACTTTAAGGTTGCCCAGACTCAGGATTATAATGGAAGGTTTTAGTCAAAATAAACATATAGTCCTCAATAATAAGGATAATTTCTAGGTTTATTTTCCAATCTATATAGTTCATTCCAATTAGTTAGTTGTACTTTAATATTGAAGAAAGTGGGTTGAATGAGGAGACCATTTCAAAAGTTTATAATTATTCATTTTCAAAAATGGAATTTATTTCAAAATATGCTTATGAGTATAAACTTTTGATTTAATTTTAATTTGGAATTCTTCATTGCAAAATAAAATATAATCATATTTAACATCCTAGTTCTCTTATGATGCGAGATTTCTTGATGGGAGATTTAGTCACGTTGCCATAAACTAAAAATACTTTTTAATTTTAACTATGCACTCTGGATAGTTTAGGATCTTCTGACCAGTATAATTGAATAGCTGTCGTCTTTTGGTTCCACACCTAATGACACTGACTTTCATGTGGAGGATACTTTGGTTGTCTTTATGTGTATACAATCACTTATTACAATAAAATTAAACCATCTCATGAAAAAATTACTCTATGGGAGGATTACAATAAATTATCATTTAAGAATTTTAAAAATTTCATGATTCCATAATTAAAAACATTCGATGGCAGGCCTAATCAAGCTAACACATGGAATGAATCACATTAATATTTTAAAATATTGATGGAGACCGCGAGGTTTATGCTAAAACCACTCTCCAAATTAATTTTTAGGAAACTTGAAGGATTTGTAAAAAAATTGTAATACCCTGTACTTCTGCATAGTTAATTTATATTACGTGAGTAGAGTAAGTTAATGTGAAAATAAACTTTTATTTAAATTACGTGAGTAGAGTAATTTAATGTGTTACATTTAAAATTAAATTACATGAGTTGAGTAATTTAATGTGATTTAATAATAATAATGATTATTAAGTGATTAATTAATCATTATGGCTATTAGACATGAATTGAAAGTAAGACACTGATTACAATGACGATAAAAAAATTTACTAAATGTGAATAGTAAATATTGAAAGTCTTGACCGGGTGTCGCGCATAAACAAAATTGAAGGTGAGATGATAAACATATTTTAAGATACTCAAAAGACAATTTAGAGTCCACAGATGATTCCAAAAGGGTCGAATTAGTCAAAATAGTGTACCCGGGGGTACTAGTTGAGTGCCGGGTCAGTTTTGGGCTAAACCGGGACCATACGAGGGCATTTTGGTCTCTTTACATTTAAGGGTGAGGAGACTTACGAATTTTGTAACCCTAAGTCGGATTATAAGAGTTGGAGGCTAGGTTTATAGAGGAGGGAAATACACCAAAGCCATTTAAGAGAAGAGATAAACAATTTCCTAAGGCAAAAGAAAGAAGTGGGAAACATTCAAAGGAGATTTCACTACCAACTTGTTAGGAAGAGGGATTGAAGGATAAGAATCATCAATCATCAACAAAAACCACGAAATCAGACCCTACAAAACATAAGGCAAGTGGTTATTTGCAAAATAAATTGAGTCATAATACCTATATGTAAGTTTTGGGAAGAACATGATTTTTATGATATTTTTGGGAACAAACACTTGAATATGATCCATGATTGATAGGGATTTCATGTAGAACATTTTTTGATCTCCAAATAATCTGATATCATAGAAGACTTGATGATTAAATCAAACTAAAAATCTGGACTTTTGATGAAAAGATGGAAGAATTGTATTTTTAGGGTTCTTGGATAATAAGAAGATTTTTAGTTAATCTAGGACGAAATTTGTAATGATTTTGCTGTTTTAGATCGATAGTAATCATCCCAGAATATGTAGGAATGATTAGAAATTGTTAGTTGCAAGTATGGTGAATTATCATGGGAGATGGATAAACAAAAATGGTGTAACCCGCATGAAGAAGACGATATGAGTCTGTAAGTGCTCGATCGATCGATCGACCCTTGAATGCCGATCTATCGACCTCATCCCATCGATCGATCGACCCTCGCTATACTTTAGAGAATTTTGTGAATAAATTTCTTTTCAATTACCGTCACTTAATGGGAACCTTAGTGATGACATTTTACCTATGAAGGGACTTAATAGATACCAGTAGGTATACCGTGAGATTTCTTTCTAAATGCTTGAGTGTGAAATTTTGAGAAATGGACCGACGGGAAGGTAACCGATTAAGTCGTGTGTCGGGAATATGAGAATTTAGTTACGGAAGGAGTGAGAGTCAATTTCAGAAAAATACCAGTAGGTTAGAGATAGCTTAACTACTGAATCAAGGGAGGGGTAACTATGACCCTTAGAATTGTGTGAATTCTCGAATAAATGCGATAGTGAAATAAATTGTAAATTAATGAGTACGGTGAATATAAGTAAAATATATTACGTACGTACCTGATTTAATAGGTCGGGTGTGTACCTACTAAATTATATGAGTTTTTGGGTTAAGAGAATTATACCTAAATTAAATATGTTAGGGTCGATGAGATATTCCGAACTAACATAAAGTTACTATATGTTTGGGGCCAATGTAAAATGCCGAACCAAACCTTAAAACTGGTGTCGCGATGAAAGAGTCCCGAATCAGAATATGTGTGTGTATATATATATATAAATAGTTGGGGTCGATGGATCATTCCAAACCAACGCTCACCTGGGGTCGATGAATCATTCCGAACCAAGAGTCCTTTATGTGTGTCAAAAGGATATGATAGTGATAACTAATATCTAATACATGTTGCGTGAAATGTATTCCATATGTATAATCTACTGACTTAGAATAGTAGATAATGAGATGGACTGAAAATATCTTAGTAATAATTAAGTAGCATGATGTAATTATTATATGATAAGGATAACAAGACGTAAGTAAGTTATCTACGTTTATAGCATATGAAATATGGATTATGAAAATACTGCGAGTATGTTATGGGGACTTAGCAAGGGGTACGTGTAGTGGGATATTCTGATCTAGTTAACTGGGGTAGCATAACTAGGTGAACTAAGTACCCTTGTTAAACATGCACTATCGAAGATGGGTGAGGAAGATCAATAGAGTGTGCGAAATCTTAATATGTGTAATCGATAACTCAATTGTGATAACTGCTTGCAAAATATTTTTATATATTTTTGAGTACTAACTCTTGCTATGCAAAAAATTTTAAAAACCTTTTAGGTGCCCAGCCATAGGGACACTCAGCATGAATTCATTCCAGGAATTTGGGAGCTGCAGCACGTGTGGATGTTGCAGGGATTGCTTAGGCATTTCTCCTCTTCAGATCTAGTGCATGATCTCAGTTTTAATACTCTTAGTTGGAATATGTTGTCCAATTTTTACTTTTACAGTTATTTTGATGTTGGATTTTGAGTTGTTTTTTTTCTTGTCCGTGGTTTTCGGCAAGACTTTATTTGTATTCAGTTATTTATGCGAATTGTTTTAGTATTGTTGGAATTGTATTGTTTCATATGGGTTATTTATTCTGCTTAAGAAAGATAAAATTTGGCACTAGCTTAATTTCACTTAGGTGGTTAGTAATTTAAAAAGTTTTCGATAGTGATGCTAAGAATGAACCATTTAAGAAACCTGTTTAAGTTAAATTAAGGCTTGATCACCCAAGGTTTAATTAGGCGGGGTGTCACAGATGGTATCAGAGCATTAGGTTCTAGTATCCATAGGATCTGTACGCCTTACTATGTTTCAGTGTAACGCTTGGTTGTATTAGAGCCTTACTATTAGGACTGCTGATTCACTATCCGCTTTTGGATTTTCGTACTTCAACTCTTAAAGTTTTGTATAAACTGTGTACTTATACAATTTGATCTTATTTCAGATGCCATCGAGGAGGCAACGAGCGAAGAGGGCTGAAGCCAGAGATGAGGTGAGGGAGGCTCATCAGGAGCCACAGGTACCGCTGCCACCACCCCCACCCTAGTTAATTTCCACTACTCAAGTTGCAGTGATAGTGGCTCAGGCAGTCGAGACAGCGATGAGGGCCATGGAAGCCCATTTTCCTCAGTCCTAAGTACCACCTCCCGTGGCACCAATAGTTCAGGCCCCAGCAGGGCCATATACTTAGCAGCGAGTCAGAGAGACATTTCAGAAAGGGCATCCACCCAAGTTCCAGGGTAGTACTGATGTAGTGGAGGCGTGCAACTGGAAGAAAAAAATCCAGCGCCACTTACGCATGCTAAAGTGTACCGAGGTATAGAAACAAATTCTAGTCACTTTCCTTCTATCGGGAGCAACCTTACAGTGGTGGGAGTCAGTTACAACCACCGAGGAAAGGGACACAATGGCAGTTTCTGAGTTTTGGGTGCGGTTTGACCGCAAGTATTTTCCTCCAGCAGTAGAGACGAAGATGAGAAAGAAATTCAGCGAGGTGGTTCAGGGTGATCGCTCAGTTGCTTATTATGAGGAGGAGTTTACCCTCTTGGAGAAATTTGTGCCAAATGAGGTGAGCGATGAGGAGCGAAAGCAGTCAAAATTTATGGATGGCTTGACCTAGAGAATCAGATATCATTTGATCAGAAATTCGGCGTTGGTAACTTACACCGATGTTGTCAATTCCGCTCTACTACACTGTCAGGATCACCGCTTTCATGCGAAGGGAAACAAGAGAGGTGAGCCTAGCCAAACGGGTAAAGTGGATGGAAGTAGTGGCAGCAGCACACCACAACAGCAAACAGTGGGCCAGCTAGGGAAGGATTCCTGACAGGGGAACTCTGCCAAGAAGTTTAAGCATGGGAGTCATCGCTTTGATAGAAAGGGCCAGCAAGGTCCCCAACAGCCAGTTCCTCAGGGCCGATAGGGGCAAGGGAACTAAGGTGGAGGATAGCAAGGCCAAGGTCGACAGGGCCAATGTCAGGGCCAAGGTCAGAGGCTGTTTCAGGGTCAGTGTTTCATTTATGGCCAGCAGGGTCACAAGAGTAGGAATTTCCCACATCAAGACAGGGCACAACCACAGGGTGCCCAATAGGGGCAGCAGGCTCCGTTAGCCCCAGCAGCAGCACAGGCCCCGTAGCCAGGCCAGATGCACTACGGGCATGTGTTCAACATCCGTGACATTCCTTTTCAGCAAGTACCTCCAGCACTACAGGCAGTCGCGGGTATTTTTCCTATTCATGGACTTGAGGATAGTATTTTGTTTGATACGGGGGTGACGCATTCGTTTATTACCACTAGATTTGCACGAGCAGTCGGCCTCTTATCGATAGCTGACACTCATCTTATGTGCGTGGAGTCACCGATGGGTAGTGGGTCCTTTATACATTCGATTTGTAAGGGTGTGGACATTATGGTCGGGAGATTGAGTCTAGCGACGGACCTCCTAGTGCTGGATATGGAGGGTTATGACGTCATCCTAAGCATGGATTGGTTGGCACATTATAGGGCAATGGTAGATTGCTACGAGAGGACTATCGTGTTTTCCATCCCAGGACAGGAGATGTTTCTTGTGGCGATGCCTCTCCCCGAGGGAGGATCGCGCACTCATTTATATTATATTGAGGATGAGACCTCACATGGGGTTGTGATTTCTCTGGACTCAATCCCAGTTGTGAGGGATTTTGAGAATGTCTTTCAGGAGATACCAGGGTTACCATCCAACAGGGAGATAGATTTCGTTATTGACCTAGCGCCGGGGACGAGACCGGTTGCCAGGGCACCGTATCGCATGGCTCCTTCGGAGATGCGTGAGCTGATGGAGAAGATTCAGTAGCTCATAGGCTAGGGTTTTATTCGACGGAGTACATCGCTATGGGGTGCACCGGTGTTATTTGTAAAGAAAAGGGACCGTTCACTTCATCTGTGTGTAGATTACAGGGAGTTGAACAAAGTGACGACACGAAATAAGTATCCATTACCGAGGATTGACGACTTGTTTGATCAGTTGAGAGGGTCTGCGTACTTCTCGAAGATCAATTTGAGGTCGGGTTACCACCAATTGTGCATTCGTGAAAAGGATGTACCTAAGACCGCTTTCCTATCACGGTACGGGTCATACGAGTTCAGGGTAATGCCGTTTGGTCTCACTAATGCGCCTACAATATTCATAGATCTCATGAACTGGGTATTCAGGGAATTTTTGGACTAGTTTGTGATTGTATTCATAGACGATATTCTAATCTACTCTCTCACGGAGGAGGAACTCACCGAAGATTTACGAATGGTTCTACAGACATTACGGGACCATAAGTTGTACGCTAAATTTTAGAAGTGTGGATTTTGGCTTTGGGAGGTTCAGTTCCTAGGTCACGTTGTATCCAACAGAGGCATTGTTGTTGACCCGAGTAAGGTATCGGCATTGAGGGAGTGGGGACAACCCACGACACCGACCGAAATTCGTAGCTTTTTAGGGTTGGTAAGTTATTATCATCGCTTGATCAAGGGGTTCTAAAAAATTGCCGGTCCTTTGACGAACCTGACTCGGAAGGGAGTTCCCTTCGTATGGAGTGACTGTTGTCAGTTAGCATTTGATGAGCTAAAGGACAAGTTAACATCAGCACCCGTTCTGGCCTTGCCTAGGAGCGGAATGGAGTATTGAGTCTATACTGACGCATCCTTACAGGGGTTTAGGGGTGTGTTACAGCAGGAAGAGAAAGCTATATCTTATGCATCCCGAAAGCTTAAGACACATGAGAGGAATTACCCCACCCATGACCTCGAGTTAGCAGCGGTAATTTTTGCATTTAGGATATGGAGACACTATCTTCCGGGTGAGAAATTCACTCTATTCACGGATCATAAATCAATTTAGTATCTTTTCACGCAGAAGGATCTAAACATGAGGCAAAGGAGGTGGCTTAAATTCGTGAAGGACTACCGGTTTGATATACAATATCATCCAGGTAAGGCTAACGTGGTGGCAGATGCGTTAAGCAGAAGGCCTACCGGAGAGCTAGCAGAAATCTGGAAGGCGAAGTGGAGTGAACTTCGACACGAGGATGAGATAGCTAGAGCATGCATGGCAGTTTTAGCTATCACTCCCGAGCGTGTTATGCGGGTAGTGAGGGTACAGGACGAGGACCCATTTTATCTGGATAAAGTACGACAATTACAGGCTGAGGGGACGGAGTCCTACTCTATCATCTCAGAGGGAGAGCTATGGTTTAATGCTAGACTGATAGTACCCGACGTATATGATTTGAGGCATGCCATAATGAAGGAGTCGCACGGGTCAAAGTTTTCGGTACATCGAGGTGGGGAAAAATGTACTAGGACATGCGACGTATATATTGGTGGTTAGGTATGAAACGAGACATTTCAGAGTTTGTCTCAAGGTGTGTTACATGTCAGCTTATAATAGTTGACCATCAGATACGTTCAGGGATGCTACAACCACTGGAGATTCCCGTGTGGAAGTGGGAGAGTATCTCGATGGATTTTATTACTGGGTTACGAATGTCGCAGAAGGGTCACGATTTCATATGGGTGATAGTGGATCGGCTGACTAAGGTAGCTCATTTCTTACCGGTTCGTACGGATTATGATACGATGCGGTATGCGCAGCTATTCATTTCAGAGATCGTTAAGCTGCACTGAGTTCCTGTTAATATTATGTCTGACAGAGACAAAATATTTTTGTCACATTTCTGGCAGATCTTCCAGGAGGCCATGGGCACCAACTTACGATTGAGTATGGAGTATCACCCACAGATAGATGGTCAGACCGAAAGGGTAAGCCAGATGTTGGAGGATATGTGTCCTAGATTTTAGGGGAGGATGTGAGACATATCTTCCTTTGGTAGAGTTTGCATATAATAACTCTTATCAATTCACTATCGGTATGGCCCCATTCGAGGCACTTTATGGGAGCCTTGCCGTTCGCCCGCTTGTTGGTTAGAGGTGGGGGATAACAAGCTATTGGGACCAAAAATGATACAGGAGACTTCGTCCAAAATAGAGTTGATTCGAGGACGTATTCGAATAGCTCAGGATAGGCAGAAGAGTTATGCTGACGCCGGTAGGAGACACGTGGAACTAAATGTGGGCGATCATGTGTTAATTCGGGTATCTCCTATGAAAGGGATTATGAGATTCGACAAGAAGGGGAAGTTAGCACCGAGATACGTGGGACCGTTTCCTATCATTGAGAGGGTAGGACCAGGCAAAAGAAGAGAGAGACAATTTCCTAAGGCAAAAGAAAGAAGTGGGAAACATTCAAAGGAGATTTCACTACCAACTTGTTGGGAAGAGGGATTGAAGGATAAGAATCATCAATCATCAACAACAACAACGAAATCAAACCCTACAAAACATAAGGCAAGTGGTTATTTGCAAAAGAAATTGAGTTATAATACCCATATGTAAGTTTTGGGAAGAACATGATTTTTATGATATTTTTGGGAACAAACACTTGAATATGATCCATGATTGATAGGGATTTCATGTAGAACGTTTTTTGATCTCCAGATAATCTGATATCATAGAAGGCCCGGTGATTAAATCAAACAAAAAATCTAGACTTTTGATGAAAAGATGGAAGAATTGTATTTTTAGGGTTCTTGGATAATAAGAAGATTTTTAGTTAATATGGACGAAATTTGTAATGATTTTGCTATTTTAGATCGTTAGTAGTCATCCCAGAATATGTAGGAATGATTAGAAATTGCTAATTGCAAGTATGGTGAATTATCATGGGAGATAGATAAACAAAAATGGTGTAACCCGCATGAAGAAGACGATCTGGGTCTGTAACTCCTCGATCGATCGATCGACCCTTGAATGTCGATCGATCGAGTAGTCAATTGATCGAACTCATCCCATCGATCGATCGACCTTGGCTGTACTTTAGAGAATTTTATGAATAAATTTCTTTTCAATTACCATCACTTAATGGGAACCTTAGTGATGACATTTTACCCATAAAGGGACTTAATAGATACCAGTAGGTGTACCGTGAGATTTCTTCCTCAATGATTGAGTGTGAAATTTGGAGAAATGGACCGACGGGAAGGTAACCGATTAAGTCGTGGGTCGAGAATGTGAGAATTTAGTTACGGAAAGAGTGAGAGTCAATTCCAAAAAAATACCAGTAGGTTAGAGATAGCTTAACTACTGAATCAAGGGAGGGGTAACAAGGACCCTTAGAGTTGCGTGAATACTCGAATAAATGCAATAGTGAAATAAATCATAAATTAATGAGTACGGTGAATATAAGTAAAATATATTACGTACGGGAATGATTTGATAGGTCGGGTGTGTACCTACTAAATTATATGAGTTTTTGGGTTAAGAGAACTATACCTAAATTAAGTATGTTAGGGTCGATGTGATATTCTGAACTAACATAAACTTACTATATGTTTGGGGTCGTTGTAAAATGCCAAACCAAACCTTAAAACTGGTGTCGCGATGAAAGAGTCCCGAATCAGAATATGTGTGTGTGTGTGTATATATATATATATAGTTCTGGTCGATGGATCATTCCGAACCAAATCTCACTTGGGGTCTATGAATCATTCCGAACCAAGAGTCCTTTATGTGTGTCAAAAGGATATGATAGTGATAACTAATATTTAATACATGGTGCGTGAAAATTTATTCCATATGTATAATCTACTGACTTAGAATAGTAGATAATGAGATGGATTGAAAATATGTTAGTAATAATTATGTAGCGTGATGTAAATATTATAAGATAAGGATAACAAGAAGTAAGTAAGTTATGTACGTTTATAGCATATGAAATATGGATTATGAAAATACTATGAGTATGTTATGGGGAGTTAGCGAGGTGGTACGTGCAGTGGGATATTCTGATCTAGTTAACTAGGGTAGTATAACTAGGTGAACAAAGAACCCTCGTTAAACATGCACTATTGAAGAGGGGTGAGGAAGCTCAAGGGAGTGTGTAAAATCTTAATATGTGTAATCAATAACTCAATTGTGATAACTGGTTGCAAAATATTTTTAAATGTTTTTGAGTACTAACTCTTGCTATGTAAAATTTTTTAAAAACCTTTTAGCTGCCCGGCCACAGGGACACCCAGCATGAATTCATTCCAGGAATTTGGGAGTTGCAGCACGTGTGGATGTTGTAGGGATTGTTTAGACGTTTCTCTTTTTCAGATCTAGTGCAGGATCTCAATTTTAGTACTCTCAGTTGGGACATGTTGTCCAATCTTTACTTTTACAGTATTTCTGATTTTGGATTTTGAGTTGTTTTTTTTCTTGGCTGTGGTTTTCGGCAAGACTTTATTTGTATTAAGTTATTTATCCCAATTGTTTTAGTATTGTTGGAATTGTATTGTTTCGTATGGGTTGTTTATTCTACTTAAGAAAGATAAAATTTGGCACTAACTTAATTTCACTTAGGTGGTTAGTAATTTAAAAAGTTTTCGACAGTGATGCTAAGATTGAACCTTTTAAGAAACCTTTTTAAATTAAATTAAGGCTTGATCACCGAAGGTTTAATTAGGTGGGGTGTCACAAAAATATTCAATTCCAAAAGTTCGAATTAAATCCTTGATAATTTGCAATAAACTAGTAAAAATTAAATTTCATGATCTCACAATTCATAAAAAAATATGAACTGGTATGATAGTAGAATCATGATAAAATAGAATAATCAAGCAATCATAATTCAAATAGGAAAATATTTCCATTTCCATCCTGACATATAACTGTTCTTGAAGTAGAACTTTTGACGTAAAGAATCCTAATTGAAGAAGACTTCATTTTGCATTAAGTCCCTCACGCAGTAGACTTATATTAAAACATACATTCCTTATGATTTGTTATTCTAGATATAATTTATTATGGTCATGGAAGAAGGAGGAAGAAGATACGCCACATAAATCGATCGAAAAACACTATAAAATAAGAAAATTGACGTACTCTACCAGCACTGGATCGTTCCAACCTAGCACTGAATGGATCTAACATCCCTTCGAAATGATCCGACGGGCCTTCGAATAAACTATCCTGTTAGGTTCATCTTATTTGTTTGGGTTCGCCCTTAACATATAAAAAATAGTCGTAACTTATCTGGATATTCATGATATTTCCGGAATCTTTGTCCATCACTCAAAACTATATAAATACATGATTCTAAATGTAAATAAGTATTACATATCCATAAAAAATGCCTCCAAATACATAGATAATGAATTAACTATAGAAACCTAATTACTATTCTTGATAAATTGTTTTGTGTGTATCAAATATTAAAACATAATCATTACAACCATATCAAATCTAAGAGAAACCATTAACTACGAATAAACCATCATAGTATCCATTCACATTGAAAAACATATATTACATTAATTGAAGGGATTCAAACATAGAATCTGAATAAAATCATGTATGTACAACACCATACACAAATATTTACAATCTGACAACATGAAAAATTGGGTTCTCAAAGTTGGGCAACGTGGACCTCTTCAAATAATGATTAGCCTCAACCAAGGGCTCTGATAGAAATTACTGGGCATTGATATAAGCGGAGAAAAATAATTTCCTCCACTGAATATTTGATCACTCATACAAGAGAAATTTCAAAAGCAAAAAATAGGTTTCAAAACCAAAGCTAGGGTTTCGAATAAAACACCTTTGCAGATCCAATTGCAATCCGATATGGAGAAACTTATTAGGAAAAACCGAGAGGTAGGTTTGCGGACACTTCAAAGAAAAAACCTTTGATTTTGAGTGAGATATGGACCTATCTCTCTAAGACACTTCATAAAAAATTGAATAGTGTTTTGTCTCCCCACTCTCAAACCCTAGTAATGAATTATGCACCTTAAAACCCTTACATACACCAATATATATTAGTATAAGTCGTGAGCTTGGACCAAACAGGCTTTCTTAGGAACCTGGGGTTAACTTCGTGGGTATGTGGACTATAATAGAGGCCCAATACAAATAATTAAATTATATTCTTAAAAAATTATCAAAAATTACAAATTACAAATCCTATAATTTATTTCCATTTTTTATTTAATCATAATTAATTTTACTAAATAATTATGACTGAAATCCAATTTAATTATCTCAAAAATCTCTCGGATATAATGAGAAATGGTTTCCAAAGTTGATTATGGTATATAATATGATTCCCAATGTTAAGGTTTTGATACATGATTAGTATAATAAATTTTACGCTAATTGATTTTAACAAACATCTAATAAATTCGTTAATTCCCAAACTTCACTTGTTTTGCTACTCCACCATATAACTAAATAATCCACTCATCAGATTTAATTGGTGGAATTGGGCTTCTTAATCCAAGATATCTCCCAGATGTGGATTCCTCTTAATTATGATCTCAGACCTACTTACACAATTGTTACCTAATATGTGAAGATCTATTGACTCAATATAAAATCATATTTCACCCATAGGAATTAAAGAAAATGTCGTGCAAGCATCCCAATCCACATCATTCCCGATATTAATAATCTATGAACCCTTTGCAAATGGTGTACTATTACCTATGTCTAATAAAGACAACCCTTAAACTTAAATCTCACGGGTGGTCCTTTTTAATACATTCCTGAATGTACTGGTTATAATCGTCTTTCAAACTATCATACATGATCTCGAACCAGAAAAATGTCCCCATAGTTTAAGATAAATCAATAGGATTATACCACAACCATTGTGATAATATGTCATTTTCCTTTCTTGGTAGTGAAGAATTCAATAGTACTAGAATCGAAATTTTGATATAATATGATCAAGACAAACCAAACACACTATAATTAATTCTAAATACAATTGTTCACCATATATAAAATAATATATTTAAAGAACATACATATATATCATTCTCAAAAGTATGATTCTCATTTCAACTAAACACGAATTTATATTTTTAATTAAAATAAATCATCATTACAGGGTTTTAAAAATAAAATCCCAACGGGATGATCCATTATTTAACATGAAGAAAATGGAGTCTAGAAGTAAAAATATTATTACATTAACCTGTATATTTTGATGAAACTAGATGTTTCTCTCTCTCTCTCTCTCTCTCTCTCTCTCTCTCTCTATATATATATATATATATATATATATAAGCTCCGTAACATTTATATTATCTACATCTATATTCTCTATATAAGTTCATAAAACTTATCTCGCTATCTGATCTTGAGGATTCCACATCCATGGGATCAACGGATTTGGGATCAACCAATTTGAGTCTTTATATGATACAAAATATGATTATCAATACCTCCTATAACTACCAATGTGATAGAGTTACTGTTGGAGTAAAACTCTATCAAAAGAAACTAACCATATCATTTTGATTGTTCAAATAGGAAACGAATAGTACAAATAATTGGACTCCTAAAGTAAAAGATATATAATTCCAAAGAAAATTTAATATCTTATACTCACTTCTTGATTATCTTGAAAAAAAATTATTCTCCATGGGGTGATGTTGATGAATGGTTGAAGATTTGTGTGGGATTTTTAACAACTCCCTTCAATACGGAGGGCAGTAAAGAAGAACTTGTGAGACCCTACCCAATAAAATATCGGGTGATTAGTCCTATATCAAAATAAAACAAAAATCTTATTTGGTTCATTCTTAGCGTTACTGTCAAAAAACTTTTAAAACTTACTAACCACCTAATATTCAAAAAAGTTGGTGCCAAATTTAATCTTTATTAATCCAAGACAAAAATAAGTGCATAAGAAAAATAAAACATCCAATGCTGATAGAATTAATTATCACTTAGAATAATAAAAGACTTGTCGAATAAACCCCCGGCTAAATCGAAAACCAAACCAAACTAACAGAGAGTAATCAATCACATACAATTTGAAAAGAAACTAAATAAAACTGTGAGCGACATGCTCGAGATAAATTGATATTAGTCCCTACACTAGGAATAGAAAAATAGACGCGTATATCCAAATCCTGCAACACCCAAAATCTGCTATAGCTGCATATCCCTGTAATGAACTCAAGCTTGGCATCCCTATGGCTGGACACCTAAAAGGTTTTGAAATATTTGATAGCAAAGGTTAGAACCCAAAACATTTTGAAAACATTTAACAAGTGATTAAATTGTAGAAATTTAAAATGCATGAATGCTCTTCATACTTAAGCCAGCGTCATGCTCTTTTGAGGACATACTCACCCCTCAACTAATGTGCACACCTAACGCATCCTCGATAACCCACCCAGTCATTTATCTCGTAACTAGCTCTTGATAAAATTCTTTCCTGACACACTACTCTAATGAGAGTATGTTAAAAATATGATCTATAAGTTATTCATCACTTTAACTTAAATAATCGTCTTTCCTTTAAGTCCATAACAATCACGCTTGTTATATAATAAATACAAATTTCTCCTTTTATTAGATTACTCGTATATAATTATTTCTCCCATTATATACATAACACTGTATTACAATAATCCACAGATGTTGAATATATATATAATCCATCCTCCCGAGTAATACCTCACTGGATGTATTCTCTAAAGTTCTATCAACCTAGGCTACATTGTCCCACCAGGAGTTTCGAGACAACTATCGTCTGCCAAATCGGAACGTAAATAATAAATGCAATGGAGGGGGTCATATTCCCCCGAGTATTAGGACATCATCTCAATGCCCACCTCTGAAATTGGACACTATGACCTCGGGATATACTCACCCTACTCCTCAAGATATGATATTCACCCACATCGCGCAACCTCCCTTAATAACACTAGAGTATATAATTTAAATAAATATCTAGTCACTGATATTTATAAGCACACACACAATATATATATTCAATTATACACCGTATATATATAATTTAAATCCCGGATTTTTCGTGCACAAAAAAAATCCGTAGCTCTAGCCTAAAATATTCCCGAGTCTATGGTCTGATTCTAATTAAATTAATTTACCCATTAATTAAATTAGTACCTCGGTATCTCTCAAAGAATAACCCAGACTCACTCATTTGGCCCAAAGTTTAATATCCGAAATTAAATGCACAAATTCCCTTTAATAATTTTGACACGCCCTTAGTTATTTATTCTAATTTTAATGATTCTCTCACATTAAATACAAAACAACCTTATACTGTTTGTCCCTAAAGTCCCAAAGAATCCTAGATTTAAGATGCTTCCTTACTGTACACTATTCTCCCTTAAATTTCAACCCAGGTCGATCAGTACAACAAAAATAAATTGGGTCGAATTTTCCATCTCGTTTGAACGAGAAATGACGTTGTTTGAACCACTGGTGATGTCGTTTGAACGACAATCACCGTCGTTCGAACCAGAGCACGCGTCGTTCGAACGACTTGCAACTTTTTCTCTCTCTTCGTCCATAATCAGTTCTCCGTCATTAACAAAACCTTACAACCATTCTTACCCAAAAATCAAACCCCGAATTTACACAGTAGATTCTACGAATCAAAACAAATCCCAATATCTTTAACTCCCAATTTATATCTCCAATCACTAATAATGACATGAATTCATACAATTTTCCCCAACTTTTGCAGTCACTTAACTTACAATTTCTTCACAGTATAATATGAATTCATAAGCCTTATCATATCACTCCCAAAACAGGATTCATAACATCTCCAGATTTAAAACCCAATTTGTATTAACCCAACCCAAAATCTTGTGTTTAACACTTACCATGATATGAATTAAAATCAAAGATTTATATGAAAGAAAGTTTAACCACTTGCCTTAGGATTCGTAGCGTCTGATTAATCATTTGGTGTAGAGATTTGTTTTGTTGAAGAACACCTCCCTTGTTCTTCCTTTTGGCTCCCAAGAGTTCTCCCTTTTTGTTCCTCTACATTCTCAAATTTCTCTCAATTGTGTTATGGCTGCCCCAAACTCCTAAACTTAGGTTTTTCTCTCCAAATCCCGTTTTTAGTCACATGGGCCTAATTAAAATGGCCCAAACACCCTCGTGTGGGCTCGGTTATGCTTAAAAATACTCCGTGACTCATTTACCACCCCCAATTACACTTTTTTGACTATCTCAGCCCATCCGGACTCAACCGTGTACTCAGAATTATCATCCGAGATAGATCATAATATCCTCTAATTTTTTACCTCAAAAATGCGACACAACAATAATCCGAATAATTAAATCTAAATTTATCGAATTTAAATAATTCATCCTATTTAAATAAATTCTCCAAATCATAAATTTAAATCTCTCCAATTTAAATAAGTTTCTTTTCTCCCAAAAATAATTAAATTCTAAGCACTCAAAATTACGAGGTGTTACATACTTCCCCCTTACAATGGAATTTCGTCCTCGAAATTAAGTTAAGCCTAGTACTCCAAACCGCAACTTGATCACAAGTTACCTACCCTTAAGATCACTACACCTATCTCTCCCACTTGTAATTGCGAATTATTTTGAAATCAAATTAGTTATCCAGGGAGCCCATACACCATTTATCTGTGCTCAACCACACAAATAATACCCGACTTCTTCCAGCCTAAAATCGTAATATGATTTCCGTCTAGCAGTCATAATCACATAAATGTAAAATAACCGAGCTACCCAACCCATGTACTAATGACCAAAAATCTCCCATCTTCCAACATTGTGCTAAGTTTCATGCGTGGGATGTCTTGCAAAGCGAAACCCAAATACCCCCCACCGATACACTAGTACCTAACATTATTAGTCGTTGAGATCCATTATGCCCTCAGCCCATAGCATGTACCCCAAATACCCGTCTCCTGGCATAAAAGTATACATATCCACTCTTACACTACAAAAGACAACATACAATACCGCACCCTTACTATCACTAGTTCCCTCGTGCGAAATGAATCCCGAGTTATATCACCTCGTACAAAAATAAACCTATCCACCCCTGAATCTAATCAGTAACTATCCCAACTCCCCGAGATAAAATATAGTAGTATAAGACATCCTTATATGTCCAGTATACCACATAGTAAAACATATATACACACATGTATATAGAGATAGGCTAGACCCCCTCTCAGGTAACACTTAGCAGAATTCATCCACATCCTGATATAGCCAATACCAAGACTTACTATCACTATCTACAATAGTTCAAATCCATCGCTAACCAGCCAAAACTTGGGAAAAGTCATCTACCCCACTCCCAAAATTCTCGAAAGTAGTAACTTCTTGAAAAATTCCAACATCCCTTTAGTGTACTCCCCCCCCCCCCCCCCCCCACTCTTTCTTCGTTAACACTAAAGAACCCCGCTACCCCACAGTAATTATATATATATATATATATAACTACTACAGCCAGCGCACCCACTAATTACGACTTACCCTCGAACCCTAGTGAAAATAATTTTACATTGTAATGCCCCTACTATCATCCAAAACATAATCCATGCTCATAGGAAAAAAGAAAATTACCTCCATACTCTAGCTGCATTGTCTGATCCTTGGGTTCCTGGTCAAAATTCTCTCGTCTGAATTGACCCATAAATCGCTGTAGTGGCTGTACATCTAGAACCTCATCCTGTATTGGCCCCCTACCTCGCTTAGGGCAATTCCTCTTCATGTGACCCGCTTCTCCACAAACAAAACATTTCCTACAAAATTCACCCTTCCACTGATCCTATCCTTGCTGGCCGGGTCAGGAATCCTGGGCATCCGATCGATATCCCTCAGGTCTATGTCGCTTGTCCTGATTCCCCTATAAGGAATCCTTCCCCCGATGTCCCACTATCTGCTGTTGGGAGGCCCCACTAGCACTCCCCCCTCTTGTCTCACCCGACTGACTAGATTCAACTCCCCTCTTGCTCCCCATCATGTGGAATTGATGATCCTAGAAGTGTAAGAGCGTCTCATTGATGACATTTGTATAAGTGACCAATGCAAGATTACCAATCAAATGTTGCCTGATCCTCTAGGCTAACCCATTCATGAACTTCGCCTTCTTTCTTTCTTTATTTTTCACCTCATTCGGTATAAAATTTTCCAAACAGGTTAAATCATCCTCGTACTCTTCCATGGTACACTCTCCTTGAGTCACCTCGCATAATTACCTCCTCATTCGGCATCAACTAATATGGGAAAGTACTTGCGGTCAAACCACACCCAAAAATCCTCGATAGTCCTCGAATCTATATCCCTAATAGTTGTGATGGACTCCTACCACTGTATCGATGTCCCCACTAACCTAAAAGTGGCAAGCATTTTATTATGCACTTCACTGCAATATACCTGATAAGTGCCACTTAAGTCGCTTAATTCAAGATTAAACTATCTAAATGGTTCCGAACAGTTTGTTAAAGAAACTCTTTTCTTAAAACAAATTTTAAACACAAGATGTGTAAAATAGTATGAACGAGGAATTTCAGTTATAGGTTTACCAGTTTTGAAAAACAAAACTTAAATAAAATAAACCAACACAACCTTAAGAAAGGGATGAGAGGAAGATCAAGTATACATAAGCAAATTGAACGTGGTAAAACCCCACCAATTGAGGAAACATCCATGGTCCTCTAGGTCACAAAAACAAAAATTCATTAAATAAGAATAACAAGTTACAAGCTATATAGAAATCAAGACACACAATCAAACCTAAAGTAAGTTCAGAATTTTACCAACTCCCTTGACGTTTTCTGACTTCTCCCAAGGTTCTAATGTTGTTGATGTTCTCCCAGCTTTGTAACTCTATTCCTTTTAGCTTTACATCGACACTAAAGTCAAATATCTCAATACCAACACTTTTCAGTGTACTAGTGTGAAGGTGTATGTGGTGATGTAAAGCTAAAAGGAATAGAGTTACAAACATATCATTTAAATCACATGCATGCAACTCACACACACTTAAGTACATACAATATGAGTAACAAATTACAAACATATCATTTAATATGCAAGATTTCTAAAAACAATTTCGTTAAAGTAATAAGACTTTGGATCTTTAAAATATTCACAGATCAAGAGGGAATCTTGCTATAAAATCTAGCCAAGATCCTATGCATTTTCCTTATTTGAAAATATGTACTTATTTCATAAAATGTGAAATATTTGAAAGTGAAATCCCCAATAAGGATCTCAACTAGATCTAAGTCTGAATATTTGAGTAAACTGAATTTAGAAAAGATTTTTTGGTTTTAGGGTTTGAAATAAACATAACAGTTTAATAATAACGAACATAAATAAGATTTCTCAAAATAAGAAATCTAGACGAAGATCTATCTAAGTGAACTGTGTCACAGAGGCTTAATCTCAAGATTCTATGAAAAGAAACATAGATTTAACCAACGTGATTAATTTGGGAAAGAGATAAAGAACTATAGAGGATAGAATTCTCAAATCTCAAACTGATTTACTCTCAGAAAAGGGTTTTTCGGTGAGATTTGGGTTGTGTTAGGTTTAAGGTTTCATTTCTCTCTCTAACTCTTTCTCTCTCTCTCTTTCTAACTCTTATTTCGCTCTGGTTTGGACGAAGGGAAAAAGCCTTAAAAGGTTGAGGGTTAGGTTGCTTATATAGTGCGTGAGGAAGGATAGAGAAACTCAGAGGCAATCCAATAGTTGGGATTAGTTTTTACCATTTGAATATCAATCTAATGGTTAAAATAAAGAGGTGCAAATAGCCAACGTTCATTAGTAAAACATGATTCACTTGGATTAAGTTTCAACACATGCAGATCGTTGATAACATTGATCCAAGGGTTCTCAAAGAAACACAAATATGTGGGAGGGAAGAAACTTAAAATCAACCAATAATATACCAACACGTGTTGGAACAATACAGGCTGTAAAACGCATACAAAATTAATTAAATTCGTACCCCTGAAGTCTCTAACTCTTTTTGTTTCTACCTAAGCCAACTTTAAGCCATAAGGGTCCGTTTGATAGAAAACTGGGAAAATGCAAATGATTCCAGGGCAAACAATTCCAAGGCAAATGAATATTTTCCAACTTGTGTCTGTTTGATACAAGTTGGAAAATCATCAATTTTCCACATTTTCTATCAAACGCAAAAGCTGGAAAATAGATATAAATGTGGAAAATTTATTTACAGAATATATATATATATATATAATAAATATATATTATTAAACATTCAAAATATATGTATATATATTATATTATTTACGAAATATATATTTATTATTAAACATTCAAAATATATGTATATATATTATATTATTTACGGAATATATATATATATATATATTTCGTATATACAAAATATATGAATATATATTATATTATTTAAGGAATATATATATTCCGTAAATTATTATTAATTTCTTATTTGCGGAATATATATATTCCGAGAATTAATATAATTTGCGGAATATATATATATTCCGTAAATTATTATTAATTTTCGGAATATTCATATATTTTGTATATTTTTCCAGAAATTAATAATAATTTACGGAATATATATATTCCGCAGACAATATAATATATATTCATATATTCCGTAAATAATATATTATATTTTCATAGATTTTGTACATTTAATAATATTTTAATATTATAATATATTATATATTTTCATAGATTTTGTACATTTTCATAGATTTTGTACATTTAATAATATAATATATTATATATTATATTATATACTGAATATACTAAATATATATTATTTACAGAATATATACATATATATAGAATATATATTTACATATATACAGAATATTATATTCTGTATATATGTAAATTATATATATACTGAATATATATATATATATATATATACATTATGTATATATTTTGTAAATAATATATATTAAATATAAGGAATATATGAAATATACAAAATTTACGAAATATAAATATATATTAGAATATATGAATTATACAAATTATATAAATGTACGAAATATATAAATATATGAAATATATATAAATATACGCAATATACATATATGTGCTAAAATATATAAAATATATGAAATATAAGCAATATACATATATGTGCTAAAATATATAAAATATACGAATATATATTAAAATATACGAAATATATATATTTATATATTTATTAACAATATATATTTATATATTTATGAAATATATAGAGTTATAAAAAAAAATGGTTTTAAGTCATTTGCCAGCCAAAGGTGGCAAACAAAAACCTGACCCCCCCCCCCCCCCTCCCCCCAAAGAATTGAATTCCACCCTAGGGTGGCAAATTGTGCTTAAGGGGTGTTGTACATAGAAAACAAATTTCAGGGCAAATTAAGGCTATCAAACAGCCTAAAAGCTGGAAAATAGCAGAATTTTCCAACTTTTGAGAATTTGCCTTGAAATTTTTGTGCTATCAAACGGACCCTAAAAATAAATTGCACAACATCCCCTAAGGTTTATATACAACCGAATTTAATTTCTAAATATCATTTAAAATTCTTAGAAATTATTTAAAACATCCCAAAAATAGTAGAAAATTAATTTTAAGGGATTTAACAGACACAGAATAAAATATAGCATGAGATAATGTATGTATGCAGTCCTAGTGTGTGGTGTTGGTATACTACCTTTAGGAACTTGTGCAGGCATCAAGTGTATAGTCCGAGGTTCTTTGAAAAACAATCAAGAGACTTAAATTTTATCACTATTTCCAAACTAGATGAGCACCTATATAGTATAGTCTCAAGTAAGTCAAAGATATAGGGTGCTTCAATCTTCACCTTTGGAAATATGAGACAAAATATCCTTTAAGTCAACGAGGATTCATAGGGATACAAAAGAAATAAGAAAATCCTATTCCTATACAAAAATTCTATCAACCAAATATCCTAGAAAGAAAAAATTACATAACTCAACTAGATACAAACCAAACCCCTAACAAAATTCTGTTCTAGGTGATGGTACTAATTAATGAAAATAAAATAACTAAGATCAAGCTTTTTAGTTGAGAATACACCAAAATGTCCAAGTGGACTAAAATTTCTCCCCCATTTTGTCTAAAATGGACAAAGGGCAAAGAAAACTAGAAGAAATAATAATTCAATGTCCTTCCATGACCATACCAATAGAATTGCGTAAAGATTCAAATCAAAGAAAGTCTAAAGGATTGGTAAATAGATCAGCTAATTGCGATTCAGTATAAAGGTAATTTATTTCTGAGTCCTTAGAGTCAACTAACTTGCGAATGAAATTATATATGATTTTAATATGTTTGGTACGAGAGTGCTGAACAGGATTTTTAGAAATATTAATTGCGCTTTGATTGTCACAATAGAGATGTAACTTATCTTTAGTTATACCGTAATATTTTAGCATTTGTTTCAGCCAAAGTAATTGAGAACAACATCTTCATGCTGCAATATATTAGGATTCGACAGTAGACAAGGAAGTGCAGTTTTGTTTCTTACTACTCCATCCTACCAAGTTGTTACCAATGTAGTAACACTCTTCTGAAGTACTATTACTATCATCGATACAACCGACCCAATCAGCATCAGTGTAACCTACTATAGTACTAGAAGTGTCTTTAGCGTACCAAAGTACTAAATTTAGAATACCTTTGATGTATTTGATAATTCTTTTAATGCACAATAGGTGACTCTCTTTAGGATTATTTTGATATCGGGCACACACGTAGACATAGTATATGATGTCAGGATACGAGGCAGTAAGATAAAGTAAGCTTCCTATAATACTACGACACAAGGTGGTATCAATAGATTTCCCATTCTCATATTTGGAAATTTTGACAGAGGTACTCATAGGAGTCCTTGCTTTTTAACAGTTTCTAGGCCAATCTTCTTAACAATCTCTAAAGCGTGTTTAGATTGCAATAGAAATAATCCTTCTGAATTATGTTTAATTTGGAGTCCTAAGAAAAATTGTAACTCCCCCATAAGTGACATTTGAAATTCTTTGTGCATAATTTCCGAGAAGGTCTTAACTTCTAAAGGGGAGGTGGATCCAAAAATGATATCGTCGACATAAACTTGAGCAATAGTAATTTTGTTGTCAAAATATTTAATAGACAAAATTTGGTCATTCCCTCCTCTCTTAAACCCATTGTATAAAAGAAAAGTGGATAGACACTGATACAAAGCTCTAGGATCTTGTTTTAACCCATAAAGAGATTTTTTAAGACGATAAACATAATTTGGGTGATGAGGTGGGTTATTCTACATAGGTCTCCTCAGTTAAAATTCTGTTAAGGAAGGTTGACTTAACATCCATTTGATATAGTGTGAAATGCCAATGGTAGGCTATGGCAAAAAGTAATCGAACATATTCGAGGCGAGTGATAGGAGACAAATTTTCCTCAAAATCTATTCCTTAAATCTGAGAGTAGCCCTGGGCAACTAATCTAGCTTTATTCTGAATAATCATCCCAGATTCATCAGTTTTATTTTTAAAAATCCAACGTATGACACCAAACCTTTTATTTTTAGGCCTGGTTACAAGGTACCAAACATCATGAATGATAAATTGAAGAAGTTCCTCCTGCATAGACCGTATCCACGAATGTCATTCAACACTTCATTTATAGTTTTTGGCTCAATAAGAGACACAAAACATGCAAAATGAGCAATGTTACGAAGTTGATATCTTATGCGAACAGGATCAGTAGGATTACCAACTACATTATCTAAAGGATGATCATTGGAAACCCAGTTAGGTACTTCAGGGGTCTCAGTTGGTAAGGATTCAATTATTTTTGGAGAGCCATAATTTAAAATGTTTTCGGACTCATCCATAATAATTGGTTCTTTGGTCTTAATTTCTACATTAGTGTCACTTATAACCACATTAATGGATACCATCATGGTTTTGGTATGAATATTGTAGACACGATAGGCTCAACTATTTGGAGAATATCCTAAAAAGATGGGTTTATCTCCTCTGGTTTCGAATTTAGATAGATGTTCTCTTTTCTTATAGACATAATAGGTACTACCAAAGGTTCTAAAGTATTTTAGGTTAGGTTTATTCCCATACCAAAGATCATAGGATGTTTGTTTGGTATACTTCCTTGAGTAGACTCGATTGATTATATGACCAGCTGTACGAATGGATTCTACCCACAAATATTTTGGTAGGTTTTTTTTGCAAGATTTATCACACGGGACATTTCTTGAAGAGTGCAATTTTTACGCTCAACGATCCTATTTTGGTGAGATGTCTTAGGAGCACTAAATTCATGTTTATAACCATTACAGTCACAATATTCTATTACACCTAAATCTATGAATTCTCTTCCTTTATCACTACAAATTCTATCTACTTAGGTGTCCTTTTCTTTTTCTATATGAACTAAAATTTTCAAAAACATACGAAAGGTTTCTGGTTTATGTTTTAACAAGGAAACCTAGGTAAATCGAATGCAATCATCAACCATAACAAGGATTTAATTGTTGCGACAAAGACTAACAGTACGAGAAGGACCCATTAGGTCCATGTGGATGAGTTCTAGAGGTTTAGTGGATAAAACTTCTTAAACTTTCTTATGGGAAGCCTTAAAAATTTTCCCTTCTTAACATGGACCACAAACAATGTTTGAAATTGCCGTGTTATTTCGGAAGAGTCCATTCGTACAGCGAGCAATGCCGTGTTATTTCGGCTAGGTTTTGAAATTGCCGTGTTACTTCTCCTAGTGTGATATATATCACAGCGAGCATTGCCAAGTTTCACTAGGGCTAGCTCTCGGTGCTCGTCGGCTAGGTCGAGCTCAGCGAGCAATGCTGCATCATTATGGCCCTGGTCGACAAGGTTGGACCTCATTGTTGGTAAACCTGCTTCTAGTGGGATGACTTCTTTCATCCCATATGTCAGCGAAAATGGGGTTTCTTCTGTTGGTCGCCGTGGAGTGGTTCGGTAAGCCCATAGAACATGTGGTAATTCATTTTCCCATTCACCTTTAGCTCACTCCAGTCACTTTTTTATCCTGTCGATCACAGTTTTATTGGAAGCCTCGGCTTGGCCATTGCTCTGGGGATAGGCCACCGAACTGAAATGGTGTCTGATCCCATGCTCGTCGCAAAAACTCTTAAAGGAGCCGCTCTCGAACTGCGTTCCATTATCGGTTATGATGGTTCTGGGGATGCCAAAATGAGTGATTATATTTCTCCATATGAACCTTATCATATCTGCATCTCGGATGTTCCCTAGGGGTTCTGCCTCGATCCATTTGGTGAAGTAGTCAGTTGCAACCAACAGATATTTGCGATTACCGATGGCGATAGGAAGTGGTCCCACGATGTCAATTCCCCACTGGTGAAATGGCCATGGGCTGGATAGTGATTTTAGGTTGCTAGCAGGTTGGTGGACTATGGGAGCATGAAGTTGGCATTTTAGGCACTTACGGACATACATCGCATAGTCCATCTGCATATATGGCCACTAATAGCCTTCCTTCATTGCTCAGAAAGCTAGGGACCTTCCTCCGATATAGCTTCCACAGACTCCTTCGTGAAGCTCATGTAGAACTTGTTTGATATTCTCGGGGTGAACGCATTGAAGGTAGGGATCGGAGAAGGATCTCTTGTATAAATTACACTCTCGAGATAAGTGAAAGCGAGGAGCCTTGACTTTTATCTCATGGGCGGTCTTCTTATCATCCGGGAGAGTGCCATCCTTCAAATAGTCCTTTAAGGGGTCCATCCAGCTGGGAGCTGATCCTACCTGGAGTACCTGTTCCACGTCTGGTGACTTGTTGTCACGATTAATTCTCGGATGAGTGAGGAAGTCGATGGGTATTATTCTTTTTAGGTCGGAGTCGATTACTGAACTCAGGACTTATAGGGCGTCAGCATGGCTCTTCTTCCCTCTAGGGAACTACTGGACATTGATCTCTTCGAAGCTCGCCATTAGTTTTTTACTAAGGAGAGGTAAGCTTCCATTCTATCATCTTTTGCATTGTAGTCTCCACTTATCTGATTGGAGACTAATTGAGAATCTCCGAACACCTGTAAATTCTTTGCTCCCAAAGTGTGCGCCTTCTGAAGGCCGGCTATTAAGGCTTCGTATTCTGCTTTGTTGTTAGAGGCTACAAATACAAGCCTGATTCCTTGTTCAAGGATTGTGTTCTTTTGGGTAACGAGTACAATGCCTACCCCAACCCCCTTTGAGTTGGAGTCTCCATCAACAAATAGTTTCCAGGTTTCTTCTATCGCATGGTTCTCTTTTTGATTCGCTGGTTGAGGTTGTGGGGAAGGATGTTCGCCTGTGAATTTGGCTAGGAAATCAGTAAGGATCTTCCCCTTGATTGCGTTCCTGGGTTGAAATTGGATGTGAAATCACTCGAGCTCGACTGACTATTTAGACAGTCTGCCCGACAAATCTGCTCTCCTCAGGATTGTTTTAAAGGGGTGCGATGTAAGGACGATTATAGTATGGGCTTCGAAGAAGTGCTTCAGCTTCCTCAAAGCCATTACTAACGCAAAGGCGAGCTTTTCCAGTGGTAGGAATCTCTGCTCGGCATGTAGTAGGGTCTTGATCGCGTAATAAACTGGGTGTTGGATTCCTTCAACCTCGCACATTAATGCGGAACAGACAGTGTGGCTAGAAATAGAGAGGTACATGTATAAAATATTTATTTGCTGTGGTATAACGAGCAGTGGTGGATAGCTTAAGTAAGCTTTGAGCTCAACCAACGCCTGCCAGCAATCTGGGCTCCATTCTACCATTTTGTCCCCCTTTAGAAGTTAAAAGAAAGTCTTGCATTTCTCGGAAGATTTGGAGATGAAGTGATTCAAGGTGGTGAGCATACCAGTGAGCTTCTGTACGTCCCGGATTGTTCGAGGAGGTTGTACCCTGTTAATTTCATCGATCTGGTCTGGGTTAGCCTCTATGCCTCTCTTACTGACCAAGTACCCAAGAAATTTTCCTGATTAGACACCGAAAGAACACTTTCTCGCATTAAGTTTCATTCACTACTTCCTGAGGATTTAGAAGGTGTTTAACAGGTCTGAGAGGTGGTTTTATTTATTCTTTCTTTTGACGATCATGTCATTGATGTAGACTTCCATGGTGTTTCCCATCTGGCCTTTGAACATCTTGGTGACCAGCCGCTGATAGGTTGCCCCTGCATTCTTGAGCCCAATGGGCATGACCTTGTAGCAGTATAATCCAACTGTCGTGATGAATGTTGTTTTGTCCTGGTCTGGGGCATATAAGGGGATCTGATGATACCTTGAGTATGCGTCCAGAAATCTCATTCGCTCGTGAGCTACAGTGGAGTCTACTAGTTGGTCTATTTTTGGGAGGGGGAAATTATCTTTAGGGCACGCTTTGTTAAGGCCAGTGAAGTCAATGCAAACTCTCCACTTCCTGTTGCTTTTTGGAACTACGACTGGGTTGGATAACCACTTAGGTAATTGTACTTTCCTTATCGATCCTGCATCTAATAGTTTTTCAACTTATTTTTCTACTGCTTTTGCCTTCTCGGGTGCAGTTCGTCGTGCCTTCTGCATGATTGGTTTGAAGGTGGGATCGACGTGCAGCTGATGACAGACCATGCTAGGATTGATTCCAGACATCTCATACGGTTCCCATGCGAAAACAACTACGTTTCGTCTCCGCAGAGTTGTCAATTCCTTCTATTCCTGGTCAGTGAGAGATGCTCCAATCAAGAAGAATCTATTACTGTCGTTATCTCCAGCCGTAACTTCTACCAGGTCTTCAATTACCCGTTCAGAGGGGAGGAGCCTGGTCTCCTCTACTCCAGGTCTTCCATACTTTAATTGCTATTTAGAGGGTGTCGGACCTTCTTCAACTTTCTCGCTGGGCTGATTGGCCTTCTTCTCTGGCTTTGGTCGGATGGCTGCTATGAAGCACCTTCTTGCCATCGCTTGATCGCCATGGATCTCCATTACTCCTCGCTCGGTTACATGCTTGAGTTTCTGATGGTAGGTTGAGGAAACTGCCTTCATTGCATGTAGCCATCCCCTGCCGAGGATGGCCTGGTATGGCGAGTTGATCTCACCCACAAAAAATCAATCATCTTAGAGATGTTTCCCGCGTGAATTGGCAGTATAATATTTCCTAGGGGCATAGTTATTTTTCCAGTGAAGCCAACTAAGGGGAAAGTAGCTTCCTTTAGGTCGGGGACGCTTAACCTTAATTTTCTGAATAGGTCGAGATACATTACCTCGGACGAGCTTCCTTGGTCGACGAGCAACTTGTCGACATCAAAGATAGCTATCCTGAGGGTAATGATTAGAGCATCGTGATGTGGGGTTCTTACCCCCACCAGATCTTCATTTGTGAAAATTATATGCTTATTGTAGTTGACGTCATATGCTCGTCGACGCTTTCCTAATTGTGACTTTACTGGATCGATCTGAAAAGCTTGCCTCACAGCTGTAAGTTTCTTTATCTCCATCCGAGCTGAATTTCCTTAGATCTGCTTGGCATCAGATGCCCCATGAATCACCGCGAACTCGTGTCCAGTGTCATCTTCGAGCACGTTATCAGGTCTCACCTCTCCATTGGCAGTCACTTTATCTACCTTTTTCTCCACAAACTCGTTCAAATGCCCGGATTGGGCTAGCTCTTCTAGGTGGGACTTAAGAGCTTTGCAATGCTTAGTCTTATGTCCCCCTTCTTTGTGAAAGGCGCATCTCAGCGCATTGTTCCTTTTCATGGGATCTCCTCCCATATTCCTGGGCCACTTGATGAATGGCTCATCCTTAATTTTTGCGAGAATTTTGTAAATTAGTTCCTTGAAGATGGTGTTGACCGCCTGAAATGCTTTCGACACATCATTGATGGCTTCGTTCTTGGAGCCATTTTTGCCCCCGTTCTTTCCTCCTTTCTTCTGGTTCTCAGTTTTGTCACTGCCCTTGGTAATGATTCTAGCTCGGACGTTGTCCCCTGTGCTGAGGTGGGTCACATCTTCCACTTTGGCATACTTCTTGATGCGGGCCATTAGGTCATCGATTGTCATAGCCTCCTTCTTCGTCAGGGACTGGTATAGAAGGGAAGAGCTGGGTAGCCCAATTTTAAAAGAGGCCACTACCACTTACTCCTAGCAATCCTCGACCTCATTGAATAACTCCCAGTACCTCTTCGCGTAGTCTCGGAGGATCTTTTGAGGCATTTTCTTTATTCTCAGCAAATCATCCATCTTTTTGGGATGGGAGCTACTAGTAATAAATCGGGCCGTAAAGAGCTCGGCCAGAGATTTGAAACTTCTGATGGATTGGTGAGGGAGCCTTTCGAACCATTTATGTGCCACATCATGTAGGATCGAGGGGAAAATCTGGCACATTAGTGCATCCCGGTGGTTCCAGAGGGCCATGGCCTGCTGGTATTGCCTGATATGATCGATGGGATCAGTCTTACCGTCATAAATTTTGAACCTTGGAGTGGAAAAATTTTTGGGGGCTTCCTCTTCTTCAATTTCCCTCGTGAAAGGTGACTTCATTTGGGTTTTGAGAGCTCGCCTAGCAAGTTCTCGGGTCAATCTGGTACCGTGGTGGGCAGGATGTTGGTCCATCTCCCTGCGGACCAGATTTTGTATGTTCTCGTTGCTGCGAGCAGGGCTCTGGTAACAACGATCTTTTCGCAGCTGCTCGCGAAGGTCATCATCTGATTCATCTCCCTCAACCTTTTGGGATCCTCGCCTAGGGCTCCTTCCTCGGCTGTGAGACTTGCTCGCCTGAGGGCTAGGAGTGCGCTATGGACGTCTCCTGTCATCATGATGGAGCTCTCTCTCGAGTCTTTCCATCTTTCTTTTCAAGCGAGCATTCTCAGCCTCATGTATGCAAGAAGACTCCCTCTTCTCATGGAGCCTTGCCTCGTATCCATCAATCAGTCTGGATATCTGCGTGGACCTCGCTGGTCCTTGTCTTCTTCTAAGGTTGGCCTTTCTAAGAGAGCTCTCTGATATGAATGTCGAACTTCAGATCTAATCCTGTGAGGAACTGGTGGTTCTTCAATATCCCCTACTTGGGGAGCATTGCTACTGTGACCAAACATTTTAAACTCCTTTCTTGGTGTGGGATTTTCTCAGTGAAGACGAACGTTCCCATAGACGACACCAATTGGGGTGACAATTATTATGCAACATAAATAGATAGGAGAAAGGCAATCACCAAGCAAGAGTAAGGAATATAATATGACAATCACACAAAAAAGGACATACGTGGTTCATCGAATAAGTTCCTACATCCACGGTGGTGCAGTCGGTGTTATTTATATATACTCCGGAGAGTGGTTACATAGAATGCAGCTTGTCCTTTTGCCCCGGACCTAGGGTTTAATATATACATATACATTTCGATAAGTGGGGGTGTTGGATTCCCCCACATTTTCCACCTCTCCTAAAACCTCCCTTCATGGGAACGTGGGAAGAGAATGGATCGTAATCAATAGAGAGATGGGGGGTCTGGACTTTGGGCCGCCAGAATTGGGCTACTCATCCAGGCCCATCACCCTGATTTCGGGTACCCATGGGTACTACACCCGCAGGTCTCACCAATACTTTTTGGTTAAAGGAAGTCAGTTCCTCCTTCATCGCCTATTGGTTAGCCAATAATGATTTCCATGCGGCTACCACCTCTGCCATTTCTGATTGATGAGGGGCGTGGTCCAACATTTGGTGGTCAAATTTTTTATGCAATGTTTAAAATGCGATGGATGAGCTATAAACTAAAGAGTAGAATCTTAGAAGATCAACAAGAGCTCTTTCAATGGTGAAACATCTCCATAAGAGGGGATGCCTGGTTCACCACTAGAGTCTCTGGTGATTATAAGATAGAGAAATGAAGAGATGATTATCCTCGATTCCCACAGACGATGCGAGACTGCTGATACTAGAATTGATAGCACTAGGTCAAAGTGATAATAAGCTCATATAGTCACAGCAATGGGAGAAAATAAGCAATATAAAAGTAAAAAGAGAGATGAGGCAAAGAGGAAGAACACCTGAATTTAAGTGGTTCGACTGGACCCTACGTCCACTGTGTAGTGTGAATGGTGGTTTGCACTATAACAATGGCAGTAATGGACTGTAAATACAACACTCAAGTTTTTCTCTCTCTTACAATCAGTTTGACAGAGTTCTGCTAGGGTTGTGAATTATCGATCCTTTACCACGAGGTAGAAGACAAGCATTTATAGTGTCCTGGGGTGTAGTGCACCCCCATGCTTGTAATAGGCATGCGCAGAATGTTCCTAGCCAATAAGAATGAGCCAGCTGTCTCTATCACATATAGGTCATGATGATCAAATATTCCCTCACGTGAGATAATGATATGGTTGTAACGGTTTTATCCATGTGGCGTATGCATCCCACATGAACTACCCCACGTGGCTCCAAACCACTCGCCCAACCAGGTGTCACTCTCGACCGCACTGTACCAAACGAGGACAAGATGATGGATCAACCCCTTGATGGGATCTTTACTGATAATGAGCTATCTTAAGTCGACCGTTGTCTCTTGAGAAGGACGAGGTCGAGGCAGAACTATATGAAAGTCATGACCCGCTGAAGATATATAATTGTAAGAAACCTTGCCCTTTCATCCTCATCTTGAGTCAGGTGGAGGACGAGGTCCCTGTTGCATGTAGGATTTTAGATGCATGGCATGATGATGATGTAGTCGAGGTTGAGTAAGCCGAGGCCAAAGTAAATCAGGATAGGACTTCGGATGAGGCATGTTCCACCATTTGGGCATAAATGATGCCGATCGACTTTGTTCGAATAGACACAAGGCAGGGTCGAAGGTATATTTGAGTATATCAGTGATCACCAAAGGGTCATCATGTGGGGATAAGATCCCCTTAAAATCTAGCCTTGATAAACCAACAATTATGATATCCATATCAACTTTTGTTATTTTCACCTTCGGATCAACAGTTGTCGAGCTCACCTCGTTGGGCTTTGGCGAGAGAGCTTTAGCATCTACCACATGAGCTTTTCTTCTATTAATTTCTTTCCCTCACCTTTAAGTCCTCCACAAATCATCTAACTCTAAGAGAGATTATGTGACATCGACCCTTAGGATTGACGATTGGAGGTGGTAGGTTTGGGTCTGCTTCATCATCATCATCCGAGTCATCATCGTCTTGGTTAGATGGAGCATCAGGATTGCATTTATCATTCCTCTACTTTCGGGTATCATCTTAACCACCCCTTGAGCCTCTCTTATGCATGTACTTCCTGAACATTCCAACTTTCAACATTTTTTCAATCTCATCTTTGAGAGCGAAACATCGATCGATTGTAGGGCCATGATCTTGGTGAAATTCAAACCACATGTTCTTGTTCCTCTTGTGAGGATGGGATATCAACTTCTCCGGCATCTCATAGACCGATCATTCTTTATCTCATTCAGAATATGCTCAAAGTGAACTATTAGTGGGCTATAGTTAGCGAAATTATCGTCTGCTAGCCTCTTCTTGCCATCTTTACCCTTTTTTAGAACTTACTTCCACTGATTATTACTTTCTTATCGTCTCTCTTGGAAGCCATTACCTCCTTCGCATTCATAGACTTCCCGACCGTATCCAAGACTTCGACCAAGGATTTTGGAGGATCTTTGGTAAGCTTCCAAAGGAACTTTCCTTTCTGCAATCCTCCCATCAGGGCAGTCATAGGAATTCTTTATTCATAGTCTTCAACCTCGAATTTTTCTTTATTGAAGCGAGTTATGCACTCCCTCAGACTTCCATTCTTTCCCTACTTCACGTACAACATGTGTGTCATTTCTTTTGGGGTCTCACCCCTAAGCAAAAATTGTGTATGAGCCTCTCTGCCAACTGCTTGAAATTTTATGCTGAGTTTTTAGAAAGAGATGTGAACCACACATAAGCACCACCGATAAGTGTTCTAGAGAAGGCTCGATACCTCATCTCATTTGAGATCGAGTATATATCAACAGTCAATTGATACATGCCCATATGATGGATGAGATTAGTTATCCCGTCATATTTGGGTGTGACCATCGACTGTTTAAACATAGCCAGGGTTGGATAACTCATGATATTTTCCATAAAGGTGGAGACTTCAGTGTAACCCCTTTGTAATGGGTATTGTTTCTTCAATATGTTCCTTATCTTGTTCTCCAATCGCTAATTGACTCATTCCAAGGCCTCTCGACAGCAGCAGTGACCTCTTTCTCGGCCTTAGCAACATTGTCTTCAACCCTTTCTCTATTTGCTAGATGAACTGAAGGCTCTCTAGTAGCCATCCTCTATCGGATATTTACCTCTTGTTGTTCCTCTTATCATCCTCGTGGATGATGAAGGTCACCACATCCATCATTCCTCCTCGAACCAGCGATGCTTCATAATATGGAGAGACGATTCCTTAAATCATTAACTGCTAGACCGAGCCTATCAAAGGTCGACCCTCTACTTAGACTGTGTAAGGCTAATGCCTGTAGCCTACATTTTTGGCTTGGTCTACGTTCCCTGCTGGGTTTAATTGGTTGCATAGTGTCTCCAGATATTTGGTAAGGCTCCTAATACTCTCCATTGTCCTCACCATCACATTGATCATCTTCATTATCAGTAAATTATTGACCCGGCTTCACCATGTGTACATGCTTAGCGTCAGCTACGTTTATACGCCTTGTTCATGGAGGCATATCTTTGTGCGAGGCCTGGGTTGGTCCCCTAGCCGTTGGATCTGAGTGTCCTTGTCTGGCAACAGGAGTTATCATCTCATCTCCGGCATCGATAGGTCAAACCATCATGTTCTGGATGAAGGCAACGAGTTATTCTTAGATATTTTGTTGGTTGTTCCTTAATGAAGATAGTATCAATGCCGCCTTAGGCATTTCTGATTGGGGACGGGCCTGGATGGAACTAAGGACAATGCCCAAAGGCAGATGAAGGCCATATCTTCGATGAACTATAAGAGCTAAAAATGTAAAAAAAAACTCAAGAGGCTCAACATGAGCTCTTTAAATGGTTGTAAAGGCCCACCTGAGTGGAGATGGATCACCACCAGAGAATCTGGTGAGTCAAGCTAAACAAAGATGAGGTAGAAGTTGCACTTCATTCCAATAGACAGTTCTAGATTGATGATACCAGAAATGGTATCACCAAATCAAAGTGATAAGTAATCTTAAACCAGTGTATCAACATTGTATGACATATCACTACACCAAAACAGGCGATTGGTCACGGCCAAAATCCCTGACCAAAGCTGTGGGTCGCGGACGTGGGCCGTGACCATTTCTAGTGTGACCATTTTCGTGGGTCGCGGCCCAAGTCCCTAACCAAAAAATGGTCACAGGCGATAGGGGTCAAGGCAGATGGTCGCGGACTTAGGCCGTGACCCATGTCGTGACGGGTCGCGGCCCTGATCCGTGACCCACAACTGTGACAAGTTGGTCGCGGCCAAAGTCCGCGACCCACGACCCACGACCCACGACCGTGACAAAAAAATAAAAAAAAATTGGTCGCGGCCCTGATCCTTGACCCACAATTGTGACAAATTCGTCGCGGACTTTGGCCGCGACCCACTACCGTGACAAAAAAATAAAAAAAAATTGGTCGCGGCCCTAATCCGTGACCCATAACCGTGAGAAATTGGTCGCGGCCAAAGTCCACGACTCATGACCGTGACAAAAAAATTAAAAACAATTGGTCGCGGCCTTGATCCGTGACAAAAAAAATGGTCACGGACTTTGTCCGCGACCTTTTTTATGCGTGACGAAAAAATAAAAATGGTCATGGACAAAGTCCATGACCATATTTAACTACAATTTTTTAAAAAATGTATTTTTTTTGGTCCAATCCTAAAATTGGGGGTCCTGTGAGTGCACCATCAGTTGCTACGTGTAACGTTTGACGCGTACGAGGTGTTACAAATATTTATTATTGGCAAAACAATAAAAAAAATCACAAATTGCGAATCGAGAATGTTGTTAATAAACAAATATACATACAAACTTATAAAATTACACGTCTTAATAATTCACAGACCAAAAAAAAATTCGGCAGAGTTTCCTCTATTTTCTAGACATTCCAAAACCTGTAAATGTATAAACCTACTTATTATAAAGCCCGAACGGCTATAAAATTCAACAATCAAATTATAAAAGCCCGCACTGCCATAAAACTAAACAGTAAAAGCCCGCACGACTGTAACACAAAAATCAAAATCCTGAATGTCTCTAACCTATAAACAATCTTCATGTTGTAGAACATTGCCTCCTTCGTTTGTTCCGCGTGCAAAAATCCTACAAATGATGGGTTACATAAAAAAAATATCAGTAACGAAGTAGTTTTACAAAAAAATAAATCAAGCAGAAAAATTGCATATATGAGTTAAAATTATCAGTAAATAAGTAGAAATATGCAAATTACCATCGTATTCTCAAACTGGGAGTCCCGCAGCTGCGGGGTCAGTTCCTACGAGTTACATTGGTCCTGTAGGAGGTGTTGGTGCCACCTATGGGGACGTTCAGGGGCTGTTTCGAGTTCTCAACCTCTAACGCCATGTTTTTAAGCCTAAGTCTATAAATATACAAATTACCGTTGTATTCTAAAACCGGGAGTCCCGTGGCTGCGGGGTCATTTCCTACGACTTACATTGGTCCTGTGGGAGGTGTTGGTGCCACCCACGGGGACGTTCGGTGGCAGTTTCGAGTTCTCACCCTCTAACGCCATGTTTTTAAGCCTAAGTCTAGAAATTTGCAAATTACCGTCATATTTTCAAATTGGGAGTCCCGCGGCTGCAGGGTCAGTTCCTACGAGTTACATTGGTCCCGTGGGAGGTGTTGGTGCCACCCAGGGGGACGTTCGGGGGCTGTTTCGGGTTTTCACCCTCTAACGCCATGTTTTTAAGCCGAATTCTAGAAATTTGCAAATTACCGTCGTATTCTCAAACAGGGAGTCCCGCGGCTGCGGGGTCAGTTCCAGCGAGTTATATTGGTCCCGTGGGAGGTGTTGGTGCCACCCATGGGGACGTTCGGGGGTTGTTTCAGGTTTTCACCCTCTAACGGCATGTCTTTAAGCCTAAGTCTAGAAATATGCAAATTACCGGCGTATTCTCAAATCGGGTGTTCCGCGGCTGCGGGGTCAGTTCCTACGAGTTACATTGGTCCCATGGGAGGTGTTGGTGCCACCCACGGGGACGTTCGGTGGAAGTTTCAAGTTCTCACCCTCTAACGCCATGTTTTTAAGAGTAAGTCCAGAAATTTTCCAATTACCATCGTATTCTCGAACCAGGAGTCCCGCGGCTGCGGGGTCAGTTCCTACGAGTTACATTGGTCCCGTGGGAGGTGTTGGTGCCACTGACAGGGACGTTCGGTGGTAGTTTCGAGTTCTCACCCTCTAAGGCCATGTTTTTAATCCTAAGTCTAGAAATATAAAAATTACCATCGTATTCTCAAACCGGGAGTCCCGCGGCTGCGGTGTTAGTTCCTACGAGTTACATTGGTCCCGTGGGAGGTGTTGGTGCCACCCACGAGGACGTTCGGTGGATGTTTCGAGATCTCACCCTCTAACACCATATTTTGCTTAAGTCTAGAAATATCCAAATTACCGTCGTTGTTAGTACAAGTATAGCACCCTGCCGTGGCGGTATTCTTCTACAGTCGCATGCAGGCAATATAGGCCGCGGCCGGTACCACTCTCAGGGTGCGGCCAGAACTCCTATAGGTCGCGGCCAGAACTCCTATAGGGTGCGGCCTCTCCATCAGAGGCCGTGGCACCCCAGCTTAGGGTCCACGGTCCCTCTCCAATAGCTCAGCGCTGCTACTCTGTGGGTCATACGCCCTCATCCACATCTACTGCAGACTTGGTATACGCCATGTGCTCAGGGCACGTGACTCGACATACCTCCTATAAATTAAGGTTCACACCTCGAAGGTGGTTTTTTTTTTCTTTTGGACACACGCACCGGAGGCACCACAACACAGATTCTCTCTACACCAACCCAACATAAGCTTTGGAGGTCTAGAATCTGCATCACAGCCACCTCACGGGTTCATCGGAATCTCCAATACTATCATGTACTCTCCTTTATTCTCATACTTGTACGCCTCTATTGGCATGATTGTATTGTACAATGCAACGCACATAATGAGAACGGAGCAACACAGTGGACGTAGGCCCATTTTAGGGGCTGAACCACTCTATATCTTGTCTTCTCTCTATTTACTTACTTTACTTGCTTAACACACACATATAGCTTTTGATCTGTTGATATGAGAATGCCCTATGGTCGATTTCCCGTATCATCAGTTTGGCGTCGTCTGTGGGAACGAGATATTTCAACCTTGTTTCTCTGCATATATGAGTTCTTCAAACACCTTATTCGATCCCTGGGGGTCATTTGGATCATCTCCTCACGGGTCGGTTACTGGTTATTGGACTCCGCATCATATTCACACCCTTAAGTGGGTATTTCTTATATCCAGATATACACCATCTTATGGCTTTAGATCTATTTTGCATACCCCTGTGATATCATTCTATCTAGCTAGTATTGGAAAGCATGACGGGCTTTTGCCTCAAAAAGATGAATGATTAGGGGGGATTGTATCTACTCCTTTTTTGTTGTTCTTGGCCTATGATCTAGGGTTTATCATTGAAACTGTGCCGTGTTGTGAACCAAGAGGTTATTTAATCATGGACAAACCCTATTAGGTGTGCTCTCCATAAGTTTCAGGAGAGAGACTCAGTTCTCGAGCTTCTGGTTTGGGATTGCTCCTTGTTGCCTAGGAGGGGATGCGGCCAGATAGGAAACATGTCTTATGGTCGTGGCCTCCACTAGGGTAGCTGTCACAAAAGATTCAAACATTGAGGAGCGTAATCAGTTGGGCTCTAGCTCTGCCCTGGTGTATCATATGAGGACGCGGCAGTGAATCTTGCTACATGCCTCATGGCCGCGGCCGCGGTGCCCCGTAGCAGTGAATGCTGCATCCCCATTTCCTACTTGATTACTTCAGTATCTCTGAGATTGCTCACTTTTGTTAGTTTGTTCTCAGATTATATATATACTTTGTAAAGACTAACAAAAGTAGAGATGGAAGGAGAATCCATCCGGAGTGCAAAAGTCAAGGATGAGATTGTGCAACTATACAATCACCTTAATCACCTCTATGACAGCCACGCCTCGCTTTAGACCCAGGTCAATTTTCTCACTCATAGGGTGCTAATGCTGGAGGCCGAGACATCTAAAAACATAGGCACGGAAGTGGAGGAAATAGCAAAGCCAGCCATGCCTGCCGCGGTAGTAAATGAAATCACGGAATCAACCGTCAGAGGTCAAAAAAGGCAGAAAAAGTTGGGTGTCTATACTCAGTTGAGCCTCCCGATTGAAGAGATCTTGGATTTCATCAAAGAGGATAAGATTTTGAGGTGGCCAGAGAAATTGAGAGCTCCACCCCACAAGAGAAACAAAGCTACCTGGTGCAAATTCCATCAGGACCATGGACATGACACAGAGCAATGCTATGCTCTGAAGGATGAAGTTGAAAAGCTAATTGGGAAAGGGATGCTGCAACGATTCCTGAAGAATGCATAAGGGATTCAACCAGATCTGGCAGAGACTGCATGCTGCTTCTCATCCTTAGTCTTTCTAATTTCAATTATTTCTGTTTATGTTTTATGAAGCTCATTGTAGCCTTAATACTCAAGTCTTTATGCTTTGTTAACAAAGTCATTAGCTGCAGCATACATATATAAATATATGAACTAGAATGTTTATCTATATCTGATATTTCTCTTGGTTTCATAACCTATTATCTCACAAAAAGACTTTTTGTCTTAAACAGATTCCAGAAGAAATATAACAAAATTATCTCGAAGGATTATTCTACTTCGGGATGCACTTATGGATGGGTTACGACCTTCATTAGCCTAGAAGTTCCCCTTGCAATGTGCTACTACATCTTATCATATGATGACCATATCCGCAAAAGCATTTAAGGATTCAAGGAGCTCTTATTAACCACAAGGGCGTACAATGCCAATTTTTTTGCTCTCGGAGTGCGACATTAGCCACGGGGGCTTATAATGCCCGTTCTTAGCTTTTGGGATGCGTCATCGAGACGGGAGGCTTACAATATCTAGCCAGGGATGGCTTTATATATATCATTAGTTGTGGGTGGCTTAATAACATAACCCAGCCTGGAGAGGCTTGATAGTGTCTCGCATATTAGCTGTGGGTGGCTTAATAACATAACCCAGCCTGGAGAGGCTTGATAGTGTCTCGCATATTAGCTGTGGGTGGCTTAATAACATAACCCAGCCTGGAGAGGCTTGATAGTGTCTCGCATATTAGCTGTGGGTGGCTTAATAACATAACCCAGCCTGGGGAGGCTTCATAATGCCCCAAGATAAGCCTGGGGAGGCTTCATAGCGTCCCAAGATCGACTAAAGGAAACCCATGAAAGACAATCAGAGCGGATATAGGAGGCTCTGTTACTATGATCATGAAGCATGTTAAACCTACAGAAGGATGGCCTCAATTTCTCAAGGGCAAGGTTCTGCGGCCTCATTATCTTATCAGCAGTCAAGTAGATGCCGCGGCATCCTCATCCACCGCTGCCCCAGCGCTGGATGGCAACCTGCCACAGTTGAATGGAAAAAGCGACTGAGTCGCTGAGGTGGACTTGAATTCAGAATATTTTCCCTCGTTCAAATTACCGCGGCATCAATCTATTCATTATTTCTACATGGAAAATGAGTAGATAACAAAAGGCAGCCGCGGCTTCTACGAAAAATTGAAGAAATTAAGCCGCAACCCCAAGACCATACTCCATTGGCACCGCGGCTTGGGGGATCACAACCCTAGAGTGAAAAGTGCAGTGGAAAAACAAAAAAGGCTAAATTCTAAAGAATTAATTGTCCGCGGAAAGGAACTTGTTCCAATGTTAGACAGTACGAATGCTCGTGATATAGTCAGCCAGAAGAACAAAAAGGGGCCATAAAGTGACAAGGACACCGCGGATGATTAATAAGAGCACAAGATTGCATCAAATTATACTATGCTGCAGCGGACCTAGCTACAAGTCCTACAAGTTCATTCAATACAGAAAGCAATTTACAAAAATGAGGCAGTCACGTGCAACCATTCATTATAAGGCAATGTAAAACATGCAATATAAAAAAGTAAGGAATATGGCCGCAGCCTTTGTATTAATAGCCATAAATTACAGAATGGAGGCCGCAGCCACAACGGAAGTTTAAGATTACAAAAAGGAGGGATGCAGCCCTATATTAAGAATTTAAGAGGCTGCGTCATCATCATCCTCAGCCTCTTCTCCACCCGCGGCAGTCTCTGTCTCTCCATCCTCAGCTGCAGCCTCTGCCTCTGCTTGGGCTCTCAGCCTTGCTCTTTCTTCAACCGCGGCCTTCAGCTCAGCAATGCACTCTTGATGTTCTGCATCATTTAATTTCCAAGCGAGGACCGTCTCCTAAGCATTAGGTAAGTTCTTAATAATTCTCTGTCGCAGCTCCTGGTAGCCGCGGAGGTATGCCCTGTTGTTAATGAGAAAGAAATCCTTGGAGCCTTTGAATGACTCCACGGTATGATCTATGGCTACCTGGAGGGCGTCTCCATGATCAACTTCCAACTTTTGTATTGCTGCGGTATGAGATTCATCCTTCTGAGCAGACTTGTCTTCTAACTCTTGATATTTCTGCTGGAGGAGGACGAGCTTGGTATTTGCAATCTATGCAATACGGGAGGCTTCGGCTGTCTGGGCCTATGAGGATTTCAGAGATTCCATGGCTTGATTAAAATTCTCCTCCGCTTCCTCTCTGGCCTTGTTTGCCTTCTCGAAGTCCATATGGGCTTCCTGGAGGGCCGCGGCAGTGGACTCTTTACTTGCCTCAAAAGAAGAGGTCCGTACAGACTGCAAGTCCGCGACATGAGCACTCTTCTCGGCCTCTTTCAGCCTGTACAAAGCCTCATACTTCCTCTTCTGGATCACAATCACATCAGCGGCCTGTATGAAATAAAATGCGTTAGCAAAAGTACAGAAAAATATGAGATGCAAAGTTAAATGACTAGTACGTACCCTCAGAAGGCTGTGGAGGCCATAGTCCTCCAGATCCTCATGATCTTCTCCAACCAGCCTGTCAAAGTCCGAGACATCCAAGGCTCGCTTCATTCTCCGCGCAGCCTTCGCAGTAGTGTCCCAGGAAGAATTGGGGTCAGGCTGCCTTAATTCAGGCCTTGGACTACCATCTGTCCCGGACTCTCCGCGGAATTGGGGAGGTGGCAAGTTTGCGTTAACCCCCACTACAGTTGGCGGTGGAGGAGAGGACGATCGAAGGGGGACTTCAGCTGACATCAGGCCAGCCGCGGCCAAATTTTCCCCTATGTCGTCATCGAAGTGTTCATGCTGCGCAGGGTTTTCATCATTAACCACCTGATCCGCGGCAGGATCAGTGGCCTTATCTCCAGTGGGGGCCGCGATAGATCCCTTGGCTCTGGACCTCTTCCTCTTTCTGCTTCGCGCGGTATTATTCAGGACCACCGCGTCCTCATCCATCTCTGCCAGCTGCGCAGACAACAGCTCCCTATCAACTTCCTCACCTAAAAAAGAGAAACAACTGTAAACACAAGTATTTGAACAAAAATTACAGAAACATTTTATACTCCGCGGATTATCAATGTTACCTTACGTGGCCATTTACTGGGGAATTGACTTATTGGGGAAGAAACCTGTTTCGAATATGCCCGCTGATGTAACTAGTGTGCTGAACTTCTTGTGTTCAGCAGGTACCGCCGATGCCTCAGCAACTCTCTTCTCTTGCCTTTTGTTTAAAGTCAAGTTATCAAGGACTAAAGAAGAATAAATCCAAAGGTTAGTAGATATTTAACAAAATATGCAGAAGGGACACGGACATTTAAAAATTACCTAGTTTGGAGGGAGTTCCCCATTGCCGTGTCATTTGAAACGACTTTTCCCTCTCATTCTCTTCAGGGTGGAACTCCCACCCTTCTCCAGAAATGTAGAAGTACTTTCCTTTCCAATTTTTTACACTGGTCGGCCTCCCAGTGTAAAGGGTTTCATTCCTGTCGCGGAGTGAAAAGTAGTAGTATCCTATGAACTTTACGGATTTCTCTTTTGGGCGGTAAAAATGAAAGAACTTTGCGGGAGTAATGTCCTTTTTGAAAAAGTTCTCCCAAAGCACGATCGCAGCAAGAACAACTCTCCAACCGTTGGGATCTAACTGGGCTGGGGCCAGTTTCATTGTCTGGAAAAGACAATGGATTGGAACTGGGACAGGTAGCCGCAACCCGTAAATGAACGCGTGCAGGGGGAAACAAATTCCGTCATCAGATAGAACTGTGCACGGTCTTTGGTTCGCGGGAGGGGCGGAACACGTCAAATTTTCTGGAAATTCGAAGGCCTCAGCCACCTGATCAACCCAATTTTGGGTCATTAAGATGCGGATAACAAGTGCGGCCAAGGGTCTCTCAGCCCTCCCTGATGTACCTCCAGGCTTATTTCTAGAATCCGCGGGAATATCTCCTTCACCCATGGGATGGGTACTTGAGTTGGCTTCCTCTTCCATCAGCGGAGAATGGAAGACCTTCCCAGATGAGGAGTTCGCGGAGTCTGAGTCGAGTATGATGCAGTTTGGGCAATCTTTTAGTATGCAAGGGACTATTGACCTTAGAGGAGGCACGGAAGTAAGCTCGGGGGGGAGGTCCCAAAATGCTTTGCCCAAAAGTCTCTCAGGAACTCGTCTTGGTCAAAGCTCATATGGCTGCAGCAGTACCTGGAAAGCAGAGTTCGCAGTTAGGCGCCGCAGCCAGTATGGTTTGTAAGACTAAGAAGTCGCAGAAGGGTATCTTTAAGTATTAAAAATGTCATTGAATTTTCCTAGTTAGGCCGCGGAAAACTCCATACCAGCAAAAGTAGCATAGGTTGTCGCGGTAATAAGACAAAATTTCTTTTAGGGCATTCATGGACACGGCCATTCCTAAATTTTTAGTACACTCTGCTCTAGCAGCAGCTATAGTTACTTAACATGGATGTCTTGGGTTCATGGAAGTCTTAAGGCTATTCCTAGACTACCAAGGGTGGTGATTTGATGCCGCGAATGGTAGTTTGAGGGACCGCGGCCATTTAGCACAGAACGACGCAAAATTGCAAGTTCAGACAATTATTAAATCTTAACATGCCGCGACATCTATCCTAAACAATGATCAAACCCACAAAATACGTAGTGTTCAATTATGAACATCAAGAACAGTTATATGTATTTCATCAAGAAGATCAAGAACAACATATGTGGGAAAAGAGAAAAGAACAAATGAAACCCTAGATTTCTAGCGAATGAAACCAGAAAAGGCATCAAAAGGAAAGAAAACTGTATAAGGTAGTTGAAAAAATCACCTAAAAATGAAGAAAGCCGCAAGGATCAGCTACAGACCACCTTGAACTTCCACAAACCACCTTGGAAGGCTGCCGAAAAATGCTTGAGAAAGGAAGAACAAGAGTTTCGCTCTCGATTTGCTCTCAAAAGTTTTAGAAACGTAATGAAGTCCACGACCAGAAACAATTTATATAAGGGAGCGCGGAAGACGAATCATCGCTTTGGAAGTACCGCGGCACCTAGGCTACTTAGCCACAGTCCCAATATATCTCCCTTGGCACTATGACTTGGGGGCTTATTGATAGTACAAGTATAGCACCCTGCCGTGGCGGTATTCTTCTACAGTAGCATGAAGGCAATATAGGCCACGATCGGTACCTCTCTCAGGGCGCGGCCAGAACTCCTATAGGTCACGTCCATGATCCTATAGGATGAGGCCTCTCCATCAGAGGCCGCGTCACCCCAGCTTAGGGTCTGCAGTCCCCCTCCAACACCTCAGCGCTGCTACTCTGTGGGCCGCACGCCCTCATCCACATCTACTGCAGACTTGGTATACGCCATGTTCTCAGGGCACGTGACTCGACATACCTCCTATAAATTAAGGTTCACACCTCGAAGGTGGGTTTTTTTTTCTCTTGGACACACACACTGGAGGCACCACAACACAGATTCTCTCTATACCAACCCAACATAAGCTTTGGAGGTCTAGAATCTGCATCACAGCCACCTCACGGGTTCACCGGAATCTCCAATACTGTCATGTACTCTCCTTAATTCTCATACTTGTACGCCTCTATTGGCACGATTATATTGTACAATGCAACGCACATAATGAGAATGAAGCAACATAGTGGACGTAGGCTCATTTTAGGGGCTGAACCACTATATATCTTGTCTCCTCTCTATTTACTTACTTTACTTGATTAACACACACATATAGCTTTTGATATGTTGATATGAGAACGCCCTATGGTCGATTTCCCGTATCATCAGTCGTATTCTCAAACCGAGAGTCCCGCGGCTTCGGAGTCAGTTCCTACGAGTTACATTGGTCCCGTGGGAGGTGTTGGTGCCACCCACGGCGACGTTCGGTGGCAGTTTCGAGTTCTCACCCTCTAACGCCATGTTTTAAAGCCTAAGTCAAGAAATTTGAAAATTACCATTGTATTCGCAAACCGGGAGTCCCGCGGCTGCGGGTCCAGTTCCTACGAGTTACATTGGTCCCGTGGGAGGTGTTGGTGCCACCCACGGGGACGTTCGGGGGGTGTTTCGGGTTTCCACCCTCTAACGCCATGTTTTTAAGCCTAAGTCTAGAAATATGCAAATTACAGTCGTATTCTAAAACCGAGAGTCCCGCGGCTACGGGGTCAGTGCCTACGAGTTACATTGGTTCCGTGGGAGGTGTTGGTGCCACCCACGGGGACGTTCGGTGGCAGTTTCGAGTTCTCACCCTCTAACACCATGTTTTTAAGCCTAAGTCTAGAAATATGCAAATTACCGTCGTATTCTAAAACCGGGAGTCCCGCGGCTGCGTGGTCAGTTCCTACGAGTTACATTGGTCCCGTGGGAGGTGTTAGTGCCACCCACGGGGACGTTCGGTGGCTATTTTGGGTTTTCACCATCTAACACCATGTTTTTAAGCTGAACTCTAGAAATTTGCAAATTACCATCGTATTCTCAAAACGGGATTCCCGCGACTGTGGGGTCAGTTCCTACGAGTTACATTGGTCCCGTGGGAGGTGTTGGTGCCACCCACGGGGACGTTCGGTGGCAGTTTCGATTTCTCACCCTCTAACGCCATGTTTTTAAGCCTAAGTCTAGAAATTTGCAAATTACCATCGTATTCTGTAACCGAGAGTCTCGCGGCTGCTGGGTTAGTTTCTATGAGTTACATTGGTCCCGTGGGAGGTGTTGGTGCCAACCACGGGGACGTTCGGGGGTTGTTTCGGGTTTTCACCCTCTAACGCAATGTTTTTAAGCCGAAGTCTAGAAATTTGCAAATTACCATCGTGTTCTGAAACCGGGAGTCCCGCGGTTGCGGGATCAGTTCCTACGAGTTACATTGGTCCCGTGGGAGGTGTTGGTGCCACCCAAGGGGACGTTCGGTGGCTGTTTCGGGTTTTCACACTCTAACGCCATGTTTTTAAGCCTAAGTACAAAAATATGCAAATTACCATCGTATTCTCAAACCGGGTGTCCCGTGACTGCGGGGTCAGTTCCTACGGGTTTCATTGATCCTGTGGGAGGTGTTGGCGCCACCCACGGGGACGTTCGGTGGCAGGTTCGAGTTCTCACCCTCTAACGCCATGTTTTTAAGCCTAAGTCTGGAAATTTGTAAATTACCGTCGTATTCTCAAACCGGGAGTCCCGCGGCTGTGGGGTCAGTTCCTACGAGTTACATTGGTCCCGTGGGAGGTGTTGGTGCCACCCACGGGGACGTTCGGTGGTAGTTTCGAGTTCTCACCCTCTAACGCCAAGTTTTTAAGCCTAAGTCCAGAAATATGCAAATTACCATCGTATTTTCAAACCGGGTGTCCCGCGACTGCGGGGTCAGTTCCTACGAGTTTCATTGATCCTGTGGGAGGTGTTGGCGCCACCCATGGGGACGTTCGGTGGAAGGTTCGAGTTCTCACCCTCTAACGCCATGTTTCTAAGCCTAAGTCTGGAAATTTGTAAATTACCATCGTATTCTCAAGCCGGGAGTCCCGCGGCTGCGGGGTCAGTTCCTACGAGTTACATTGGTCCCGTGGGAGGTGTTGGTGCCACCCATTGGGACGTTCGGTGGCAGTTTCGAGTTCTCACCCTCTAACGCCATGTTTTTAAGCCCAAGTCTAGAAATATGCAAATTACCGTCGTATTCTCAAACCGAGAGTCCCGCGGCTGCGGGGTCAGTTCCTATGAGTTACATTGGTCCCGTGGGATGTGTTGGTGCCGCCCATGAGGACGTTCGGGGGCTGTTTTGAGATCTCACCCTCTAACGCCATGTTTTGCTTAAGTTTAGAAATATGCAAATTACCATCGTATTCTAAAACCGGAAGTCCCGCGGCTTCGGGGTCAGTTCCTACGAGTTACATTGGTCCCGTGGGAGGTGTTGGTGCCACCCTCGGGGACGTTCGGTGGAAGTTCCGAGTTCTCACCCTCTAACGCCATGTTTTTAAGACTAAGTCTAGACATATGCAAATTACCGTCGTATTCTAAAACCGGGAGTCCCGCGGCTGCGGGGTCAGTTCCTAGGAGTTACGTTGGTCCTATGGGAGGTGTTGGTGCAACCCACTGGGCCGTTAGGGGGCTTTTTCGAGTTTTCACCTTCTAACGCCATGTTTTAAGCCTAACTCCATTAATACGTAAATTACCATAGTATTCTCAAACCGGGAGACCCGCGGCTGCTGGGTTAGTTCCTACGATTTACGTTTGTCCCGTGGGAGGGTTGGTGCCACCCACGGGTGCGTTCGGGGGCTGTTTCGGGTTTTCACCCTCTAACGCCATATTTTTAAACCAAAGTCTAGAAATTCACAAATTACCATCGTATTCTCAATCCGGGAGTCCCGCGGCTGTGGGGTCAGTTCCTACGAGTAACGTTGGTCCCGTGGGAGGTGTTGGTGCCACCCACGGGGCCGTTCGGGGGCTGTTTTGAGTTTTCACCCTCTAACGCCAAGTTTTTAAGCCTAAGTCTAGAAATACGCAAATTACCATCGTATTCTCAAACCAGGAGTCTCGCGGCTACGCGTTCAGTTATTACGAGTTACTTTGGTCCCGTGGGAGGAGTTGGTGCCACCCACGGGGACGTTGGTGGCAGTTTCGAGTTCTCACCCTCTAACGCGATGTTTATAAGCTTAAGTCTAGAAATATGCAAATTACCATCGTATTCTAAAACTGGGAGTCCCGTGGCTGCGGGGTCAGTTCCTACAAGTTACATTGGTCCCGTGGGAGGTGTTGGTGCCACCCACGGGGACGTTCGGTGGCAGTTTCGAGTTCTCACCCTCTAACGCCAAGTTTTTAAGCTTAAGTCTAGAAATTTGAAAATTACCATCGTATTCTCAAACCGAGAGTCCTGCGGCTGTGGGGTCTGTTCCTACGAGTTACATTGGTCCCGTGGGAGGCGCTGGTTCCACCCACGGGGATGTTCGGGGGCTGTTTCGGGTTTTCACCCTCTAACGCCACGTTTTTAAGCCGAACTCTAGAAATTTGCAAATTACTGTCGTATTCTCAAACCGAGATTCCCGCGGCTGCGGGGTCAGTTCCTACGAGTTACATTGGTCCCGTTGGAGGTGTTGGTGCCACCCACGGGGACGTTCGGTGGCAGTTTTGATTTCTCACCCTCTAACGCCCTGTTTTTAGGCCTAAGTCTAGAAATTTGCAAATTATCATCGTATTCTCAAACCAGGAGTCCCGCGGCTGCGGGGTGAGTTTCTACGAGTTACATTGGTCCCGTGGGAGGAGTTGGTGCCACCCACAGGGACGTTCGGTGGTTGAGTCATGTTTTCACCCTCTAACGCATTGTTTTTAAGCTGAAGTCTAGAAATTTGCAAATTACCGTCGTATTCTGAAACCGGGAGTCCCGCGGCTGTGGGGTCAGTTCCTACGAGTTACATTGGTCCTGTGGGAGGTGTTGGTGCCACCCAGGGGGACGTTCTCTGGCAGTTTCGAGTTCTCACCCTCTAACGCCATGTTTTTAAGCCTAAGTCAAGAAATATGCAAATTACCGTCCTATTCTAAAACCGGGAGTCCCGCGGCTACGGGGTCAGTTCCTACGAGTTACATTGGTCCCGTGGGAGGTGTTGGTGCCACCCACGGGGACGTTCGGTGGAAATTTCAAGTTCTCACCCTCTAACGCCATGTTTTTAAGCCCAAGTCTAGAAATTTGCAAATTACTGTCGTATTCTGAAACCGGGAGTCCCGCATCTGCGGGGTCAGTTCCTACGAGTTACATTGGTCCCGTGGGAGGTGTTGGTGCCACCCACGGGGACGTTCGGGGGCTGTTTCGGATTTTCACCCTCTAACGCCATGTTTTTAAGCCGAGGTCTAGAAATTTGCAAATTACCGTCGTATTCTATATCCGGGAGTCCCACGGCTGCGGGGTCAGTTCCTACGAGTTACATTGGTCCCGTGGGAGGTATTGGTGCCACCCATGGGGACGTTCGGTGGCAGTTTCGAGTTCTCACCCTCTAACGCCATGTTTTTAAGCCTAAGTCTAGAAATTCGTAAATTACCGTCGTATTCTCAATCCGGGAGTCCCCGGCTGCGGGGTCAGTTCTACAATTTACATTGGTCCCGTGGGAGGTGTTGGTGCCACCCACGGGGATGTTCGGTGGAAGTTTCGAGTTTTCACCCTCTAACGCCATGTTTTTAAGCCTAAGTCTAGAAATTTGAAAATTACCGTTGTATTATGAAACCGGGAGTCCCGCAGCTGCGGGGTCAGTTCCTATGAGTTACATTGGTCCCGTGGGAGGTGTTGGTGCCACCCACGAGGACGTTCGGTTGCCGTTTCGAGTTCTCACCCTCTAACGCCATGTTTTTAATCCAAAGTCTAGAAATATGAAAATTACCATCGTATTCTCAAATCGGAAGTCCCGCAGCTGCGGGGTCAGTTCCTACGAGCTACATTGGTCCCGTGGGAGGTATTGGTGCCACCCACGAGGACGTTCGGGGGCTGTTTCGGGTTTTCACCCTCTAATGCCATGTTTTTTAGCCGAAGTCCAGAAATTTGCAAATTACCGTCGTATTCTCAAACTTGGAGTCCCGCAGCTGCGGGGTCAGTTCCTACGTGTTACATTGGTCCCGTGGGAGTTGTTGGTTCCACCCATGGGGACGTTCGGGGGCTGTTTCGGGTTTTCACCCTCTAACGCATGTTTTTAAGCCTAAGTCTAGAAATATGAAAATTATGATCGTATTCTCAAAGTGGGTGTCCCGCGGATGCGAGGTCAGTTCCTACGAGTTTCATTGGTGCGGTGGGAGGTGTTGGTGCCACCCACGGGGACGTTCGGTGGCAGGTTCGAGTTCTCTCCCACAAACACCATGTTTTTAAGCCTAAGTCTATAAATTTTTAAATTTCCATCGTATTCTCAAAATGGGAGTCCCGCGGATGCGGGGTAAATTCCTAAGAGTTATATTGCTCCCGTGGGAGGTGTTGGTGCCACCCACGGGGACGTTCGGTGGCAGTTTCGAGTTCTCACCCTCTAACGCCATGTTTTTAAGCCTAAGTCTAGAAATATGCAAATTACCGTCGTATTCTCAAACCGGGAGTCCCGCGGCTGCGGGGTCAGTTCTTACGATTTATGTTGGTCCCGTGGGAGGTCTTGGTGTCACCCACGGGGACGTTCGGTGGAAGTTTCGAGTTCTCACCCTCTAACGCCATGTTTTTAAGCCTAAGTCTAAAAATATGCAAATTACCGTCGTATTCTCAAAGCGGGAGTCCCGCAGCTGCGGGATCAGTTCCTACGAGTTACATTGGTCCCGTGGGATGTGTTGGTGCCGCCCACGAGGACGTTCGGGGGCTGTTTTGATATCTCACCCTCTAACGCCATGTTTTGCTTAAGTCTAAAAATATGCAAATTACCATTGTATTCTCAAACCGGGAGTCCCGCAGCTTCTGGGTCAGTTCCTACGAGTTACATTGGTCCTGTGGGAGGTGTTGGTGCCACCCAGGGGGACGTTCGGTGGCAGTTTCGAGTTCTCACCCTCTAACGTCATTTTTTTAAGCCTAAGTCTAGAAATATGCAAATTACCATCGTATTCTAAAACCGGGAGTCCCGCGGCTGCGGGGTCAGTTCTTATGAGTTACATTGGTCCCGTGGGAGGTGTTGGTGCCACCCACGGGGACATTCGGCGGAAGTTTCAAGTTCTCACCCTCTAACGCAATGTTTTTAAGCCCAAGTCTAGAAATTTGTAAATTATAGTTGTATTCTCAAACCGGGAGTCCCGCGGCTGCGGGGTCAGTTCCTACGAGTTACATTGGTCCCCTGGGAGGTGTTGGTGCCACCCACGGGTACGTTCGGTGGAAGTTTGAAGTTCTCACCCTCTAATGCCATGTGTTTAAGTCCAAGTCAAGAAATTTGCAAATTACCGTCGTATTCTGAAACCGGGAGTCCCTCAGGTGCGAGGTCAGTTCCTACGAGTTACATTGGTCCCGTGGGAGGTGTTGGTGCCACCCACGGGGACGTTCGGGGGCTGTCTCGGGTTTTCACCCTCTAACACCATGTTTTTAAGCCGAAGTCTCGAAATTTTCAAATTATCGTCGTATTCTCAATCTGGGAGTCCCGCGGCTGCGGGGTCCGTTCCTATGAGTTACATTGGTCCCGTGGGAGGTGTTCGTACCACCCATGGGGACGTTCGGGAGCTGTTTCGGGTTTTCACCCTCTAACACCATGTTTTTAAGCCTAAGTCTAGAAATATGCAAATTACCGTCGTATTCTCAAACCAGGTGTCCCACAGCTGCGGGGTCAGCTCCTACGAGTTACATTGGTCCCGTGGGAGGTGTTGGTGCAACCCACGGGGACGTTCGGTGGAAGTTTTGAGTTCTCACTCTCAAACGCCATGTTTTTTAGCCTAAGTCTCGAAATTTGCAAATTACCGTCGTATTCTCAAACCGGGAGTCCCGCAGCTGCGGGGTCAGTTCCTACGAGTTACATTGGTCCCGTGGGAGGTGTTGGTCCCACCCACGGGGACGTTCGGTGGCCGTTTCGAGTTATCACCCTCTAACGCCATGTTTTTAAGCCTAAGTCTAGAAATATGAAAATTACCATCATATTCTCAAACCGGGAGTCCCGCGGCTGCGGGGTCAGTTCCTACGAGTTACCTTAGTCCCGTGGGAGGTGTTGGTGCCAGCCACGAGGACGTTCGGGGGCTGTTTCGAGATCTCACACTCTAACGCCATGTTTTGCTTAAGTCTAGAAATATCCAAATTACCGTCGTATTGTCAAAGAGGGAGTCCCGCGGCTTCGGGGTCAGTTCCTAGTACTTACATTGGTCCCGTGGGAGGTGTTGGTGCCACCCACGGGGACGTTCGGTGGAAGTTTCGAGTTCTCACCCTCTGACGCCATGTTTTTAAGCCTAAGTCTGGAAATTTACAAATTATCGTCGTATTCTCAAAAAGGGAGTCCCGCGGCTGCGGGGTCAGTTCCTACGAGTTACATTGGTCCTGTGGGAGGTGTTGGTGCCACCCACGGGGACGTTTGGGGGCTGTTTCGGGTTTTCACCCTCTAACGCCGTGTTTTGAAGCCTAAGTCTAGAAATATGCAAATTACCATCGTATCTCAAACCGGGTGTCCCGCGGCTGCGGGTTCAGTTCCAACGAGTTTCATTGGTCCCATGGGAGGTGTTGGTGCCACCCACGGGGACGTTCGGTGGCAGGTTCGAGTTCTCACCCTCTAACGCCATGTTTTTAAGCCTAAGTCTTCAAATTTGTAAATTACTGTCGTATTCTCAAACCGGGAGTCCCGCGGCTGCGATTTCAGTTCCTACGAGTTACATTCGTCCCGTGGGAGGTGTTGGTGCCACCCACAGGGTCGTTCGGTGGCAGTTTCGAGTTCTCACCCTCTAACGCCATGTTTTTAAGCCTAAGTCTAGAAATTTGCAAATTACCATCGTATTCTCAATCCGGGAGTCCCGCGGTTGCGTGGTCAGTTCCTACGAGTTACATTGGTCCCGTGGGAGGTGTTGGTGCCACCCACGGGGACGTTCGGTGGCAGTTTCGAGTTCTCACCCTCTAACGCCAAGTTTTTAAGCCTAAGTCCAGAAATATGCAAATTACCATCGTATTCTCAAACCGGGTGTCCCGCGACTGCGGGGTCAGTTCCTACGAGTTTCATTGATCCTGTGGGAGGTGTTGGCGCCACCCATGGGGACGTTCGGTGGCAGGTTCGAGTTCTCACCCTCTAACGCCATGTTTCTAAGCCTAAGTCTGGAAATTTGTAAATTACCGTCGTATTCTCAAGCCGGGAGTCCCGCGGCTGCGGGGTCAGTTCCTACGAGTTACATTGGTCCCGTGGGAGGTGTTGGTGCCACCCTCGGGGACGTTCGGTGGCAGTTCCGAGTTCTCACCCTCTAACGCCATGTTTTTAAGACTAAGTCTAGACATATGCAAATTACCGTCGTATTCTAAAACCGGGAGTCCCGCGGCTGCGGGGTCAGTTCCTAGGAGTTACGTTGGTCCTATGGGAGGTGTTGGTGCAACCCACTGGGCCGTTAGGGGGCTTTTTCGAGTTTTCACCTTCTAACGTCATGTTTTAAGCCTAACTCCATTAATACGTAAATTACCATAGTATTCTCAAACCGGGAGACCCGCAGCTGCTGGGTCAGTTCCTACGATTTACGTTTGTCCCGTGGGAGGGTTGGTGCCACCCACGGGTGCGTTCGGGGGATGTTTCGGGTTTTCACCCTCTAACGCCATATTTTTAAACCAAAGTCTAGAAATTTACAAATTACCATCGTATTCTCAATTCGGGAGTCCCGCGGCTGTGGGGTCAGTTCCTACGAGTAACGTTGGTCCCGTGGGAGGTGTTGGTGCCACCCACGGGGCCGTTCGGGGGCTGTTTTGAGTTTTCACCCTCTAACGCCATGTTTTTAAGCCTAAGTCTAGAAATACGCAAATTACCATCGTATTCTCAAACCGAGAGTCCCGCGGCTGCGGGGTCAGTTCCTACGAGTTACCTTGGTCCCGTGGGAGGTGTTGGTGCCAGCCACGAGGACGTTCGGGGGCTGTTTCGAGATCTCACACTCTAACGCCATGTTTTGCTTAAGTCTAGAAATATCCAAATTACCGTCGTATTGTCAAAGAGGGAGTCCCGCGGCTTCGGGGTAAGTTCCTAGTACTTACATTGGTCCCGTGGGAGGTGTTGGTGCCACCCGCGGGGACGTTCGGTGGAAGTTTCGAGTTCTCACCCTCTGACGCCATGTTTTTAAGCCTAAGTCTGGAAATTTACAAATTATCGTCGTATTCTCAAAAAGGGAGTCCCGCGGCTGCGGGGTCAGTTCCTACGAGTTACATTGGTCCTGTGGGAGGTGTTGGTGCCACCCACGGGGACGTTTGGGGGCTGTTTCGGGTTTTCACCCTCTAACGCCGTGTTTTGAAGCCTATGTCTAGAAATAAGCAAATTACCATCGTATCTCAAACTGGGTGTCCCGCAGCTGCGGGGTCAGTTCCTACGAGTTTCATTGGTCCCATGGGAGGTGTTGGTGCCACCCACGGGGACGTTCGGTGGCAGGTTCGAGTTTTCACCCTCTAACGCCATGTTTTTAAGCCTAAGTCTTCAAATTTGTAAATTACTGTCGTATTCTCAAACCGGGAGTCCCGCGGCTGCGATTTCAGTTCCTACGAGTTACATTCGTCCCGTGGGAGGTGTTGGTGCCACCCACAGGGTCGTTCGGTGGCAGTTTCGAGTTCTCACCCTCTAACGCCATGTTTTTAAGCCTAAGTCTAGAAATTTGCAAATTACCATCGTATTCTCAATCCGGGAGTCCCGCGGTTGCGTGGTCAGTTCCTACGAGTTACATTGGTCCCGTGGGAGGTGTTGGTGCCACCCACGGGGACGTTCGGTGGCAGTTTTGAGTTCTCACCCTCTAACGCCAAGTTTTTAAGCCTAAGTCCAGAAATATGCAAATTACCATCGTATTCTCAAACCGGGTGTCCCACGACTGCGGGGTCAGTTCCTACGAGTTTCATTGATCCTGTGGGAGGTGTTGGCGCCACCCATGGGGACGTTCGGTGGCAGGTTCGAGTTCTCACCCTCTAACGCCATGTTTCTAAGCCTAAGTCTGGAAATTTGTAAATTACCGTCGTATTCTCAAGCCGGGAGTCCCACGGCTGCGGGGTGAGTTCCTACGAGTTACATTGGTCCCGTGGGAGATGTTGGTGCCACCCAGGGGGACGTTCGGTGGCAGTTTCGAGTTCTCACCCTCTAACTCCATGTTTTTAAGCCCAAGTCTAGAAATATGCAAATTACCGTCGTATTCTCAAACCGAGAGTCCCACAGCTGCGGGGTCAGTTCATTCGAGTTACATTGATCCCGTGGGAGGTATTGGTGCCACCCACGGGGACGTTCGGTGGCAGTTTTGATTTCTCACCCTCTAACGCCATGTTTTGCTTATGTTTAGAAATATGCAAATTACCATCGTATTCTAAAACTGGGAGTCCCGCGGCTTCGGGGTCAGTTCCTACGAGTTACATTGGTCCCGTGGGAGGTGTTGGTGCCACCCTCGGGGACGTTCGGTGGCAGTTCCGAGTTCTCACCCTCTAACGCCATGTTTTTAAGACTAAGTCTAGACATATGAAAATTACCGTCGTATTCTAAAACCGGGAGTCCCGCGGCTACGGGGTCAGTTCCTAGGAGTTACGTTGGTCCTATTGGAGGTGTTGGTGCAACCCACTGGGCCGTTAGGGGGCTTTTTCGAGTTTTCACCTTCTAACGCCATGTTTTAAGCCTAACTCCATTAATACGTAAATTACCATAGTATTCTCAAACCGGGAGACCCGCGGCTGCTGGGTTAGTTCCTACGATTTACGTTTGTCCCGTGGGAGGGTTGGTGCCACCCACGGGTGCGTTCGGGGGCTGTTTCGGGTTTTCACCCTCTAACGCCATATTTTTAAACCAAAGTCTAGAAATTTACAAATTACCATCGTATTCTCAATCCGGGAGTCCCGCGGCTGTGGGGTCAGTTCCTACGAGTTACATTGGTCCCGTGGGAGGTGTTGGTGCCACCCATTGGGACGTTCGGTGGCAGTTTCGAGTTCTCACCCTCTAACGCCATGTTTTTAAGCCCAAGTCTAGAAATATGCAAATTACCGTCGTATTCTCAAACCGAGAGTCCCGCGGCTGCGGGGTCAGTTCCTATGAGTTACATTGGTCCCGTGGGATGTGTTGGTGCCGCCCATGAGGACGTTCGGGGGCTGTTTTGAGATCTCACCCTCTAACGCCATGTTTTGCTTAAGTTTAGAAATATGCAAATTACCATCGTATTCTAAAACCGGAAGTCCCGCGGCTTCGGGGTCAGTTCCTACGAGTTACATTGGTCCCGTGGGAGGTGTTGGTGCCACCCTCGGGGACGTTCGGTGGAAGTTCCGAGTTCTCACCCTCTAACGCCATGTTTTTAAGACTAAGTCTAAACATATGCAAATTACCGTCGTATTCTAAAACCGGGAGTCCCGCGGCTGCGGGGTCAGTTCCTAGGAGTTACGTTGGTCCTATGGGAGGTGTTGGTGCAACCCACTGGGCCGTTAGGGGGCTTTTTCGAGTTTTCACCTTCTAACGCCATGTTTTAAGCCTAACTCCATTAATACGTAAATTACCATAGTATTCTCAAACCGGGAGACCCGCGGCTGCTGGGTCAGTTCCTACGATTTACGTTTGTCCCGTGGGAGGGTTGGTGCCACCCACGGGTGCGTTCGGGGGCTGTTTCGGGTTTTCACCCTCTAACGCCATATTTTTAAACCAAAGTCTAGAAATTCACAAATTACCATCGTATTCTCAATCCGGGAGTCCCGCGGCTGTGGGGTCAGTTCCTACGAGTAACGTTGGTCCCGTGGGAGGTGTTGGTGCCACCCACGGGGCCGTTCGGGGGCTGTTTTGAGTTTTCACCCTCTAACGCCAAGTTTTTAAGCCTAAGTCTAGAAATACGCAAATTACCATCGTATTCTCAAACCAGGAGTCTCGCGGCTGCGCGTTCAGTTCCTACGAGTTACTTTGGTCCCGTGGGAGGAGTTGGTGCCACCCACGGGGACGTTGGTGCCACCCACGGGGACGTTGGTGGCAGTTTCGAGTTCTCACCCTCTAACGCGATGTTTATAAGCTTAAGTCTAGAAATATGCAAATTACCGTCGTATTCTAAAACTGGGAGTCCCGCGGCTGCGGGGTCAGTTCCTACGAGTTACATTGGTCCCGTGGGATGTGTTGGTGGCACCCACGAGGACGTTCAGTGGCAGTTTCGAGTTCTCACCCTCTAACTCCATGTTTTGCTTAAGTCTAGAAATATGCAAATTACCGTCGTATTCTCAAGCCGGGAGTTCCGCGGCTGTGGGGTCAGTTCCTACGAGTTACATTGGTCCCGTGGGAGGTGTTGGTGCCACCCACGGGGACGTTCGGGGTCAGTTTCGAGTTCTCACCCTCTAACGCCAAGTTTTTAAGCTTAAGTCTAGAAATTTGAAAATTACCATCGTATTCTCAAACCGAGAGTCCTGCGGCTACGGGGTCTATTCCTACGAGTTACATTGGTCCCGTGGGAGGCGTTGGTTCCACCCACGGGGATGTTCGGGGGCTGTTTCGGGTTTTCACCCTCTAACGCTACGTTTTTAAGCCGAACTCTAGAAATTTGCAAATTACTGTCATATTCTCAAACCGGGATTCCCGCGGCTGCGGGGTCAGTTCCTAAGAGTTACATTGGTCCCGTGGGAGGTGTTGGTGCCACCCACAGGGACGTTCGGTGGCAGTTTTGATTTCTCACCCTCTAACGCCATGTTTTTAAGCCTAAGTCTAGAAATTTGCAAATTATCATCGTATTCTCAAACCAGGAGTCCCGCGGCTGCGGGGTCAGTTTCTATGAGTTACATTGGTCCCGTGGGACGAGTTGGTGCCACCCACAGGGACGTTTGGTGGTTAAGTCATGTTTTCACCCTCTAACGCATTGTTTTTAAGCTGAAGTCTAGAAATTTGCAAATTACCGTCGTATTCTGAAACCGGGAGTCCCGCGGCTGTGGGGTCAGTTCCTACGAGTTACATTGGTCCCGTGGGAGGTGTTGGTGCCACCCATGGGGACGTTCGGTGGCAGTTTCGAGTTCTCACCCTCTAATGCCATGTTTTTAAGCCCAAGTCTAGAAATATGAAAATTACCCTCGTATTCTTAAACCGAGAGTCCCGCAGCTGCGGGGTCAGTTCCTATGAGTTACATTGGTCCCGTGGGATGTGTTGGTGCCGCCCATGGGGACGTTCGGGGGCTGTTTTGAGATCTCACCCTCTAACGCCATGTTTTGCTTAAGTTTAGAAATATGCAAATTACCATCGTATTCTAAAATCGGGAGTCCCGCGGCTTCGGGGTCAGTTCCTACGAGTTACATTGGTCCCGTGGGAGGTGTTGGTGCCACCCTCGGGGACGTTCGGTGGCAGTTCCGAGTTCTCACCCTCTAACGCCATGTTTTTAAGACTAAGTCTAGACATATGCAAATTACCGTCGTATTCTAAAACCGGGAGTCCCGCGGCTGCGGGGTCAGTTCCTAGGAGTTACGTTGGTCCTATGGGAGGTGTTGGTGCAACCCACTGGGCCGTTAGGGGGATTTTTCGAGTTTTCACCTTCTAACGCCATGTTTTAAGCCTAACTCCATTAATACGTAAATTACCATAGTATTCTCAAACCGGGAGACCCGCGGCTGCTGGGTCAGTTCCTACGATTTACGTTTGTCCCGTGGGAGGGTTGGTGCCACCCACGGGTGCGTTCGGGGGCTGTTTCGGGTTTTCACCCTCTAACGCCATATTTTTAAACCAAAGTCTAGAAATTTACAAATTACCATCGTATTCTTAATCCGGGAGTCCCGCGGCTGTGGGGTCAGTTCCTACGAGTAACGTTGGTCCCGTGGGAGGTGTTGGTGCCACCCACGGGGCCGTTCGGGGGCTGTTTTGAGTTTTCACCCTCTAACGCCATGTTTTTAAGCCTAAGTCTAGAAATACCCAAATTACCATCGTATTCTCAAACCGGGAGTCTCACGGCTGCGCGTTCAGTTCCTACGAGTTACTTTGGTCCCGTGGGAGGAGTTGGTGCCACCCACGGGGACGTTGGTGGCAGTTTCGAGTTCTCACCCTCTAACGCGATGTTTATAAGCTTAAGTCTAGAAATATGCAAATTACCGTCATATTCTAAAACTGGGAGTCCCGCGGCTGCGGGGTCAGTTCCTACTAGTTACATTGGTCCCGTGGGAGGTGTTGGTGCCACCCACAAGGATGTTCGGTGGCAGTTTCGAGTTCTCACCCTCTAACTCCTTGTTTTGCTTAAGTCTAGAAATATGCAAATTACCGTCGTATTCTCAAGCCGGGAGTTCCGCGGCTGCGGGGTCAGTTCCTACGAGTTACATTGGTCCCGTGGGAGGTGTTGGTGCCACCCACGGGGACGTTCGGTGGCAGTTTCGAGTTCTCACCCTCTAACGCCAAGTTTTTAAGCTTAAGTCTAGAAATTTGAAAATTACCATCGTATTCTCAAACCGAGAGTCCTGCGGCTGCGGGGTCTCTTCTTACGAGTTACATTGGTCCCGTGGGAGGCGTTGGTTCCACCCACGGGGATGTTCGGGGGCTGTTTCGGGTTTTCACCCTCTAACGCTACGTTTTTAAGCCGAACTCTAGAAATTTGAAAATTACTGTCGTATTCTCAAACCGGGATTCCCGCGGCTGCGGGGTCAGTTCCTACGAGTTACATTGGTCCCGTGGGAGGTGTTGGTGCCACCCACGGGGACGTTCGGTGGCAGTTTTGATTTCTCACCCTCTAACGCCATGTTTTTAAGCCTAAGTCTAGAAATTTGCAAATTATCATCGTATTCTCAAACCAGGAGTCCCGCGGCTGCGGAGTCAGTTTCTACGAGTTCCATTGGTCCCGTGGGAGGAGTTGGTGCCACCCACAGGGACGTTCGGTGGTTGAGTCATGTTTTCACCCTCTAACGCATTGTTTTTAAGCTGAAGTCTAGAAATTTGCAAATTACGGTCGTATTCTGAAACCGGGAGTCCCGCGGCTGTGGGGTCAGTTCCTACGAGTTACATTGGTCCCGTGGGACGTGTTGGTGCCACCCATGGGGACGTTCGGTGGGAGTTTCGAGTTCTCACCCTCTAACGCCATGTTTTTAAGCCCAAGTCTAGAAATATGAAAATTACCGTCGTATTCTCAAACCGAGAGTCCCGCAGCTGCGGGGTCAGTTCCTATGAGTTATATTGGTCCCGTGGGATGTGTTGGTGCCGCCCATGAGGACGTTCGGGGGCTGTTTTGAGATCTCACCCTCTAACGCCATGTTTTGCTTAAGTTTAGAAATATGCAAATTACCATCGTATTCTAAAACCGGGAGTCCCGCGGCTTCGGGGTCAGTTCCTACGAGTTACATTGGTCCCGTGGGAGGTGTTAGTGCCACCCTCGGGGATGTTCGGTGGCAGTTCCGAGTTCTCACCCTCTAACGCCATGTTTTTAAGACTAAGTCTAGACATATGCAAATTACCGTCGTATTCTAAAACCGGGAGTCCCGCAGCTACGGGGTCAGTTCCTAGGAGTTACGTTGGTCCTATGGGAGGTGTTGGTGCAACCCACTGGGCCGTTAGGGGGCTTTTTCGAGTTTTCACCTTCTAACGTCATGTTTTAAGCCTAACTCCATTAATACGTAAATTACCATAGTATTCTCAAACCGGGAGACCCGCGGCTGCTGGGTCAGTTCCTACGATTTACGTTTGTCCCGTGGGAGGGTTGGTGCCACCCACGGGTGCGTTCGGGGGCTGTTTCGGGTTTTCACCCTCTAACGCCATATTTTTAAACCAAAGTCTAGAAATTTACAAATTACCATCGTATTCTTAATTCGGGAGTCCCGCGGTTGTGGGGTCAGTTCCTACGAGTAACGTTGGTCCCGTGGGAGGTGTTGGTGCCACCCACGGGGCCGTTCGGGGGCTGTTTTGAGTTTTCACCCTCTAACGCCATGTTTTTAAGCCTCAGTCTAGAAATATGCAAATTACCATCGTATTCTCAAACCGGGAGTCTCGCGGCTGCGCGTTCAGTTCCTACGAGTTACTTTGGTCCCGTGGGAGGAGTTGGTACCACCCACGGGGACGTTGGTGGCAGTTTCGAGTTCACACCCTCTAACGCGATGTTTATAAGCTGAAGTCTAGAAATATGCAAATTACCGTCGTATTCTAAAACTGGGAGTCCCGCGGCTGCGGGATCAGTTCCTACGAGTTACATTGGTCCCATGGGAGGTGTTGGTGCCACCCACGAGGACGTTCGGTGGCAGTTTCGAGTTCTCACCCTCTAACTCCATGTTTTGCTTAAGTCTAGAAATATGCAAATTACCGTCGTATTCTCAAGTCGGGAGTTCCGCGGCTGCGGGGTCAGTTCCTACGAGTTACATTGGTCCCGTGGGAGGTGTTGGTGCCACCCACGGGGACGTTCGGTGGCAGTTTCGAGTTCTCACCCTCTAACGCCAAGTTTTTAAGCTTAAGTCTAGAAATTTGAAAATTACCATCGTATTATCAAACCGAGAGTCCTGCGGCTGCGGGGTCTGTTCCTACGAGTTACATTGGTCCCGTGGGAGGCGTTGGTTCCACCCACGAGGATGTTCGGGGGCTGTTTCGGGTTTTCACCCTCTAACGCTACGTTTTCAAGCCGAACTCTAGAAATTTGCAAATTACTGTCGTATTCTCAAACCGGGATTCCCGCGGCTGCGGGGTCAGTTCCTACGAGTTACATTGGTCCCGTGGGAGGTGTTGGTGCCACCCACGGGGACGTTCGGTGGCAGTTTTGATTTCTCACCCTCTAACGCCATGTTTTTAAGCCTAAGTCTAGAAATTTGCAAATTATCATCGTATTCTCAAACCAGGAGTCCCGCGGCTACGGGTTCAGTTTCTACGAGTTACATTGGTCCCGTGGGAGGAGTTGGTGCCACCCACAGGGACGTTCGGTGGTTGAGTCATGTTTTCACCCTCTAACGCATTGTTTTTAAGCTGAAGTCTAGAAATTTGCAAATTACCGTCGTATTCTGAAACCGGGAGTCCCGCGGCTGTGGGGTCAGTTCCTACGAGTTACATTGGTCCTGTGGGAGGTGTTGGTGCCACCCAGGGGGACGTTCGGTGGCAGTTTTCAGTTCTCACCCTCTAACGCCATGTTTTTAAACCTAAGTCTAGAAATATGCAAATTACCGTCGTATTCTAAAACCGGGAGTCCCGCGGCTACGGGGTCAGTTCCTACGAGTTACATTGGTCCCGTGGGAGGTGTTGGTGCCACCCACGGGGACGTTCGGTGGAAATTTCAAGTTCTCACCCTCTAACGCCATGTTTTGAAGCCCAAGTCTAGAAATTTGCAAATTACTGTCGTATTCTGAAATCGGGAGTCCCACATCTGCGGGGTCTGTTCCTACGAGTTACATTGGTCCCGTGGGAGGTGTTGGTGCCACCCACGGGGACGTTCGGGGGCTGTTTCGGGTTTTCACCCTCTAACGCCATGTTTTTAAGCCGAGGTCTTGAAATTTGCAAATTACCGTCGTATTCTATATCCGGGAGTCCCACGGCTGCGGGGTCAGTTCCTACGAGTTACATTGGTCCCGTGGGAGGTGTTGGTGCCACCCATGGGGACGTTTGGTGGCAGTTTCGAGTTCTCACCCTCTAACGCCATGTTTTTAAGCCTAAGTCTAGAAATTCACAAATTACCGTCGTATTCTCAATCCGGGAGTCCCCGACTGCGGGGTCAGTTCTACAATTTACATTGGTCCCGTGGGAGGTGTTGGTTCCACCCACAGGGATGTTCGGTGGAAGTTTCGAGTTTTCACCCTCTAACGCCATGTTTTTAAGCCTAAGTCTAGAAATTTGAAAATTACCGTTGTATTATGAAACCGGGAGTCCCGCAGCTACGGGGTCAGTTCCTATGAGTTACATTGGTCCCGTGGGAGGTGTTGGTGCCACCCACGAGGACGTTCGGTTTCCGTTTCGAGTTCTCACCCTCTAACGCCATGTTTTTAATCCAAAGTCTAGAAATATGAAAATTACCATCGTATTCTCAAATCGGAAGTCCCGCAGCTGCGGGGTCAGTTCCTACGAGCTACATTGGTCCCGTGGGAGGTATTGGTGCCACCCACGAGGACGTTCGGGGGCTGTTTCGGGTTTTCACCCTCTAATTCCATATTTTTTAGCCGAAGTCCAGAAATTTGCAAATTACCGTCGTATTCTCAAACTTGGAGTCCCGCGGCTGCGGGGTCAGTTCCTACGAGTTACATTGGTCCCGTGGGAGTTGTTGGTTCCACCCATGGGGACGTTCGGGGGCTGTTTCGGGTTTTCACCCTCTAACGCATGTTTTTAAGCCTAAGTCTAGAAATATGAAAATTATGATCGTATTCTCAAAGTGGGTGTCCCGCGGCTGCGAGGTCAGTTCTTACGAGTTTCATTGGTCCGGTGGGAGGTGTTGGTGCCACCCACGGGGACGTTCGGTGGCAGGTTCGAGTTCTCTCCCACTAACACCATGTTTTTAAGCCTAAGTCTATAAATTTGTAAATTTCCATCGTATTCTCAAAATGGGAGTCCCGCGGATGTGGGGTAAATTCCTAAGAGTTATATTGCTCCCGTGGGAGGTGTTGATGCCACCCACGGGGACGTTCGGTGGCAGTTTCGAGTTCTCACCCTCTAACGCCATGTTTTTAAGCCTAAGTTTAGAAATTTGCAAATTACCGTCGTATTCTCAAACCGGGAGTCCCGCGGCTGCGGGGTCAGTTCTTACGATTTATGTTGGTCCCGTGGGAGGTCTTGGTGCCACCCACGGTGTCGTTCGGGGGCTGTTTCGAGTTCTCACCCTCTAACGCCATGTTTTTAAGCCTAAGTCTAAAAATATGCAAATTACCGTCGTATTCTCAAAGCGGGAGTCCCGCACCTGCGGGATCAGTTCCTACGAGTTACATTGGTCCCGTGGGATGTGTTGGTGCCGCCCACGAGGACGTTCAGGGGCTGTTTTGATATCTCACCCTCCAACGCCATGTTTTGCTTAAGTCTAAAAATATGCAAATTACCATCGTATTCTCAAACCGGGAGTCCCGCAGCTTCTGGGTCAGTTCCTACGAGTTACATTGGTCCTGTGGGAGGTGTTGGTGCCACCCAGGGGGACGTTCGGTGGCAGTTTCGAGTTCTCACCCTCTAACGCCATGTTTTTAAGCCTAAGTCTAGAAATATGAAAATTACCATCGTATTCTAAAACCGGGAGTCCCGCGGCTGCGGGGTCAGTTCTTACGAGTTACATTGGTCCCGTGGGAGGTGTTGGTGCCACCCACGGGGACATTCGGCGGAAGTTTCAAGTTCTCACCCTCTAACGCAATGTTTTTAAGCCCAAGTCTAGAAATTTGCAAATTACAGTTGTATTCTCAAACCGGGAGTCCCGTGGCTGCGGGGTCAGTTCCTACGAGTTACATTGGTCCCCTGGGAGGTGTTGGTGCCACCCACGGGTACGTTCGGTGGAAGTTTGAAGTTCTCACCCTCTAACGCCATGTTTTTAAATCCAAGTCTAGAAATTTGCAAATTACCGTCGTATTCTGAAACCGGGAGTCCCTCAGCTGCGAGGTCAGTTCCTACGAGTTACATTGGTCCCGTGGGAGGTGTTGGTGCCACCCACGGGGACGTTCGGGGGCTGTCTCGGGTTTTCACCCTCTCACACCATGTTTTTAAGCCGAAGTCTCAAAATTTTCAAATTACCGTCGTATTCTCAATGTGGGAGTCCCGCGGCTGTGGGGTCCGTTCCTATGAGTTACATTGGTCCCGTGGGAGGTGTTGGTGCCACCCATGGGGACGTTCGGGAGCTGTTTCGGGTTTTCACCCTCTGACACCATGTTTTTAAGCCTAAGTCTAGAAATATGTAAATTACCGTCGTATTCTCAAACCAGGTGTCCCACGGCAGCGGGGTCAGTTCCTACGAGTTACATTGGTCCCGTGGGAGGTGTTGGTGCCACCCACGGGGACGTTCGGTGGAAGTTTTTAGTTCTCACTCTCAAACGCCATGTTTTTTAGCCTAAGTCTAGAAATTTGCAAATTACCGTCGTATTCTCAAACCGGGAGTCCCGCAGCTGCGGGGTCAGTTCCTACGAGTTACATTGGTCCCGTGGGAGGTGTTGGTGCCACCCACGGGGACGTTCGGTGGCCGTTTCGAGTTATCACCCTCTAACGCCATGTTTTTAAGCCTAAGTCTAGAAATATGAAAATTACCATCGTATTCTCAAACCGGGAGTCCCGCGGCTGCGGGGTCAGTTCCTACGAGTTACCTTGGTCCCGTGGGAGGTGTTGGTACCAGCCACGAGGACGTTCGGGGGCTGTTTCGAGATCTCACACTCTAACGCCATGTTTTGCTTAAGTCTAGAAATATCCAAATTACCGTCGTATTCTCAAAGAGGGAGTCCCGCGGCTTCGGGGTCAGTTCCTACTAATTACATTGGTCCCGTGGGAGGTGTTGGTACCACCCGCGGGGACGTTCGGTGGAAGTTTCGAGTTCTCACCCTCTGACGCCATGTTTTTAAGCCTAAGTCTAGAAATTTACAAATTATCGTCGTATTCTCAAAAAGGGAGTCCCGCGGCTGCGGGGTCAGTTCCTACGAGTTACATTGGTCCTGTGGGAGGTGTTGGTGCCACCCACGGGGACGTTTGGGGGCTGTTTCGGGTTTTCACCCTCTAACGCCGTGTTTTGAAGCCTAAGTCTAGAAATATGCAAATTACCATCGTATCTCAAACCGGGAGTCCCACGGCTGCGGGGTCAGTTCCTACGAGTTTCATTGGTCCCATGGGAGGTGTTGGTGCCACCCACGGGGACGTTCGGTGGCAGTTTCGAGTTCTCACCCTCTAACGCCAAGTTTTTAAGCTTAAGTCTAGAAATTTGAAAATTACCATCGTATTCTCAAACCGAGAGTCCTGCGGCTGCGGGGTCTCTTCCTACGAGTTACATTGGTCCCGTGGGAGGCGTTGGTTCCACCCACGGGGATGTTCGGGGGCTGTTTCGGGTTTTCACCCTCTAACGCTACGTTTTTAAGCCGAACTCTAGAAATTTGAAAATTACTGTCGTATTCTCAAACCGGGATTCCCGCGGCTGCGGGGTCAGTTCCTACGAGTTACATTGGTCCCGTGGGAGGTGTTGGTGCCACCCACGGGGACGTTCGGTGGCAGTTTTGATTTCTCACCCTCTAACGCCATGTTTTTAAGCCTAAGTCTAGAAATTTGCAAATTATCATCGTATTCTCAAACCAGGAGTCCCGCGGCTGCGGAGTCAGTTTCTACGAGTTCCATTTGTCCCGTGGGAGGAGTTGGTGCCACCCACAGGGACGTTCGGTGGTTGAGTCATGTTTTCACCCTCTAACGCATTGTTTTTAAGCTGAAGTCTAGAAATTTGCAAATTACGATCGTATTCTGAAACCGGGAGTCCCGCGGCTGTGGGGTCAGTTCCTACGAGTTACATTGGTCCCGTGGGACGTGTTGGTGCCACCCATGGGGACGTTCGGTGGGAGTTTCGAGTTCTCACCCTCTAACGCCATGTTTTTAAGCCCAAGTCTAGAAATATGAAAATTACCGTCGTATTCTCAAACCGAGAGTCCCGCAGCTGCGGGGTCAGTTCCTATGAGTTACATTGGTCCCGTGGGATGTGTTGGTGCCGCCCATGAGGACGTTCGGGGGCTGTTTTGAGATCTCACCCTCTAACGCCATGTTTTGCTTAAGTTTAGAAATATGCAAATTACCATCGTATTCTAAAACCGGGAGTCCCGCGGCTTCGGGGTCAGTTCTTACGAGTTACATTGGTCCCGTGGGAGGTGTTAGTGCCACCCTCGGGGATGTTCGGTGGCAGTTCCGAGTTCTCACCCTCTAACGCCATGTTTTTAAGACTAAGTCTAGACATATGCAAATTACCGTCGTATTCTAAAACCGGGAGTCCCGCAGCTACGGGGTCAGTTCCTAGGAGTTACGTTGGTCCTATGGGAGGTGTTGGTGCAACCCACTGGGCCGTTAGGGGGCTTTTTCGAGTTTTCACCTTCTAACGTCATGTTTTAAGCCTAACTCCATTAATACGTAAATTACCATAGTATTCTCAAACCGGGAGACCCGCGGCTGCTGGGTCAGTTCCTACGATTTACGTTTGTCCCGTGGGAGGGTTGGTGCCACCCACGGGTGCGTTCGGGGGCTGTTTCGGGTTTTCACCCTCTAACGCCATATTTTTAAACCAAAGTCTAGAAATTTACAAATTACCATCGTATTCTTAATTCGGGAGTCCCGCGGTTGTGGGGTCAGTTCCTACGAGTAACGTTGGTCCCGTGGGAGGTGTTGGTGCCACCCACGGGGCCGTTCGGGGTCTGTTTTGAGTTTTCACCCTCTAACGCCATGTTTTTAAGCCTCAGTCTAGAAATACGCAAATTACCATCGTATTCTCAAACCGGGAGTCTCGCGGCTGCGCGTTCAGTTCCTACGAGTTACTTTGGTCCCGTGGGAGGAGTTGGTGCCACCCACGGGGACGTTGGTGGCAGTTTCGAGTTCACACCCTCTAACGCGATGTTTATAAGCTGAAGTCTAGAAATATGCAAATTACCGTCGTATTCTAAAACTGGGAGTCCCGCGGCTGCGGGGTCAGTTCCTACGAGTTACATTGGTCCCATGGGAGGTGTTGGTGCCACCCACGAGGACGTTCGGTGGCAGTTTCGAGTTCTCACCCTCTAACTCCATGTTTTGCTTAAGTCTAGAAATATGCAAATTACCATCGTATTCTCAAGTCGGGAGTTCCGCGGCTGCGGGGTCAGTTCCTACGAGTTACATTGGTCCCGTGGGAGGTGTTGGTGCCACCCACGGGGACGTTCGGTGGCAGTTTCGAGTTCTCACCCTCTAACGCCAAGTTTTTAAGCTTAAGTCTAGAAATTTGGAAATTACCATCGTATTCTCAAACCGAGAGTCCTGCGGCTGCGGGGTCTGTTCCTACGAGTTACATTGGTCCCGTGGAAGGCGTTGGTTCCACCCACGGGGATGTTCGGGGGCTGTTTCGGGTTTTCACCCTCTAACGCTACGTTTTTAAGCCGAACTCTAGAAATTTGCAAATTACTGTCGTATTCTCAAACCGGGATTCCCGCGGCTGCGGGGTCAGTTCCTACGAGTTACATTGGTCCCGTGGGAGGTGTTGGTGCCACCCACGGGGACGTTCGGTGGCAGTTTTGATTTCTCACCCTCTAACGCCATGTTTTTAAGCCTAAGTCTAGAAATTTGCAAATTATCATCGTATTCTCAAACCAGGAGTCCCGCGGCTACGGGGTCAGTTTCTACGAGTTATATTGGTCCCGTGGGAGGAGTTGGTGCCACCCACAGGGACGTTCGGTGGTTGAGTCATGTTTTCACCCTCTAACGCATTGTTTTTAAGCTGAAGTCTAGAAATTTGCAAATTACCGTCGTATTCTGAAACCGGGAGTCCCGCGGCTGTGGGGTCAGTTCCTACGAGTTACATTGGTCCTGTGGGAGGTGTTGGTGCCACCCAGGGGGACGTTCGGGAGCTGTTTCGGGTTTTCACCCTCTGACACCATGTTTTTAAGCCTAAGTCTAGAAATATGTAAATTACCGTCGTATTCTCAAACCAGGTGTCCCACGGCAGCGGGGTCAGTTCCTACGAGTTACATTGGTCCCGTGGGAGGTGTTGGTGCCACCCACGGGGACGTTCGGTGGAAGTTTTGAGTTCTCACTCTCAAACGCCATGTTTTTTAGCCTAAGTCTAGAAATTTGCAAATTACCGTCGTATTCTCAAACCGGGAGTCCCGCAGCTGCGGGGTCAGTTCCTACGAGTTACATTGGTCCCGTGGGAGGTGTTGGTGCCACCCACGGGGACGTTCGGTGGCCGTTTCGAGTTATCACCCTCTAACGCCATGTTTTTAAGCCTAAGTCTAGAAATATGAAAATTACCATCGTATTCTCAAACCGGGAGTCCCGCGGCTGCGGGGTCAGTTCCTACGAGCTACCTTGGTCCCGTGGGAGGTGTTGGTACCAGCCACGAGGACGTTCGGGGGCTGTTTCGAGATCTCACACTCTAACGCCATGTTTTGCTTAAGTCTAGAAATATCCAAATTACCGTCGTATTCTCAAAGAGGGAGTCCCGCGGCTTCGGGGTCAGTTCCTACTAATTACATTGGTCCCGTGGGAGCTGTTGGTACCACCCGCGGGGACGTTCGGTGGAAGTTTCGAGTTCTCACCCTCTGACGCCATGTTTTTAAGCCTAAGTCTAGAAATTTACAAATTATCGTCGTATTCTCAAAAAGGGAGTCCCGCGGCTGCGGGGTCAGTTCCTACGAGTTACATTGGTCCTGTGGGAGGTGTTGGTGCCACCCACGGGGACGTTTGGGGGTTGTTTCGGGTTTTCACCCTCTAACGCCGTGTTTTGAAGCCTAAGTCTAGAAATATGCAAATTACCATCGTATCTCAAACCGGGAGTCCCACGGCTGCGGGGTCAGTTCCTACGAGTTTCATTGGTCCCATGGGAGGTGTTGGTGCCACCCACGGGGACGTTCGGTGGCAGTTTCGAGTTCTCACCCTCTAACGCCAAGTTTTTAAGCTTAAGTCTAGAAATTTGAAAATTACCATCGTATTCTCAAACCGAGAGTCCTGCGGCTGCGGGGTCTCTTCCTACGAGTTACATTGGTCCCGTGGGAGGCGTTGGTTCCACCCACGGGGATGTTCGGGGGCTGTTTCGGGTTTTCACCCTCTAACGCTACGTTTTTAAGCCGAACTCTAGAAATTTGAAAATTACTGTCGTATTCTCAAACCGGGATTCCCGCGGCTGCGGGGTCAGTTCCTACGAGTTACATTGGTCCCGTGGGAGGTGTTGGTGCCACCCACGGGGACGTTCGGTGGCAGTTTTGATTTCTCACCCTCTAACGCCATGTTTTTAAGCCTAAGTCTAGAAATTTGCAAATTATCATCGTATTCTCAAACCAGGAGTCCCGCGGCTGCGGAGTCAGTTTCTACGAGTTCCATTGGTCCCGTGGGAGGAGTTGGTGCCACCCACAGGGACGTTCGGTGGTTGAGTCATGTTTTCACCCTCTAACGCATTGTTTTTAAGCTGAAGTCTAGAAATTTGCAAATTACGGTCGTATTCTGAAACCGGGAGTCCCGCGGCTGTGGGGTCAGTTCCTACGAGTTACATTGGTCCCGTGGGACGTGTTGGTGCCACCCATGGGGACGTTCGGTGGGAGTTTCGAGTTCTCACCCTCTAACGCCATGTTTTTAAGCCCAAGTCTAGAAATATGAAAATTACCGTCGTATTCTCAAACCGAGAGTCCCGCAGCTGCGGGGTCAGTTCCTATGAGTTACATTGGTCCCGTGGGATGTGTTGGTGCCGCCCATGAGGACGTTCGGGGGCTGTTTTGAGATCTCACCCTCTAACGCCATGTTTTGCTTAAGTTTAGAAATATGCAAATTACCATCGTATTCTAAAACCGGGAGTCCCGCGGCTTCGGGGTCAGTTCTTACGAGTTATATTGGTCCCGTGGGAGGTGTTAGTGCCACCCTCGGGGATGTTCGGTGGCAGTTCCGAGTTCTCACCCTCTAACGCCATGTTTTTAAGACTAAGTCTAGACATATGCAAATTACCGTCGTATTCTAAAACCGGGAGTCCCGCAGCTACGGGGTCAGTTCCTAGGAGTTACGTTGGTCCTATGGGAGGTGTTGGTGCAACCCACTGGGCCGTTAGGGGGCTTTTTCGAGTTTTCACCTTCTAACGTCATGTTTTAAGCCTAACTCCATTAATACGTAAATTACCATAGTATTCTCAAACCGGGAGACCCGCGGCTGCTGGGTCAGTTCCTACGATTTACGTTTGTCCCGTGGGAGGGTTGGTGCCACCCACGGGTGCGTTCGGGGGCTGTTTCGGGTTTTCACCCTCTAACGCCATATTTTTAAACCAAAGTCTAGAAATTTACAAATTACCATCGTATTCTTAATTCGGGAGTCCCGCGGTTGTGGGGTCAGTTCCTACGAGTAACGTTGGTCCCGTGGGAGGTGTTGGTGCCACCCACGGGGCCGTTCGGGGTCTGTTTTGAGTTTTCACCCTCTAACGCCATGTTTTTAAGCCTCAGTCTAGAAATACGCAAATTACCATCGTATTCTCAAACCGGGAGTCTCGCGGCTGCGCGTTCAGTTCCTACGAGTTACTTTGGTCCCGTGGGAGGAGTTGGTGCCACCCACGGGGACGTTGGTGGCAGTTTCGAGTTCACACCCTCTAACGCGATGTTTATAAGCTGAAGTCTAGAAATATGCAAATTACCGTCGTATTCTAAAACTGGGAGTCCCGCGGCTGCGGGGTCAGTTCCTACGAGTTACATTGGTCCCATGGGAGGTGTTGGTGCCACCCACGAGGACGTTCGGTGGCAGTTTCGAGTTCTCACCCTCTAACTCCATGTTTTGCTTAAGTCTAGAAATATGCAAATTACCATCGTATTCTCAAGTCGGGAGTTCCGCGGCTGCGGGGTCAGTTCCTACGAGTTACATTGGTCCCGTGGGAGGTGTTGGTGCCACCCACGGGGACGTTCGGTGGCAGTTTCGAGTTCCCACCCTCTAACGCCAAGTTTTTAAGCTTAAGTCTAGAAATTTGGAAATTACCATCGTATTCTCAAACCGAGAGTCCTGCGGCTGCGGGGTCTGTTCCTACGAGTTACATTGGTCCCGTGGAAGGCGTTGGTTCCACCCACGGGGATGTTCGGGGGCTGTTTCGGGTTTTCACCCTCTAACGCTACGTTTTTAAGCCGAACTCTAGAAATTTGCAAATTACTGTCGTATTCTCAAACCGGGATTCCCGCGGCTGCGGGGTCAGTTCCTACGAGTTACATTGGTCCCGTGGGAGGTGTTGGTGCCACCCACGGGGACGTTCGGTGGCAGTTTTGATTTCTCACCCTCTAACGCCATGTTTTTAAGCCTAAGTCTAGAAATTTGCAAATTATCATCGTATTCTCAAACCAGGAGTCCCGCGGCTACGGGGTCAGTTTCTATGAGTTACATTGGTCCCGTGGGAGGAGTTGGTGCCACCCACAGGGACGTTCGGTGGTTGAGTCATGTTTTCACCCTCTAACGCATTGTTTTTAAGCTGAAGTCTAGAAATTTACAAATTACCGTCGTATTCTGAAACCGGGAGTCCCGCGGCTGTGGGGTCAGTTCCTACGAGTTACATTGGTCCTGTGGGAGGTGTTGGTGCCACCCAGGGGGACGTTCTCTGGCAGTTTCGAGTTCTCACCCTCTAACGCCATGTTTTTAAGCCTAAGTCTAGAAATATGCAAATTACCGTCGTATTCTAAAACCGGGAGTCCCGCGGCTACGGGGTCAGTTCCTACGAGTTACATTGGTCCCGTGGGAGGTGTTGGTGCCACCCACGGGGACGTTCGGTGGAAATTTCAAGTTCTCACCCTCTAACGCCATGTTTTGAAGCCCAAGTCTAGAAATTTGCAAATTACTGTCGTATTCGGAAATCGGGAGTCCCACATCTGCGGGGTCTGTTCCTACGAGTTACATTGGTCCCGTGGGAGGTGTTGGTGCCACCCACGGGGACGTTCGGGGGCTGTTTCGGGTTTTCACCCTCTAACGCCATGTTTTTAAGCCGAGGTCTTGAAATTTGCAAATTACCGTCGTATTCTATATTCGGGAGTCCCACGGCTGCGGGGTCAGTTCCTACGAGTTACATTGGTCCCGTGGGAGGTGTTGGTGCCACCCATGGGGACGTTTGGTGGCAGTTTTGAGTTCTCACCCTCTAACGCCATGTTTTTAAGCCTAAGTCTAGAAATTCACAAATTACCGTCGTATTCTCAATCCGGGAGTCCCCGACTGCGGGGTCAGTTCTACAATTTACATTGGTCCCGTGGGAGGTGTTGGTTCCACCCACAGGGATGTTCGGTGGAAGTTTCGAGTTTTCACCCTCTAACGCCATGTTTTTAAGCCTAAGTCTAGAAATTTGAAAATTACCGTTGTATTATGAAACCGGGAGTCCCGCAGCTACGGGGTCAGTTCCTATGAGTTACATTGGTCCCGTGGGAGGTGTTGGTGCCACCCACGAGGACGTTCGGTTTCCGTTTCGAGTTCTCACCCTCTAACGCCATGTTTTTAATCCAAAGTCTAGAAATATGAAAATTACCATCGTATTCTCAAATCGGAAGTCCCGCAGCTGCGGGGTCAGTTCCTACGAGCTACATTGGTCCCGTGGGAGGTATTGGTGCCACCCACGAGGACGTTCGGGGGCTGTTTCGGGTTTTCACCCTCTAATTCCATGTTTTTTAGCCGAAGTCCAGAAATTTGCAAATTACCGTCGTATTCTCAAACTTGGAGTCCCGCGGTTGCGGGGTCAGTTCCTACGAGTTACATTGGTCCCGTGGGAGTTGTTGGTTCCACCCATGGGGACGTTCGGGGGCTGTTTCGGGTTTTCACCCTCTAACGCATGTTTTTAAGCCTAAGTCTAGAAATATGAAAATTATGATCGTATTCTCAAAGTGGGTGTCCCGCGGCTGCGAGGTCAGTTCTTACGAGTTTCATTGGTCCGGTGGGAGGTGTTGGTGCCACCCACGGGGACGTTCGGTGGCAGGTTCGAGTTCTCTCCCACTAACACCATGTTTTTAAGCCTAAGTCTATAAATTTGTAAATTTCCATCGTATTCTCAAAATGGGAGTCCCGCGGATGTGGGGTAAATTCCTAAGAGTTATATTGCTCCCGTGGGAGGTGTTGATGCCACCCACGGGGACGTTCGGTGGCAGTTTCGAGTTCTCACCCTCTAACGCCATGTTTTTAAGCCTAAGTTTAGAAATTTGCAAATTACCGTCGTATTCTCAAACCGGGAGTCCCGCGGCTGCGGGGTCAGTTCTTACGATTTATGTTGGTCCCGTGGGAGGTCTTGGTGCCACCCACGGTGTCGTTCGGGGGCTGTTTCGAGTTCTCACCCTCTAACGCCATGTTTTTAAGCCTAAGTCTAAAAATATGCAAATTACCGTCGTTTTCTCAAAGCGGGAGTCCCGCACCTGCGGGATCAGTTCCTACGAGTTACATTGGTCCCGTGGGATGTGTTGGTGCCGCCCACGAGGACGTTCAGGGGCTGTTTTGATATCTCACCCTCCAACGCCATGTTTTGCTTAAGTCTAAAAATATGCAAATTACCATCGTATTCTCAAACCGGGAGTCCCGCAGCTTCTGGGTCAGTTCCTACGAGTTACATTGGTCCTGTGGGAGGTGTTGGTGCCACCCAGGGGGACGTTCGGTGGCAGTTTCGAGTTCTCACCCTCTAACGCCATGTTTTTAAGCCTAAGTCTAGAAATATGAAAATTACCATCGTATTCTAAAACCGGGAGTCCCGCGGCTGCGGGGTCAGTTCTTACGAGTTACATTGGTCCCGTGGGAGGTGTTGGTGCCACCCACGGGGACATTCGGCGGAAGTTTCAAGTTCTCACCCTCTAACGCAATGTTTTTAAGCCCAAGTCTAGAAATTTGCAAATTACAGTTGTATTCTCAAACCGGGAGTCCCGCGGCTGCGGGGTCAGTTCCTACGAGTTACATTGGTCCCCTGGGAGGTGTTGGTGCCACCCACGGGTACGTTCGGTGGAAGTTTGAAGTTCTCACCCTCTAACGCCATGTTTTTAAATCCAAGTCTAGAAATTTGCAAATTACCGTCGTATTCTGAAACCGGGAGTCCCTCAGCTGCGAGGTCAGTTCCTACGAGTTACATTGGTCCCGTGGGAGGTGTTGGTGCCACCCACGGGGACGTTCGGGGGCTGTCTCGGGTTTTCACCCTCTAACACCATGTTTTTAAGACGAAGTCTCAAAATTTTCAAATTACCGTCGTATTCTCAATCTGGGAGTCCCGCGGCTGTGGGGTCTGTTCCTATGAGTTACATTGGTCCCGTGGGAGGTGTTGGTGCCACCCATGGGGACGTTCGGGAGCTGTTTCGGGTTTTCACCCTCTGACACCATGTTTTTAAGCCTAAGTCTAGAAATATGTAAATTACCGTCGTATTCTCAAACCAGGTGTCCCACGGCAGCGGGGTCAGTTCCTACGAGTTACATTGGTCCCGTGGGAGGTGTTGGTGCCACCCACGGGGACGTTCGGTGGAAGTTTTGAGTTCTCACTCTCAAACGCCATGTTTTTTAGCCTAAGTCTAGAAATTTGCAAATTACCGTCGTATTCTCAAACCGGGAGTCCCGCAGCTGCGGGGTCAGTTCCTACGAGTTACATTGGTCCCGTGGGAGGTGTTGGTGCCACCCACGGGGACGTTCGGTGGCCGTTTCGAGTTATCACCCTCTAACGCCATGTTTTTAAGCCTAAGTCTAGAAATATGAAAATTACCATCGTATTCTCAAACCGGGAGTCCCGCGGCTGCGGGGTCAGTTCCTACGAGTTACCTTGGTCCCGTGGGAGGTGTTGGTACCAGCCACGAGGACGTTCGGGGGCTGTTTCGAGATCTCACACTCTAACGCCATGTTTTGCTTAAGTCTAGAAATATCCAAATTACCGTCGTATTCTCAAAGAGGGAGTCCCGCGGCTTCGGGGTCAGTTCCTACTAATTACATTGGTCCCGTGGGAGGTGTTGGTACCACCCGCGGGGACGTTCGGTGGAAGTTTCGAGTTCTCACCCTCTGACGCCATGTTTTTAAGCCTAAGTCTAGAAATTTACAAATTATCGTCGTATTCTCAAAAAGGGAGTCCCGCGGCTGCGGGGTCAGTTCCTACGAGTTACATTGGTCCTGTGGGAGGTGTTGGTGCCACCCACGGGGACGTTTGGGGGCTGTTTCGGGTTTTCACCCTCTAACGCCGTGTTTTGAAGCCTAAGTCTAGAAATATGCAAATTACCATCGTATCTCAAACCGGGAGTCCCACGGCTGCGGGGTCAGTTCCTACGAGTTTCATTGGTCCCATGGGAGGTGTTGGTGCCACCCACGGGGACGTTCAGTGGCAGGTTCGAGTTCTCACCCTCTAACGCCATGTTTTTAAGCCTAAGTCTTCAAATTTGTAAATTACTGTCGTATTCTCAAACCGGGAGTTCCGCGGCTGCGATTTCTGTTTCTACGAGTTACATTGGTCCCGTGGGAGGTGTTGGTGCCACCCACAGGGTCGTTCGGTGGCAGTTTCGAGTTCTCACCCTCTAACGCCATGTTTTTAAGCCTAAGTCTAGAAATATGCAAATTACTGTCGTATTCTCAAACCGGGAGTCCCGCGGCTGCGGGGTCCGTTCCTATGAGTTACATTGGTCTCGTGGGATGTGTTGGTGCTGCCCACGAGGACGTTCGGTGGCATTTTTGAGATCTCACCCTCTAATCCCATGTTTTTCTTAAGTCTAGAAATATCTAAATTGCCGTCGTATTCTCAAACCGGGAGTACCGCGGCTTCGGGGTCAGTTCCTACGAGTTACATTGGTCCCATGGGAGGTGTTGGTGCCACCCACGGGGACGTTCGGCGGAAGTTTCAAGTTCTCACCCTCTAACGCCATGTTTTTAAGCCCAAGTCTAGAAATTTGCAAATTACTGTCGTATTCTGAAACCGGGAGTCCCGCAGCTGCGGGGTCAGTTACCACGAGTTACATTGGCCCCGTGGGAGGTGTTGATGCCACCCACGGGGACGTTCGGGGGCTGTTTCAGGTTTTCACCCTCTAACGCCATGTTTTTAAGCCGATGTCTAGAAATTTGCAAATTACCATCGTATTCTATATCTGGGAGTCCCGCGGCTGCGGGGTCAGTTCCTACGAGTTACATTGGTCCCGTGGGAGGTGTTGGTGCCACCCATGGGGACGTTCGTGGGCTGTTTCGGGTTTTCACCCTCTAACGCCATGTTTTTAAGCCTAAGTCGAGAAATATGCAAATTACCATCGTATTCTCAAACCGGGTGTCCCACGGCTGCGGGGTCAGTTCCTACGAGTTACATTGGGCCCGTGGGAAGTGTTGGTGCAACCCATGGGGACGTTCGGAGGCTGTTTCGGGTTTTCACCCTCTAACACCATGTTTTAAATCTAAACTATAGAAATTTGCGAATTACCATCATATTCTCAAATCGGGATTCCCACGGCCTCGGGGTCAGTTCCTACGAGTTACATTGGTCCCGTGGGAGGTGTTGGTGCCACCCACAGGGTCGTTCGGTGCAGTTTCGAGTTCTAACCCTCTAACGCCATGTTTTTTAGCCTAAGTCTAGAAATTTGAAAATTACCGTCGTATTCTCAAACCGGGAGTCCCGCGGCTGCGGGGTCAGTTCCTACGAGTTACATTGGTCCCGTGGGAGTTGTTCGGGGGATGTTTCGGGTTTTCACCCTCTAACGCCATGTTTTTAAGCCTAAGTCTAGAAATATGCAAATTAGGATCGTATTCTCAAAGTGGGTGTCCCGCGGCTGCGGGGTCAGTTCCTACGAGTTTCATTGGTCCCGTGGGAGGTGTTGGTGCCACCCACGAGGACGTTCGGTGGCAGGTTCGAGTTCTCTCCCTCTAACACCATGTTTTTAAGCCTAAGTCTAGAAATTTGTAAATTACCATCGTATTCTCAAAATGGGAGTCCCGCGGATGCGGGGTAAATTCCTAAGAGTTATATTGGTCCCGTGGGCGGTGTTGGTGCCACCCACGGGGACGTTCGGTGGCAGTTTTGAGTTCTCACCCTCTAACGCCATGTTTTTAAGCCTAAGTCTAGAAATTTGCAAATTACCATCCTATTCTCAAACCGGTATTCCCGCGGCTTCGGGCTCAGTTCCTACGAGTTACGTTGGTCCCGTGGGAGGTGTTGGTGCCACCCACGGGGACGTTCGGTGGCAGTTTCGAGTTCGCACCCTCTAACGCCATGTTTTTTAGCCTAAGTATAGAAATTTGCAAATTACCATCGTATTCTCAAACCGGGAGTCCCGTGGCTGCGGGGTCAGTTCCTACGAGTTACATTGGTCCCGTGGGAGGTCTTGGTGCCACCCACGGTGTCGTTCGGGGGCTGTTTCGAGTTCTCACCCTCTAACGCCATGTTTTTAAGCCTAAGTCTAGAAATATGCAAATTGCCGTCGTATTCTCAATTCGGGAGTCCCGCAGCTGTGGGGTCAGTTCCTACGAGTTATATTGGTCCCGTGGGATGTGTTGATGCCGCCCATGAGGACGTTCAGGGGCTGTTTTGAGATCTCACCCACTAACGCCATGTTTTGCTTAAGTTTAAAAAAATGCAAATTACCATCGTATTCTCAAACCGGGAGTCCCGCAGCTTCTGGGTCAGTTCCTACGAGTTACATTGGTCCTGTGGGAGGTGTTGGTGCCACCCAGGGGGACGTTCGGTGGCAGTTTTGAGTTCTCACCCTCTAACGCCATGTTTTTAAGCCTAAGTCAAGAAATATGCAAATTACCGTCGTATTCTAAAATCGTGAGTCCCGCGGCTGCGGGGTCAGTTTTTACGAGTTACATTGGTCCCGTGGGAGGTGTTGGTGCCACCCACGGGGACATTCGGTGGAAGTTTCAAGTTCGCACCCTCTAACGTAATGTTTTTAAGCCCAAGTCTAGAAATTTGCAAATTACAGTTGTATTCTCAAACCGGGAGTCCCGCGGCTGCGGGGTCAGTTCCTACGAGTTACATTAGTCCCCTGGGAGGTGTTGGTGCCACCCACGGGTACGTTCGGTGGAAGTTTGAAGTTCTCACCCTCTAACGCCATGTTTTTAAGTCCAAGTCTAGATATTTCCAAATTACCGTCGTATTCTGAAACCGGGAGTACCTCGGCTGCGAGGTCAGTTCCTACGAGTTACATTGGTCCCGTGGGAGGTGTTGGTGCCAACCACGGGGACGTTCGGGGGCTGTCTCAGGTTTTCACCCTCTAACACCATGTTTTTAAGCCGAAGTCTCGAAATTTCCAAATTACCATCGTATTCTCAATCCGGGAGTCCCGCGGCTGCGGGGACCATTCCTATGAGTTACATTGGTCCCGTGGGAGGTGTTGGTGCCACCCATGGGGACGTTCGGGAGCTGTTTCGGGTTTTCACCCTCTAACACCATGTTTTTAAGCCTAAGTCTAGAAATATGCAAATTACCGTCGTATTCTCAAACCAGGTGTCCCACGGCTGCGGGGTCAGTTCCTAAGAGTTACATTGGTCCCGTGGGAGGTGTTGGTGCCACCCACGGGGACTTTCGGTGGAAGTTTTGAGTTCTCACTCTCTAACGCCATGTTTTTTAGCCTAAGTCTATAAATTTGCAAATTACTGTCGTATTCTCAAACCGGGAGTCCCACAGCTGCGGGGTCAGTTCCTACGAGTTACATTGGTCCCGTGGGAGGTGTTGGTGCCACCCACGGGGACGTTCGGTGGCCGTTTCGAGTTATCACCCTCTAACGCCATGTTTTTAAACCTAAGTCTAGAAATATGAAAATTACCATCGTATTCTCAAACCGGGAGTCCCGCGGCTGCGGGGTCAGTTCCTACGAGTTACCTTGGTCCCGTGGGAGGTGTTGGTGCCAGCCACGAGGACGTTTGGGGGCTGTTTCGAGATCTCACACTCTAACGCCATGTTTTGCTTAAGTCTAGAAATATCAAAATTACCGTCGTATTCTCAAAGAGGGAGTCCCGCGGCTTCGGGGTCAGTTCCTACTACTTACATTGGTCCCGTGGGAGGGGTTGGTGCCACCCGCGGGGACGTTCGGTGGAAGTTTCGAGTTCTCACCCTCTGACGCAACGTTTTTAAGCCTAAGTCTAGAAATTTGTTAATTACCGTCGTATTCTCAAAAAGGGAGTCCCGCGGTAGTGGGGTCAGTTCCTACGAGTTACATTGGTCCTGTGGGAGGTGTTGGTGCCACCCACGGGGACGTTTGGTGGTTGTTTCGGGTTTTCACCCTCTAACGCCATGTTTTTAAGCCTAAGTCTAGAAATATGCAAATTACCATCGTATCTCAAACCGGGTGTCCCGCGGCTGCGGGGTCAGTTCCTACGAGTTTCATTGGTCCCATGGGAGGTGTTGGTGCCAACCACGGGGACGTTCGGTGGCAGGTTCGAGTTCTCACCCTCTAACGCCATGTTTTTAAGCCTAAGTCTTGAAATTTGTAAATTACCGTCGTATTCTCAAACCGGGAGTCCCACGGCTGCGGGTTCAGTTCCTACGAGTTACATTGGTCCCGTGGGAGGTGTTGGTGCCACCCACAGGGTCGTTCGGTGGCAGTTTCGAGTTCTCACCCTCTAACACCATGTTTTTAGGCCTAAGTCTTGAAATATGCAAATTACTGTCGTATTCTCAAACCGGGAGTCCTGCGACTGCGGGGTCAGTTCCTATGAGTTACATTGGTCCCGTGGGATGTGTTGGTGCTGCCCACGAGGACGTTCGGGGGAAGTTTTGAGATCTCACCCTCTAATCCCATGTTTTGCTTAAGTCTAGAAATATCCAAATTGCCGTCGTATTCTGAAACCGGGAGTACCGCGGCTTCGGGGTCAGTTCCTACTACTTACATTGGTCCCGTGGGAGGTGTTGGTTCCACCCACGGGGACGTTCGGTGGCAGCTTCGAGTTCTCACCCTCTAACGCCAAGTTTTTAAGCCTAAGTCTAGAAATATGCAAATTACCATCGTATTCTCAAACCGGGAGTCCCGCGGCAGCAGGGTCAGTTCCTACGAGTTTCATTGGTCCCGTGGGAGGTGTTGGTGCCACCCACAGGGATGTTCGGTTGCAGTTTCGAGTTCTCACCCTCTAACGCCATGTTTTTAAGCCTAAGTCTAGAAATATGCAAATTACCATCGTATTCCAAAATCGGGAGTCTCGCGGCTGCGGGGAAAGTTCCTACGAGTCACATTAGTCCCGTGGGAGGTGTTAGTTCCACCCACGAGGACGTTCGGTGGCAGTTTCGAGTTCTCGCCCTCTAACGCCATGTTTTGCTTAAGTCTAGAAATCTGAAAATTACCGTCATATTCTCTAACCGGGAGTCCCGCGGCTATGGGGTCAGTTCCTACGAGTTACATTGGTCCCGTGTGAGGTGTTGGTGCCACCCATGGGGACTTTTGGGGGCTGTTTCGGGTTTTCACCCTCTAACGCCATGTTTTTAAGCCAAACTCTAGAAATTTGCAAATTATCGTCGTATTCTCAAACCGGGATTCTCGCGGCTTCGGGGTCAGTTCCAACGAGTTACATTGGTCCCGTGGGAGGTTTTGGTGCCACCCACGGGGACGTTCGGTGGCAGTTTCGAGTTCTCACCCTCTAACGCCATATTTTTAAGCCTAAGTCTAGAAATTTGTTAATTACCATCGTATTCTAAAACCGGGAGTCCCGCGGCAGCGGGGTCAGTTCCTACGAGTTACATTGGTCCCTTGGGACGTGTTGGTGCCACCCACGGGGACGTTCGGGGGCTGTTTCGGGTTTTCACCCTCTAACGCCATGTTTTTAAGCCTAAGTATAGAAATATGTAAATTACCATCGTATTCTCAAACCGGGTGTCCCGCGGCTACGGGGTTAGTTCCTTCGAGTTTCATTGGTCCCGTGGGAGGTGTTGGTGCCACCCACGGGGACGTTAGGTGGCAGGTTTGAGTTCTCACCCTCTAACGCCATGTTTTTATGCCCAAGTCTAGAAATTTGTTAATAACCGTTGTATTCTCAAACCAGGAGTCCCGCGGCTGCGGGGTCAGTTCCTACAAGTTACATTGGTCCCGTGGGAGGTGTTGGTGCCACCCACGGGGACGTTCGGTGGCAGTTTCGAGTTCTAACCCTCTAACGCCATGTTTTTAAGCGTAAGTCTAGAAATATGCAAATTACCGTCGTATTCTCAAACCGGGAGTCCCGTGGCTGCGAGGTCAGTTCCTACAAGTTACATTGGTCCCGTGGGATGTGTTGGTACCACCCATGGGGACGTCTGGGGCTGTTTCGAGTTTTCACCCTCTAACGCCACGTTTTTAAGCCAAACTCTAGACATTTGCAAATTACCGTCGTATTCTCAAACCGGGATTCCCGCGGGTTCGGGGTCAGTTCCTACGAGTTGCATTGGTCTCGTGGGAGGTGTTGGTGCCACCCACGGGGACGTTCGGGGGCTGTTTTGAGATCCAACCCTCTAACGCCATGTTTTGCTTAAGTCTATAAATATGCAAATTACCATCATATTCTCAAACCGGGAGTCCCGCGGCTTCGGGGTCTGTTCCTACAAGTTACATTGGTCCCGTGGGAGGTGTTGGTCCCACCCAGGGGGACGTTCGGTGGAAGTTTCGAGTTCTCACCCTCTAACGCCATGTTTTTAAGCCTAAGTCTAGAAATATGCAAATTACAGTCGTATTCTAAAACCGGGAGTCCCGCCGCTGCGGGGTCAGTTCCTACGAGTTACATTGGTCCCGTGGGAGGTGTTCGTGCCATCCACGGGGACGTTCGGTTGAAGTTTCAAGTTCTCACCCTCTAACGCAATGTTTTTAAGCCCAAGTCTAGAAATTTGCAAATTACAGTCGTATTCTCAAACCGGGAGTCCCGCGGCTGCGGGGTTAGTTCCTACGAGTTACATTGGTCCCCTGGGAGGTGTTGGTGCCACCCACGGGGACGTTCGGTGCAAGTTTGAAGTTCTCACCCTCTAACGCCATGTTTTTAAGTCCAAGTCTAGAAATTTGCAAAATACCATCTTATTCTGAAACCGGGAGTCCCGCGGCTGCGAGGTCAGTTCCTACGAGTTACATTGGTCCCGTGGGAGATGTTGGTGCCACCCCCGGGGACGTTCGGGGGCTGTCTCGGGTTTTCAACCTCTAACGCCATGTTTTTAAGCCGAAGTCTAGAAATTTGCAAATTACCGTCGTATTCTCAATCCGGGAGTCCCGCGGCTGCGGGGTCAGTTCCTACGAGTTACATTGGTCCCGTGGGAGGTGTTGGTGCCACCCATGGGGACGTTCGGGGGATGTTTAGGGTTTTCACCCTCTAACACCATGTTTTTAAGTCTAGAAATATTCAAATTACCATGGTATTCTCAAACCGGGTGTCCCACGGCGGCGGGGTCAGTTCCTATGAGTTACGTTGGTCCCGTGGGAGGTGTTGGTGCCACCCACAGGGACGTTCGGTGGAAGTTTTGAGTTCTCACTCTCTAACGCCATGTTTTTTATCCTAAGTCTAGAAATTTGTAAATTACCGTCGTATTCTCAAACCGGGCGTCCCGCAGCTGCGGGGTCATTTACTACGAGTTACATTGGTCCCGTGGGAGGTGTTGGTACCTCCCACGGGGACGTTCGATGGCCGTTTCGAGTTCTCACCCTCAAACGCCATGTTTTTAAGCCTAAGTCTAGAAATATGAAAATTACTATCGTATTCTCAAACCGGGAGTCCCACGGCTGCGGGATCAGTTCCAACGAGTTACATTGGTCCCGTGGGAGGAGTTGGTGCCACCCACGAGGACGTTCGGGGGCTGTTTCGAGATCTCACCCTCTAACGCCATGTTTTGCTTAATTCTAGAAATATCCAAATTACTGTCGTATTCTCAAAGAGGGAGTCCCGCGGCTTCAGGGTCAGTTCCTACTACTTACATTCGTCCCGTGGGAGGTGTTGGTGCCACCCACGGGGACTTTCGGTGGCAGTTTGGAGTTCTCACCCTCTGACGCCATGTTTTTAAGCCTAAGTCTAGAAATTTACAAATAACCATCGTATTCTCAAACAGGTCGTCCCGCGGCTGCGGGGACTGTTCCTACAAGTTACATTGGTCGTGTGGGATGTGTTGGTGCCGCCCATGAGGACGTTCGGGGGATGTTTTGAGATCTCACCCTCTAATGCCATGTTTTGCTTAAGTCTAGAAATTTACAAATTACCGTTGTATTCTCAAACAAGGAGTCCCGTGGCTGCGGGGTCAGTTCCTACGAGTTACATTGGTCCCGTGGGAGGTGTTGGTGCCACCCACGGGGACGTTCGGGGGCTGTTTCGGGTTTTCACCCTCTAACGCCATGTTTTTAAGCCTAAGTCTAGAAATATGCAAATTACCATCGTATTCTCAAACCGGGTGTCCCGCGGCTGCGGGGTCAGTTCCTACGAGTTTCATTGGTCCCGTGGGAGGTGTTGGTGCCATCCACGGGGTCGTTCGGTGGCAGGTTCGAGTTCTCACCCTCTAACGCCATGTTTTTAAGACTAAGTCTTGAAATTTGTAAATTACCGTCGTATTCTCAAACCGGGAGTCCCGCGGCTGCGGGGTTAGTTCCTACGAGTTACATTGGTCCCGTGGGAGGTGTTGGTGCCACCCACGGGGACGTTCGGTGGCAGTTTCGAGTTCTCACCCTCTAACGCCATGTTTTTAAGCCTAAGTCTTGAAATATAAAAATTACCATCGTATTCTCAAACCGGGAGTCCCGCGGCTGCGGGGTCAGTTCCTATGAGTTACAGTGATCCCGTGGGATGTGTTGGTGCCGCCCACGAGGACGTTCAGGGGCTGTTTTGAGATCTCACCCTCTAATGCCATGTTTTGCTTAAGTCTAGAAATATGCAAATTACCGTCATATTCTGAAACCGGGAGTCCCGCGGCTTCGGGGTCAGCTCCTACGAGTTACATTGGTCCCGTGGGAGGTGTTGGTGCCACCCACGGGGACGTTCGGTGGAAGTTTCAAGTCCTCACCCTCTAACGCCATGTTTTTATGCCCAAGTCTAGAAATTTGAAAATTACCGTCGTATTATGAAACTGGGAGTCCCGCGGCTGTGGGGTCAGTTCCTACGTGTTACATTGCTCCCGTGGGAGTGTTGGTGCCACCCACGGGGACGTTCGGGGGCTGTTTCGGGTTTTCACCCTCTAACGCCATATTTTTAAGCCGAAGTCTAGAAATTTACAAATTACCGTCGTATTCTAATTTCGGGAGTCCCGAGGCTGTGGGGTCAGTTACTACGAGTTACATTCATCCGGTGGGAGGTGTTGGTGCCACCCACGGGGACGTTCGGTGGCAGTTTCAAGTTCTCACCCTCTAACGCCATGTTTTTAAGCCAAACTCTAGAAATTTGCAAATTACTGCCGTATTCTCAAACCGGGATTCCCGCGGCTTCGGGGTCAGTTCCTACGAGTTACATTGGTCCCGTGGGAGGTGTTGGTGCCACCCACGGGGACGTTCGGTGGCACTTTCGAGTTCTCACCCTCTAACGCCATGTTTTTAAGCCTAAGTCTAAAAATTTGCAAATATTCGTCGTATTCTCAAACCGGGAGTCCCGCGAAAGCGGGATCAGTTCCTACGAGTTACATTGGTCCCGTGGGACGTGTTGGTGCCACCCACGGGGACGTTCGGGGGCTATTTCGGGTTTTCACCCTCTAACGCCATGTTTTTAAGCCTATGTCTAGAAATATGTAAATTACCGTCGTATTCTCAAATCGGGTGTCCTGCGGTTGCGGGGTCAGTTCCTTCGGGTTTCATTGGTCCCGTGGGAGGTGTTGGTGCCCCCCACGGGGACGTTCGGTGGCAGGTTTGAGTTCTCACCCTCTAATGCCATGTTTTTACGCCCAAGTCTAGAAATTTTTAAATTACCGTTGTATTGTCAAACCGAGAGTCCCGTGGCTGCGAGGTCAGTTCCTACAAGTTACATTGGTCCCGTGGGAGGAGTTGGTACCTACCACGGGGACGTTCGGTGGCAGTTTTGAGTTCTCACCCTCTAACGCCATGTTTTTAAGCGTAAGTCTAGAAATATGCAAATTATCGTCGTATTCTCAAACCGGGAGTCCCGTGGATGCGAGGTCAGTTCCTACGAGTTACATTGGTCCCGTGGGATGTGTTGGTGCCGCCACAAGGACGTTCGGGGGGCTGTTTTGAGTTCTCACCCTCTAACACCATGTTTTGCTTAAGTCTAGAAGTATGCAAATTACGGTCGTATTCTCAAACTGGGAGTCCCGTAGCTTCGGGGTCAGTTCCTACGAGTTACATTGGTCCCGTGGGAGGTGTTGGTGCCACCCACGGGGATGTTGGGTGGATGTTTCGAGTTCTCACCCACTAACACCAAGTTTTTAAGCCTAAGTCTAGAAATATGAAAATTACCGTCGTATTCTAAAACCGGGAGTCCCGCTGCAGCGGGTTCCGTTCCTACGAGTTACATTGGTCCCGTGGGAGGTGTTGGTGCCACCCACGGGGACGTTTGGGGGCTGTTTCGGGTTTTCACCCTCTAACATATTGTTTTTAAGACGAAGTCTAGAAATTTGCAAATTACCGTCGTATTCTCAAACTGGGAGTCTCGCGGCTGCGGGGTCAGTTCCTACGAGTTACATTGTTCCCGTGGTAGGTGTTGGTGCCACCCATGGGGACGTTCGGTGGCAGTTTCGAGTTCTCACCCTCTAACACCAAGTTTTTAAGCCTAAGTCTAGAAATATGAAAATTACTATCGTATTCTAAAACCGGGAGTCCCGCTGCAGCGGGTTCCGTTCCTACAAGTAACATTGGTCCCGTGGGAGGTGTTGGTGCCACCCACGGGGACGTTTGGGGGCTGTCTCGGGTTTTCACCCTCGAACATATTGTTTTTAAGCCGAAGTCTAGAAATTTGCAAATTACCGTCGTATTCTCAATTCAGGAGTCTCGCGGCTGCGGGGTCAGTTCCTACGAGTTACATTGGTCCCGTGGTAGGTGTTGGTGCCACCCATGGGGACGTTCGGGGGCTGTTTTGGGTTTTCACCCTCTAACGCCATGTTTTTAAGCCTAAGTTTAGAAATATGCAAATTACCGTTGTATTCTCAAACCGAGTGTCCCACGGCTGCGGGGTCAGTTTCTACGAGTTACATTGGTCCCGTGGGAGGAGTTGGTGCCACCCACGGGGACGTTCGGTGGAAGTTTCGAGTTCTCACTCTCTAACTCCATGTTTTTTAGCCTAAGTCTAGAAATTTGCAAATTATTGTCGTATTCTCAAACCGGGAGTCCCGCAGCGGCGGGGTCAGTTCCTATGAGTTACATTGGTCCCGTGGGAGGTGTTGGTGCCACCCACGGGGACGTTCGGTTACCGATTCGAGTTCTCACCCTCCAACGCCATGCTTTTAAGCCTAAGTCTAGAAATATGAAAATTACCATCGAATTCTCAAACTGGGAGTCCCGCGGCTGCGGGGTCAATTCCTATGAGTTACATTGGTCCCATGGGAGGTGTTGGTGCCACCCACGAGGACGTTCGGGGGCTGTTTCGAGTTCTCACCCTCTAACGCCATGTTCTGCTTAGGTCTAGAAATATCCAAATTACCATCGTATTCTCAATGCGGGAGTCCCTAGGCTTCGGGGTTAGTTCCTACTACGTACATTGGTCCCGTGGGAGGTGTTGGTGCCACCCACGAGGACGTTCGGTGGTAGTTTCGAGTTCTCACCCTCTGACGCCATGTTTTTAAGCCTAAGTCTAGAAATTTACAAATTATCGTCGTATTCTCAAAAAGGTCGTCCCGCAGCTGCGGGGTCAGTTCATACAAGTTACATTGGTCCCGTGGGAGGTGTTGGTGCCACCCACGGGGACTTTCGGTGGCCGTTTCGAGTTCTCACCTTCTAACGCCATGTTTTTAAGCATAAGTCTAGAAATATGAAAATTACCATCGTATTCTCAAATCGGGAGTCCCGTGGTTGCGGGTTCAATTCCTACGAGTTACATTGATCCCGTGGGAGGTGTTGGTGCCACCCACGGGGACGTTCGGTGGCAGATTCGAGTTCTCACCCTCTAACGCCATGTTTTTAAGCCTAAGTCTTGAAATTTGTAAATTACCGTCGTATTCTCAAACCGGGAGTCCGGCGGCTGCGGGGTTAGTACCTACGAGTTACATTGGTCCCGTGGGAGGTGTTTGTGCCACCCACGGGGACGTTCTGTGGCAGTTTCGAGTTCTCACCCTCTAACGCCATGTTTTTAAGCCTATGTCTAGAAATATGTAATTACCGTCGTATTCTCAAACCGGGAGTCCCGCGGCTGCGGGGTCAGTTCCTATGAGTTACATTGGTCCCGTGGGATGTGTTGGTGCCGCCCACGAGGACGTTCGGGGGATGTTTTGAGATCTCACCCTCTAATGCCATGTTTTGCTTAAGTCTAGAAATATGCAAATTATCGTCGTATTCTCAAACCGGGAGTCCCGTGGCTTCGGGGTTAGTTCCTATGACTTACATTGGTCCCGTGGGAGGTGTTGGTGCCACCCACGAGGACGTACGGTGGCAGTTTCGAGTTCTCACCCTCTAACGCCATGTTTTTATGCCCAAGTCTAGAAATTTGAAAATTACCGTCATATTCAGAAACTGGGAGTCCCGCGGCTGCGGGGTCAGTTCCTACGAGTTACATTGGTCCCGTGGGAGGGTTGGTGCCACCCACGGGGACGTTCGGGGGCTGTTTCGGGTTTTCACCCTCTAACGCCATATTTTTAAACCAAAGTCTAAAAATTTACAAATTACCATCGTATTCTCAATCCCGGAGTCCCGCGGCTGTGGGGTCAGTTCCTACGAGTTGCATTGGTCCCGTGGGAGGTGTTGGTGCCACCCACGGGGACGTTCGGGTGCTATTTCGAGTTCTCACCCTCTAACGCCATGTTTTTAAACCTAAGTGTAGAAATTTGCAAATTACCGTCGTATTCTAAAACCAGGAGTCCCGCGGCTGCGGGGTCAGTTCCTACGAGTTACATTGGTCCCGTGGGAGGTGTTGGTGCCACCCACGGGGACGTTCGGTGGCAATTTCGAGTTCCCACCCTCTAACGCCATATTTTTAAGCCTATGTCTAGAAATATGCAAATTTCCGTCGTATTCTCAAACCGGGAGTCCCGCGTCTGCGGGGTCAGTTCCTACGAGTTTCATTGGTCCCATGGGACGTGTTGGTGCCACCCACAGGGACGTTCGGGGGATGTTTCGGGTTTTCACCCTCTAACGCCATGTTTTTTAGCCTAAGTCTAGAAATTTGTAAATTACCATCGTATTCTCAAACCTGGTGTCCCACGGCAGCGGGGTCAGTTCCTACGAGTTACATTGGTCCCGTGGGAGGTGTTGGTGCCACCCACGGGGACGTTCGGTGGCAGTTTCGAGTTCTCACCCTCTAACGCCATGTTTTTATGTCCAAGTCTAGAAATTTGAAAATTACCGTCATATTTAGAAACTGGGAGTCCCGCGGCTGCGGGGTCAGTTCCTACGAGTTCCATTGGTCCCGTGGGAGGGTTGGTGCCACCCACGGGGACGTTCGGGGGCTTTTTCGGGTTTTCACCCTCTAATGCCATATTTTTAAACCAAAGTTTAGAAATTTACAAATTACCGTCGTATTCTCAATCCGGGAGTCCCGCGGCGGTGGGGTCAGTTCCTACGAGTTACATGGGTCCCGTGGGAGGTGTTGGTGCCACCCACGGGGACGTTCGGGGGATATTTCGGGTTTTCACCCTCTAATGCCATGTTTTTAAGCCTAAGTCTAGAAATATGCAAATTATCGTCGTATTCTCAATCCAGGAGTCCCGCGGCTGTGGGGTCAGTTCCTACGAGTTACATTGGTCCCGTGGGAGGTGTTGGTGCCACCCACGGGGACGTTCGGGGGCTATTTCGGGTTTTCAACCTGTAACACCATGTTTTTAAGACTAAGTCTAGAAATATGTAAATTACCGTCATATTCTAAAACCAGGAGTCCCGCGGCTACGGGGTCAGTTCCTACGAGTTACATTGGTCCCGTGGGAGGTGTTGGTGCCACCCACGGGGACGTTCGGTGGAAGTTTCAAGTTCTCACCCTCTAACGCCATGTTTTTATGCCCAAGTCTAGAAATTTACAAATTACCATCGTATTCTAGAACCGGGAGTACCGCGGCTGCGGGGTGAGTTCCTACGAGTTACATTGGTCCCGTGGGAGTGTTGGTGCCACTCACGGGGTCGTTCGGGGGCTGTTTCGGGTTTTCACCCTCTAACGCCATATTTTTAAACCGAAGTCTAGAAATTTAAAAAATACCATTGTATTCTCAATTCGGGTGATCCCGCGGCTGTGGGGTCAGTTCCTACGAGTTACATTGGTCCCGTGGGAGGTGTTGGTGCCACCCACGGGGACGTTCGGGGGCTATTTCGAGTTTTCAACCTCTAACGCCATGTTTTTAAGCCAAAATCTAGAAATTTGCAAATTACCGTCGTATTCTCAAATCGGGATTCCCGCGGCTTCGGGGTCAGTTCCTACGAGTTACATTGGTCCCGTGGGAGGTGTTGGTGCCACCCACGGGGACGTTCGGTGGCAGTTTCGTGTTCTCACCCTCTAACGCCATATTTTTAAGCCTAAGTCAAGAAATATGCAAATTTTCGTCGTATTCTCAAAACAGGAGTCTCGCGGCTGCGGGGTCAGTTCCTACGAGTTTCATTGGTCCCGTGGGACGTGTTGGTGCCACCAACGGGGACGTTCGGGGGATGTTTCGGGTTTTCACCCTCTAACGCCATGTTTTTTAGCCTAAGTCTAGAAATTTTTAAATTACCATTGTATTCTCAAACCGGGTGTCCCGCAGCTGCGGGGTCAGTTCCTTCGAGTTTCATTGGTCCCGTGGGAGGTGTTGGTGCCACCCACGGGGACGTTCGGTGGCAGTTTTGAGTTCTCACCCTCTAACGCCATGTTTTTACGCCCAAGTCTAGAAATTTGTAAATTACCGTTGTATTCTCAAATCGGGAGTGCCGCGGCTGCGGGGTCAGTTCCTAAAAGTTACATTGGTACCGTGGGAGGTGTTGGTGCCACCCACGGGGACGTTCGGTGCAAGTTTCGAGTTCTCACCCTCTAACGCCATGTTTTTAAGCATAAGTCTAGAAATATGAAAATTATCGTCGTATTCTCAAACCGGTAGTCCCGCAGTTTCGGGGTCAGTTCCTACGAGTTACATTGGTCCCGTGGGAGGTGTTGGTGCCACCCACGGGGACATTCGGTGGCAGTTTCGAGTTCTCACCCTCTAACACCATGTTGTTAAGACTAAGTCTAGAAATATGCAAATTACCGTCGTATTCTCAATCCGGGAGTCCCGCGGCAGCGGGGTCAGTTCCTACGAGTTACATTGGTCCCGTGGGAGGTGTTGGTGCCACCGATGGGGACGTTCAGGGGTTGTTTCGGGTTTTCACCCTCTAACGCCTTGTCTTTAAGCCTAAGTCTAGAAATATGAAAATTACAGTTGTATTCTCAAACCGGGTGTCCCACGGCTGTGGGGTCAGTTCCTACGAGTTACATTGGTCCCGTGGGAGGAGTTGGTGCCACCCACGGGGACGTTAGGTGGAAGTTTCGAGTTCTCACCCTCTAACGACATGTTTTTATGCCTAAGTCTAGAAATATGATAATTACCATCGTATTCTCAAACCGGGAGTCCCGTGGCTGCGGGTTCAGTTCCTACGAGTTACATTGGTCCCGTGGGAGGTGTTGGTGCCACCCACGACGACGTTCAGGGGCTGTTTCGAGATCTCACCCTCTAACGCCATGTTTTGCTTAAGTCTAGAAATATCCAAATTACCGTCGTATTCTCAAACCGGGAGTCCCGCGGCTCCTACTACTTACATTGGTCCCGTGGGAGGTGTTGGTGCCACCCACGAGGACGTTCGGGAGATGTTTCGAGATCTGACCATCTAACGCCATGTTTTGCTTAAGTCTAGAAATATCCAAATTACCGTCGTATTCTCAAACCGGGAGTCCCACGGCTTCGGGGTCAATTCCTACTACTTAAATTGGTCCCGTGGGAGGTGTTGGTGCCTCCCACGGGGACGTTCGGTGGCAGTTTCGAGTTACATTGGTCCCGTGGAAGGTGTTGGTGCCGCCCACAGGGGCGTTCGGGGGCTGTTTCCAAATCTCACCCTCTAACGCCATGTTTTGCTTAAGTCTATAAATATGAAAATTACCGTCGTATTCTGAAACCGGGAGTCCCGCGGCGTCGAGGTCAGTTCCTAAGAGTTACATTGGTCCCGTGGGAGTGTTGGTGCCACCCACGGGGTCGTTCAGGGGTTGTTTCGGGTTTTCACCCTCTAACGCCATATTTTTAAACCGAAGTCTAGAAATTTACAAATTACCATCGTATTCTCAATTCGGGAGTCCCGCGAATGTGGGGTCAGTTCCTACGAGTTACATTGGTCCCGTGGGAGGTGTTGGTGCCACCCACGGGGACGTTCGGGGGCTATTTCAGGTTTTCAACCTCTAACGCCATGTTTTTAAGCCAAAATCTAGAAATTTGCAAATTACCATCGTATTCTCAAACCGGGATTCCCGCGGCTTCGAGGTCAGTTCCTACGAGTTACATTGGTCCCGTGGGAGGTGTTGGTGCCACCCACGGGGACGTTCGGTGGCAGTTTCGTGTTCTCACCCTCTAACGCCATATTTTTAAGCCTAAGTCTAGAAATATGCAAATTTCCATCGTATTCTCAAACCAGGAGTCTCGCGGCTGCGGGGTCAGTTCCTACGAGTTTCATTGGTCCCGTGGGACATGTTGGTACCACCCACGGGGACGTTCGGGGGATGTTTCGGGTTTTCACCCTCTAACGCCATGTTTTTTAGCCTAAGTCTAGAAATTTTTAAATTACCATCGTATTCTCAAACCGGGTGTCCCGCGGCTGTGGGGTCAGTTCCTTCGGGTTTCATTGGTCCCGTGGGAGGTGTTGGTGCCACCCACGGGGACGTTCGGTGGCAGGTTTGAGTTCTCACACTCTAACGCCATGTTTTTACGCCCAAGTCTAGAAATTTGTAAATTACCATTGTATTCTCAAACCGAGAGTCCCGCGGCTACGGGGTCAGTTCCTACAAGTTACATTGGTCCCGTGGGAGGTGTTGGTGCCACCCACGGGGACGTTCGGTGGAAGTTTCGAGTTCTCACCCTCTAACGCCATGTTTTTAAGCGTAAGTCTAGAAATATGCAAATTACCGTCATATTCTCAAATCGGGAGTCCCGTGGCTGCGAGGTCAGTTCCTACGAGTTACATTGATCCCGTGGGATGTGTTGGTATCGCCCACGAGGACGTTCGGGGGCTGTTTTGAGTTCTCACCCTCTAACACCATGTTTTTACGCCCAAGTCTAGAAATTTGTTAATTACTGTTATATTCTCAAACTGGGAGTGCCGCGGCTGTGGGGCCAGTTCCTACGAGTTACATTGGTCCCGTGGGAGGTGTTGGTTCAACCCACGGGGACGTTTGGGGGTTGTTTCGGGTTTTCACCCTCTAACGCATTGTTTTTAAGCCGTAGTCTAGAAATTTCGAAATTACCGTCGTATTCTCAATTCGGGAGTCCCGTGGCTACGGGGTCAGTTCCTACGAGTTACATTGGTCCCGTGGGAGGTGTTGGTGCCACCAATGGGGACGTTCAGGGGTTGTTTCGGGTTTTCACCCTCTAACGCCTTGTTTTTAAGCCTAAGTCTAAAAATATGCAAATTACCGTTGTATTCTCAAACCGGGTGTCCCACGGCTGTGGGGTCATTTCCTACGAGTTACATTGGTCCCGTGGGAGGAGTTGGTGCCACCCACGGGGACGTTAGGTGGAAGTTTCGAGTTCTCACCCTCTAATGACATGTTTTTAAGCCTAAGTCTAGAAATTTTCAACTTACCGTCGTATTCTCAAATCGGTAGTCCCACAGCTGCGGGGTCAGTTCCTACGAGTAACATTGGTCCCGTGGGAGGTGTTGGTGCCACCCACGGGGACTTTCGGTGGCCGTTTCGAGTTCTCACCCTCTAACGCCATGTTTTTAACCCTAAGTCTAGAAATATGATAATTACCATCGTATTCTCAAACCGGGAGTCCCGTGGCTGCGGGTTCAGTTCCTACGAGTTACATTGGTCCCGTGGGAGGTGTTGGTGCCACCCACGAGGACGTTCGAGGGCTGTTTCGAGATCTCATCCTCTAACGCCATGTTTTGCTTAAGTCTAGAAATATCCAAATTACCGTCGTATTGTCAAACCGGGAGTCCCGCGGCTCCTACTACTTACATTGGTCCCGTGGGAGGTGTTGGTGCCACCCACGGGGACGTTCGGTGGCAGTTTCGAGTTACATCGGTCCCGTGGAAGGTGTTGGTGCCGCCCACAGGGACGTTCGGGGGCTGTTTCCAGACCTCACCCTCTAACGCCATGTTTTTCTTAAGTCTATAAATATGAAAATTACTGTCGTATTCTCAAACCGGGAGTCCCGCGGCTTCGGGGTCAGTTCCTACGAGTTACATTGGTCCCGTGGGAGGTGTTGGTGCCACCCACGGGGACGGTCGGTGGCAGTTTCAAGTTATCACCCTCTAACGCCATGTTTTTAAGCCTAAGTCTATAAATTTGGAAATTACCGTCGTATTCTCAAACCGGGAGTCCCGCGGCTGCGTGGTCAGTTTCTACGAGTTACATTGGTCCCGTGGGAGGTGTTGGTGCCAGCCACGGGGGCGTTCGGTGGCAGTTTCGATTTCTCACCCTCTAACGCCATGTTTTTAAGCCTAAGTCTAGAAATATGCAAATTACCGTCGTATTCCAAAACCGGGAGCCCCGCGGCTGCGGGGTCAGTTCCTACGAGTTACATTGCTCCCGTGGGAGGTGTTGGTGCCACCCACGAGGACATTCGGTGGCAGTTTCGAGTTCTCACCCTCTAACGCCATGTTTTTCTTAAGTCTAGAAATATGCAAATTACTGTCCTATTCTCAAACCGGGAGTCCTGTGGCTTTGGGGTCAGTTCCTACGACTTACACTGGTCTCGTGGGATGTGTTGGTGCCACCCACGGTGACGTTCGGTGGAAGTTTCAAGTTCTCACCCTCTAACGCCATGTTTTTAAGCCTAAGTCTAGAAATTTTTAAATTATCATCGTATTCTCAAACCGGGAGTCTTGCGACTGCGGGGTCAGTTCCTACGAGTTACATTGGTCCCGTGGGAGGTGTTGGTGCCACCCATGGGGACGTTCGGGGGGCAGTTTCGGGTTTTCACCCTCTAACGCCATGTTTATAATCTAAACTCCAGAAATTTTCAAAGTACCATCGTATTCTCAAACCAGGAGTACCGCGGCTGCGGGGTCAGTACCTACGAGTTACATTGGTCCCGTGGGAGGTGTTGGTGCCACCCACGGGGACGTTCGGTGGCAGTTTCGAGTTCTCACTCTCTAACGCCATGTTTCTTAGCCTAAGTCTAGAAATTTGCAAATTACCATCGTATTCTCAAACCGGGAGTTCCGCGGCTGCGGGGTCAGTTCCTACGAGTTACATTGGTCCCGTGGGAGTTATTGGCGCCACCCACGGGGACGTTCGGGGGCTGTTTCAGGTTTTCACCCTCTTACGCCATGTTTTTAAGCCTAAGTCTAGAAATATGCAACTTACCATCGTATTCTCAAACCAGGTGTCCTGCGGCTGCGGGCTAAGTTCCTTCGAGTTTCATTTGTCCCGTGGGAGGTGTTTGTGCCACCCACAGGGACGTTCGGTGGCAGGTTTGAGTTCTCACCCTCTAACGCCATGTTTTTAAGCCCAAGTCTAGAAATTTGTAAACTACCGTTGTATTCTCAAATCGGGAGTCCCGCGGCTATGGGGTCAGTTCCTACGAGTTACATTGGTCCCGTGGGAGGTGTTGGTGCCATCACGGGGATGTTCGGTGGCAGTTTCGAGTTGTCACCCTATAACCCCATGTTTTTAAGCCTAATTCTAGAAATATGGAAATCACCGTCGTATTCTCAAACCGGGAGTCCCGCGGCTGCGTAGTCAGTTCCTACGAGTTACATTGGTCCCGTGGGATGTGTTGGTGCCGCCCACGAGGACGTTCGGTGGCTGTTTTGAGATCTCACCCTCTAACGCCGTGTTTTTCTTAAGTATATAAATTTACAAATTACCGTCGTATTCTCAAACCAGGAGTCCCGCAGCTTCGGGGTCAGTTCCTACGAGTTACATTGATCCCGTGGGAGGTGTTCGTACCACCCACGGGGACGTTCGATTGAAGTTTTGAGTTCTCACCCTCTAATGCCATGTTTTTAAGACTAAGTCTATAAGTATGCAAATTACCGTCGTATTCTAAAACCGGGAGCCCCACGGTTGTGGGTTCATTTCCTACAAGTTATATTGGTCCCGTGGGAGGTGTTGGTACCACCCACGGTGACGTTCGGTGGAAGTTTCAAGTTCTCACCCTCTAACGCGACGTTTTTATGCCCAAGTATAGAAATTTGCAAATTACCGCCGTATTCTGAAACCGGGAGTCCCGCAGCAGTGGGGTCAGTTCCTACGAGTTACATTTGTCCCGTGGGAGGTGTTGGTGCCACCCACGGGGATGTTCGGGGCCTGTTTCGGGTTTTCACCCTTTAACGCCATGTTTTTAAGCCAAAGTCCAGAAATTTGCAAATTACCTTCGTATTCTCAATTCGGGAGTCCCGCGGCTGCGGGGTCAGTTCCTACGAGTTACATTGGTCCCGTGGGAGGTGTTGGTGCCACCCACGGGAACGTTCGAGGGCTATTTCGAGTTTTCACCCTCTAACGCCATGTTTTTAAGCCGAAGTCTAGAAATTTGCAAATTACCTTCGTATTCTCAATTCGGGAGTCCCGCGGCTGCGGGGTCAGTTCCTACGAGTTACATTGGTCCCGTGGGAGGTGTTGGTGCCACCCATGGGGACGTTCGGTGGCTGTTTCGGGTTTGCACCCTCTAACGCCATGTTTTTAAGCCTAAGTCTAGAAATATGAAAATTACAATCGTATTCTCAAACCGGGTTTCCCATGGCTGCGGGGTCAGTTCCTACGAGTTACATTGGTCCCTTGGGAGGTGTTGGTGCCACCCACGGGGACGTTCGGTGGCCGTTTCGAGTTCTCACCTTCTAACGCCATGTTTTTAAGCCTAAGTCTAGAAATATGAAAATTACATTCGTATTCTCAAACCGGGAGTCCCGTGGCTGCGGGTTCAGTTCCTACGAGTTACATTGGTCCCGTGGGAGGTGTTGGTGCCGCCCACGAGGACGTTCGGGGGATGTTTCGAGATCTCACCCTCTAACGCCATGTTTTGCTTAAGTCTAGAAATATCCAAATTACCGTCGTATTCTCAAACCGGGAGTCCCGCGGCTTTGGGGTCAGTTCCTACTACTTAAATTTTTCCCGTGGAAGGTGTTGGTGACACCCACGGGGACGTTCGGTGGCAGTTTCGAGTTACATTGGTCCCGTGGAAGGTGTTGGTGCCGCCCACAAGGACGTTCGGGGGCTATTTCGAGATCTCACCCTCTAACACCATGTTTTGCTTAAGTCTAGAAATATGAAAATTACCTTCGTATTCTAAAACCGGGAATCTCGCGGCTTCGGGGTCAGTTCCTACGAGTTACATTGGTCCGGTGGGAGATGTTGGTGCCACCCATGGGGACGGTCGGTGGAAGTTTCGAGTTCTCACCCTCTAACGCCATGTTTTTAAGGCTAAGTCTATAAATTTTCAAATTACCGTCTTATTCTCAAACCGGGAGTCCCGCGGCTGCGGGGTCAGTTCCTACGAGTTACATTGGTCCCGTGGGAGGTGTTGGTGCCACCCACGAGGACGTTCGAGGGCTATTTCGGGTTTTCACCCTCTAACGCCATGTTTTTAAGCCGAAGTCTAGAAATTTGCAAATTATCGTCGTATTCTCAAACCAGGAGTCCCGTGGCTGCGGGTCTGTTCCTACGAGTTACATTGGTCCCGTGGGAGGTGTTGGTGCCACCCACGGGGACGTTCGGGGACTGTTTCAGGTTTTCACCCTCTAACGCCATGTTTTTAAGCCTAAGTCTAGAAAATGCAAATTACCAACGAATTCTCAAACCGGGTGTCCCGCGGCTGCGGGATCAATTCCTTCGAGTTTAATTTGTCCCGTGGGAGGTGTTGGTGCCACCCACGGGGACGTTCGGTTGCAGGTTCGAGTTCTCACCCTCTAACGCCATGTCTTTAAGCCCAAGTCTAGAAATTTGTAAATTACCGTTGTATTCTCAAATCGGGATTCCCGCGGGTGCGGGGTCAGTTCCTACGAGTTATATTTGTCCCGTGGGAGGTGTTGGTGCCACCCACGGGGATGTTCGGTGGCAGTTTCGAGTTCTCACCCTCTAACGCCACGTTTTTAAGCCTAAGTCTAGAAATATGCAAATTACCATTGTATTCTCAAAAAGGGAGTCCCGCGGCTGCGGGGTCAGTTCCTACGAGTTACATTGGTCCCGTGGGAGGAGTTGGTGCCACCCACAGGGACGTTCGGTGGTTGAGTCATGTTTTCACCCTCTAACGCATTGTTTTTAAGCTGAAGTCTAGAAATTTGCAAATTACGGTCGTATTCTGAAACCGGGAGTCCCGCGGCTGTGGGGTCAGTTCCTACGAGTTACATTGGTCCCGTGGGACGTGTTGGTGCCACCCATGGGGACGTTCGGTGGGAGTTTCGAGTTCTCACCCTCTAACGCCATGTTTTTAAGCCCAAGTCTAGAAATATGAAAATTACCGTCGTATTCTCAAACCGAGAGTCCCGCAGCTGCGGGGTCAGTTCCTACGAGTTACATTGGTCCCGTGGGATGTGTTGGTGCCGTCCACGAGGACATTCGGGGGCAGTTTTGAGATCTCACCCTCTAACGCCATGTTTTGCTTAAGTCTAGAAATTTACAAATTACCGTCGTATTCTCAAACCAGGAGTCCCGCAACTTCGGGGTCAGTTCCTACGAGTTACATTGATCCCGTGGAAGGTGTTGGTACCACCCACAGGGACGTTCGGTGGCAGTTTCGAGTTCTCACCCTCTAACGCCATGTTTTTAATCCAAAGTCTAGAAATACGCAAATTACCGTCGTATTCTAAAACCGGGAGTCTCGCAGCTGCGAGGTCAGTTCCTACGAGTTACATTGGTCTTGTGGGAGGTGTTGGTGCCACCCACGGTGACGTTCAGTGGAAGTTTCAAGTTCTCACCCTCTAACGCCATATTTTTATGCCCAAGTCTAGAAATTTGCAAACTACTATCGTATTCTAAAACCGAGAGTCCCGCGGCAGCGGGGTCAGTTCCTACGAGTTACATTGGTCCCGTGGGAGATGTTGGGGCCACACACAGGGACGTTCGGGGGTTGTTTCGGGTTTTCATACTCTAACGCAATATTTTTAAGCCAAAGTCTAGAAATTTGCAAATTACCGTCTTATTCCCAATTCGGGAGTCCCGCGGCTGCGGGGTCAGTTCCTACGAGTTACATTGGTCCCATGGGAGGTGTTGGTGCCACCCATGGGGACGTTCGGGGGCTGTTTCGGGTTTTCACCTTCTAACGCCATGTTTTTAAGCCTAAGTCCAAAAATATGCAAATTACCGTCATTTTCTCAAACCGGGTTTCCCACGGCTGCGGGGTCAGTTCCTACGAGTTACATTGGTCCCGTGGGAGGTGTTGGTGCCACCCATGGGGACGTTCGGTGGCTGTTTCGGGTTTGCACCCTTTAACGCCATGTTTTTAAGCCTAAGTCAAGAAATATGAAAATTACCATCGTATTCTCAAACCGGGTTTCCCACGGCTGCGGGGTCAGTTCCTACGAGTTACATTGGTCCCTTGGGAGCTGTTGGTGCCACCCACGGGGACGTTCGGTTGAAGTTTCGAGTTCTCACCCTCTAACGCCATGTTTTGAAGCCTAAGTCTAGAAATTTGCAAATTACCGTCGTATTCTCAAATCGGGAGTCCCGCAGCTGCGGGGTCAGTTCCTACGAGTTACATTGGTCCCGTGGGAGGTGTTGGTGCCACCCATGGGGACTTTCGGTGGCCGTTTCGAGTTCTCACCTTCTAACGCCATGTTTTTAAGCCTAAGTCTAGAAATATGAAAATTACCATCGTATTCTCAAACCGGGAGTCATGTGGCTGCGGGTTCAGTTCCTACGAGTTACATTGGTCCCGTGGGAGGTGTTGGTGCCGCCCACGAGGACGTTCGGGGGATGTTTCGAGATCTCACCCTCTAACGCCATGTTTTTCTTAAGTCTAGAAATATCCAAATTACCGTCGTATTCTCAAACCGGGAGTCCCGCGGCTTTGGGATCAGTTCCTACTACTTAAATTTTTCCCGTGGGAGGTGTTGGTGCCACCCACGGGGACGTTCGGTGGTAGTTTCGAGTTACATTGGTCCCGTGGAAGGTGTTGGTGCCGCCCACAAGGACGTTCGGGGGCTATTTCGAGATCTCACCCTCTAACGCCATGTTTTGCTTAAGTCTAGAAATATGAAAATTACCTTCGTATTCTAAAACCGGGAATCTCGCAGCTTCGGGGTCAGTTCCTACGAGTTACATTGATCCCGTGGGAGATGTTGGTGCCACCCACGGGGACGGCCGGTGGAAGTTTCGAGTTCTCACCCTCTAACGCCATGTTTTTAAGGCTAAGTCTATAAATTTTCAAATTACCGTCTTACTCTCAAACCGGGAGTCCCGCGGCTGCGGGTTCAGTTCCTATGAGTTACATTGGTCCCGTGGGAGGTGTTGGTGCCACCCACGGGGACGTTCGAGGGCTATTTCGGGTTTTCACCCTCTAACTTCATGTTTTTAAGCCGAAGTCTAGAAATTTGCAAATTACCGTCGTATTCTCAAACCTGGAGTCCCGTGGCTGCGGGTTTGTTCCTACGAGTTACATTGGTCCCGTGGGAGGTGTTGGTGCCACCCACGGGGACGTTCGGGGACTGTTTCAGGTTTTCACCCTCTAACGCCATGTTTTTAAGCCTAAGTCTAGAAATATGCAAATTACCATCGTATTCTCAAACCGGGTGTCCCGCGGCTGCGGGGTCAATTCCTTCGAGTTTAATTTGTCCCGTGGGAGGTGTTGGTGCCACCCACGGGGACGTTCGGTTGCAGGTTCGAGTTCTCACCCTTTAACGCCATGTCTTTAAGCCCAAGTCTAGAAATTTGTAAATTACCATTGTATTCTCAAATCGGGATTCCCGCGGGTGCGGGGTCAGTTCCTACGAGTTATATTTGTCCCGTGGGAGGTGTTGGTGCCACCCACGGGGACGTTCAGTGGCAGTTTAGAGTTCTCACCCTCTAACGCCTTGTTTTTAAGCCTAAGTCTAGAAATATGCAAATTACCGTCGTATTCTCAAACCGGGAGTCCTACGGCTGCGGGGTTAGTTCCTACGAGTTACAATGGTCCCGTGGGAGGTCTTGGTGCCCACCACGGGGACGTTCGGTGGAAGTTAAATTTCTCACCCTCTAACGCCAAGTTTTTAAGCCTAAGTCTCGAAATATGCAAATTACCGTCGTATTCTAAAACCGGAAGTCCCGCCGCAGCGGGGTCTGTTCCTACGAGTTACATTGGTTCAGTGGGAGGTGTTGGTGCCGCCCACGAGGACATTCGGTGGCAGTTTCGAGTTCTCACCCTCTAACGCCATGTTTTTAAGCCTAAGTCTAGAAATATGCAAATTAGCGTCGTATTCTCAAATCGTGAGTCCCGCGACTGCGGGGTCAGTTCCTACGAGTTAGATTGGTCCCGTGGGAGGTGTATGTGCCACCCACGGGGACGTTCGGTGGAAGTTTCGAGTTCTCACCCTCTAACGCCATGTTTTTAAGCGTCAGTCTAGAAATATACAAATTACCGTCGTATTCTCAAACTGGGAGTCCCGCTCCTGCGGGGTCAGTTCCTACGAGTTACATTGGTCCCGTGGGAGGTGTTGGTGCCACCCACGGGGACGTTCGGTGGCAGTTTAGATTTCTCACCCTCTAACTCCATGTTTTTAAGCCTAAGTCTAGAAATATGCAAATTACCGTCGTATTATCAAACCGGGAGTCCCGCGGCTGCGGGGTCAGTTCCTATGAGTTACATTGGTCCCGTGGGAGGTGTTGGTGCCACCCACGGGGACGTTCGTTGGATGTTTTGAGTTTTCACCCACTAACGCCATGTTTTTAAGCCTAAGTCTAGAAATTTCCAAATTACGGTCGTATTCTCAAACCGACAGCCTTGCGGCTGCGGGGTCAGTTCCTACGAATTACATTGGTCCTGTGGGAGGTGTTGGTGCCACCCATGGGGACATTCGGGGGCTGTTTCGAGTTTTCACCCTCTAACGCCATGTTTTTATGCTGAAGTCTAGAAATTTGGAAATTACAGTTGAATTCTCAAACCGGGATTCTTGCGGCTGCGGGGTCAGTTCCTACGAGTTACATTGGTCCCGTGGGAGGTGTTGGTGCCACCCACGGGGACGTTCGGTGGCAGTTTCGAGTTCTCACCCTCTAACACCATGTTTTTAAGCCTAAGTCTAGAAATATGCAAATTACCGTAGTATTCTAAAACCGGGAGTCCCGCGGCAGCGGGGTCAGTTCCTATGAGTTACATTGGTCCCGTGGGAGGTGTTGGTGCCACCCATGGGGATGTTTGGGAGCTGTTTCGGGTTTTCACCCTCTAACGCATTATTTTTAAGACGAAGTCTAAAAATTTGCAAATTACCGTCGTATTCTCAATCCGGGTGTCCCGCGGCTGCAGGGTCAGTTCTTACGAGTTATATTGGTCCCGTGGGAGGTGTTGGTGACACCCATGGGGACGTTCGGCGGCTTGATCGGGTTGTCCCCCTCTAACGCCATGTTTTTAAGCCTAAGTCTAGAAATATGCAAATTACCGTCGTATTCTCAAATCGGGAGTCCCGCAGCTGTGAAGGTCAGTTCCTACGAGTTACATTGGTCCCGTGGGAGGTGTTGGTGCCACCCACAGGGACTTTCGGTGTCCGTTTCGAGTTCTCACCCTCTAACGCCATGTTTTTAAGCCTAAGTCTAAAAATATGAAAATTACCATCGTATTCTCAAACCGGGAGTCCCGTGGCTGCGGGTTCAGTTCCTACGAGTTACATTGGTCCCGTGGGAGGTGTTAGTGCCACCCACGAGGACGTTCGGGGGCTATTTCGAGATCTCACCCTCTAACGCAATGTTTTGCTTAAGTCTAGAAATATCCAAATTATCGTCGTATTCTCAAACCGGGAGTCACGCGGCTCCTACTACTTACATTGGTCCTGTGGGATGTGTTGGTGCCACCCACGGTGACGTTCGGTGGCAGTTTCGAGTTACATTGGTCCCGTGGAAGGTGTTGGTGCCGGCCACAAGGACGTTCGGGAGCTGTTTCGAGATCTCACCCTCTAACGCCATGTTTTTCTTAAAACTAGAAATATGAAAATTACCGTCGTATTCTCAAACCGGGAGTCCCGTGGCTTCGGGGTCAGTTCCTACTAGTTACATTGGTCCCGTGGGAGGTGTTGGTGCCACCCACGGGGACGGTCGGTGGCAGTTTCGAGTTCTCACCCTCTAACACCATGTTTTTAAGCCTAAGTCTATAAATTTGCAAATTACAATCGTATTCTCAAACCGGGAGTCCCGCAGCTGCGGGGTCAGTTCCTACGAGTTGCATTGGTCCCATGGGAGGTGTTAGAGCCACCCACGGGGACGTTCGGTGGCAGTTTTGAGTTCTCACCCTCTAACGCCACGTTTTTAAGCCTAAGTCTAAAAATATGAAAATTAGCATCGTATTCTCAAACCGGGAGTCCCACGGCTGCGGGGTCAAGTCCTACGAGTTACATTGGTCCCGTGGGAGGTGTTGGTGCCACCCACGGGGACGTTCGGTGGCAGTTTCGAGTTCTCACCCTCTAACGCCATGTTTTTAATCCAAAGTCTAGAAATATGCAAATTACAGTCATATTCCAAAACCGGGAGCCCCGCAGCTACAGGGTCAGTTCCTACGAGTTACATTGGTCCCGTGGGAGCTGTTGGTGCCACCCACGAGGACATTCGGTGGCATTTTCGAGTTCTCACCCTCTAACGCCATGTTTTGCTTAAGTCTAGAAATATGCAAATTACCGTCCTATTCTCAAACCGGGAGTCCCGCGGCTTTGGGGTCAGTTCCTACGAGTTACACTGGTCCCGTGGGAGGTGTTGGTGCCACCCACGGGGACGTTCGGTGGCAGTTTCGAGTTCTCACCCTCTAACGCCATGTTTTTAAGCCTAAGTCTAGAAATATGCAAATTACCGTCGTATTCTAAAACCGGGAGTCTCGCGGCAGCGGGGTCAGTTCCTACGAGTTATATTGGTCCCGTGGGAGGTGTTGGTGCCACCCACGGGGACGTTTGGGGGCTGTTTCAGGTTTTCACCCTCTAACGCATTGTTTTTAAGACGAAGTCTAGAAATTTGCAAATTACCGTCGTATTCTCAATTCGGGTGTCCCGCAGATGCGGGGTCAGTTCCTACGAGTTATATTGGTCCCGTGGGAGGTATTGGTGACACCCATGGGGACGTTCGGGGGCTTGATCGGGTTGTCCCCCTCTAACGCAGTGTTTTTAAGCCTAAGTCTAGAAATATGCAAATTACCGTTGTATTCTCAAACCGGGTGTCCCACGGCTGCGGGGTCAGTTCCTACGAGTTACATTGGTCCCGTGGGAGGAGTTGGTGCCACCCACGGGGACGTTCGGTGGATGTTTCGAGTTCTCACCCTCTAACTCCATGTTTTTAAGCCTAAGTCTAGAAATTTTCAAATTACCATCGTATTCTCAAATTGGGAGTCCCGCCGCTGCGGGGTCAGTTCCTACGAGTTACATTGGTCCCGTGGGAGGTGTTGGTGCCACCCACGGGGACTTTCGGTGTCCGTTTCGAGTTCTCACCCTCTAACACCATGTTTTTAAGACTAAGTCTAAAAATATGAAAATTACCATCGTATTCTCAAACCGGGAGTCCCGTGGCTGGAGGTTCAGTTCCTACGACTTACATTGGTCCCGTGGGAGGTGTTGGTGCCACCCACGAGGACGTTCGGGGGCTGTTTCGAGATCTCACCCTCTAACGTCATGTTTTGCTTAAGTCTAAAAATATCCAAATTACCGTCGTATTCTCAAACCGGGATTCACGCGGCTCCTACTACTTACATTGGTCTCGTGGGAGGTGTTGTGCCACCCACGGGGATGTTCGGTGGCAGTTTTGAGTTACATTGGTCCCGTGGAAGGTGTTGGTGCCGCCCACAAGGACGTTCGGGGCTGTTTCGAGATCTCACCCTCTAACGCCATGTTTTGCTTAAAACTAGAAATATGAAAATTACCGTCGTATTCTCAAACCGGGAGTCCCGCGGCTTCGCGGTCAGTTCCTACGAGTTACATTGGTCCCGTGGGAGGTGTTGGTGCCACCCACGGGGACGGTCGCTGGCAGTTTCGAGTTCTCACCCTCTAACGCCATGTTTTTAAGCCTAAGTCTATAAATTTTCAAATTACCATCGTATTCTCAAACCGGGAGTCCCGCGGCTGCGAGGTCAGTTCCTACGAGTTACATTGGTCCCGTGGGAGGTGTTGGTGCCATCCACGGGAACGTTCGAGGGCTATTTTGGGTTTTCACCCTCTAACGCCATGTTTTTAAGCCGAAGTCTAGAAATTTGCAAATTATCGTCGTATTCTCAAACCAGGAGTCCCGTGGCTGCGGGTATGTTCCTACGAGTTACATTGGTCCCGTGGGAGGTGTTGGTGCCACCCACGTGGACGTTCGGGGACTGTTTCTTATTTTAACCCTCTAACGCCATGTTTTTAAGCCTAAGTCTAGAAATATGCAAATTACCATCGTATTCTCAAACCGGTTGTCCCGCGGCTGCGGGGTCAGTTCCTTCGAGTTTTATTGGTCCCGTGGGAGGTGTTGGTGCCACCCACGGGGACGTTCGGTTGCAGGTTCGAGTTCTCAGCCTCTAACTCCATGTCTTTAAGCCCAAGTCTGGAAATTTGTAAATTACCGTTGTATTCTCCAACCGAGAGTCCCGCGGCTGCGGGGTCAGTTCCTACGAGTTACATTGGTCCCGTGGGAGGTGTTGGTGCCACCCACGGGGACGTTCGGGGGCTGTTTTGAGTTTTCACCCTCTAACGCCATGTTTTTAAGCCTAAGTCTAGAATTTTGCAAATTACGGTCGTATTCTCAAACCGGGAGTCTTGCGGCTGCGGGGTCAGTTCCTACGAGTTACATTGGTCCTGTGGGAGGTGTTGGTGCCACCCATGGGGACGTTCGGGGGCTGTTTCGAGTTTTCACCCTCTAACGCCATGTTTTTATGCTGAAGTCTAGAAATTTGTAAATTAGAGTTGAATTCTCAAACCGGGATTCCCGCGGCTGCGGGGTCAGTTCCTACGAGTTACATTGGTCCCGTGGGAGATGTTGGTGCCACCCACGGGGACGTTCGGTGGCAGTTTCGAGTTCTCACCCTCTAACACCATGTTTTTAAGCCTAAGTCTAGAAATATGCAAATTACCATAGTATTCTAAAACTGGGAGTACTGCGGCAGCGGGGTCAGTTCCTATGAGTTACATTGGTCCCGTGGGAGGTGTTGGTGCCACCCACGGGGATGTTTGGGAGCTGTTTCGGGTTTTCACCCTCTAACGCATTGTTTTTAAGACGAAGTCTAGAAATTTGCAAATTACCATCGTATTCTCAATCCGGGTGTCCCGCGGCTGCGGGGTCAGTTCTTACGAGTTATATTGGTCTCGTGGGAGGTGTTGGTGACACCCATGGGGACGTTCGGGGGCTTGATCGGGTTGTCCCCCTCTAACGCCATGTTTTTAAGCCTAAGTCTAGAAATATGCAAATTACCGTTGTATTCTCAAACCGGGTGTCCCACGGCTGCGGGGTCAGTTCCTACGAGTTACATTGGTCCCGTGGGAGGAGTTGGTGCCACCCACGGGGACGTTCGCTGGAAGTTTCGAGTTCTCACCCTCTAACGCCATGTTTTTAAGCCTAAGTCGAAAAATTTTCAAATTACCGTCGTATTCTCAAATCGGGAGTCCCGCAGCTGTGAAGGTCAGTTCCTACGAGTTACATTGGTCCCGTGGGAGGCGTTGGTGCCACCCACGGGGACTTTCGGTGTCCGTTTCGAGTTCTCACCCTCTAACGCCATGTTTTTAAGCCTAAGTCTAAAAATATGAAAATTACCATCGTATTCTCAAACCGGGAGTCCCGTGGCTGCGGGTTCAGTTCCTACGACTTACATTGGTCCCGTGGGAGGTGTTGGTGCCACCCATGAGGACGTTCGGGGACTGTTTCGAGATCTCACCCTCTAACGTCATGTTTTGCTTAAGTCTAAAAATATCCAAATTACCGTCGTATTCTCAAATCGGGAGTCACGCGGCTCCTACTACTTACATTGGTCCCATGGGAGGTGTTGGTGCCACCCACGGGGACGTTCGGTGGCAGTTTCGAGTTACATTGGTCCCGTGGATGGTGTTGGTGCCGCCCACAAGGACGTTCGGGGGCTGTTTCGAGATCTCACCCTCAAACGCCATGTTTTGCTTAAAACTAGAAATATGAAAATTACCGTCGTATTCTCAAATCGGGAGTCCCGCGGCTTCGCGGTCAGTTCCTACGAGTTACATTGGTCCCGTGGGAGGTGTTGGTGCCACCCACGGGGACGGTCGGTGGCAGTTTCGAGTTCTCACCCTCTAATGCCATGTTTTTAAGCCTAAGTCTATAAATTTTCAAATTAACATCGTATTCTCAAACCGGGACTCCCGCGGCTCCGGGGTCAGTTCCTACGAGTTACATTGGTCCCATGGGAGGTGTTAGAGCCACCCACGGGGACGTTCGGTGGCAGTTTCGAGTTCTCACCCTCTAACGCCATGTTTTTAAGCCTAAGTCTAAAAATATGAAAATTAGCGTCGTATTCTCAAACCGGGAGTCCCGCGGCTGCGGGGTCAGTTCCTACGAGTTACACTGGTCCCGTGGGAGGTGTTGGTGCCACCCACGGGGACGTTCGGTGGCAGTTTCGAGTTCTCACCCTCTAACACCATGTTTTTAATTCTAAGTCTAGAAATATGCAAATTACCGTCGTATTCCAAAACCGGGAGCCCCGCGGCTGCGGGGTCAGTTCCTACGAGTTACATTGGTCCCGTGGGAGGTGTTGGTGCCACCCACGAGGACATTCGGTGGCATTTTCGAGTTCTCACCCTCTAACGCCATGTTTTGCTTAAGTCTAGAAATATGCAAATTACCGTCCTATTCTCAAACCGGGAGTCCCGCGGCTTTGGTGTCAGTTCCTACGAGTTACACTGGTCCCGTGGGAGGTGTTGGTGCCACCCACGGGGACGTTCGGTGGCAGTTTCTAGTTCTCACCCTCTAACGCCATGTTTTTAAGCCTAAGTCTAGAAATATGCAAATTACCGTCGTATTCTAAAACCGGGAGTCCCGCGGCAGCGGTGTGAGTTCCTACGAGTTACATTGGTCCCGTGGGAGGTGTTGGTGCCACCCACGGGGACGTTTGGGGGCTGTTTCGGGTTTTCACCCTCTAACGCATTGTTTTTAAGACGAAGTCTAGAAATATGCAAATTACCGTCGTATTCTCAATTCGGGTGTCCCGCAGATTCGGGGTCAGTTCCTACGAGTTATATTGGTCCCGTGGGAGGTATTGGTGACACCCATGGGGACGTTTGGGGGCTTGATCGGGTTATCCCCCTCTAACGCCATGTTTTTAATCCTAAGTCTAGAAATATGCAAATTACCGTTGTATTCTCAAACCGGGTGTCCCATGGCTGCAGGGTCAGTCCCTACGAGTTACATTGGTCCTGTGGGAGGTGTTGGTGCCACCCACGGGGACTTTCGGTGTCCGTTTCGAGATCTTACCCTCTAACGCCATGTTTTTAAGCCTAAGTCTAAAAATATGAAAATTACCATCGTATTCTCAAACCGGGAGTCCCGTGGCTGCGGGTTAAGTTCCTACGACTTACATTGGTCCCGTGGGAGGTGTTGGTGCCACCCACGAGGACGTTCGGGGGCTGTTTCGAGATCTCACCCTCTAACGTCATGTTTTGCTTAAGTCTAAAAATATCCAAATTACCGTCGTATTCTCAAACCGGGAGTCACGCGGCTCCAACTACTTACATTGGTCCCGTCGGAGGTGTTGGTGCCACCCACGGGGACGTTCGGTGGTAGTTTCGAGTTACATTGGTCCCGTGGAAGGTGTTGGTCCCGGCCACCAGGACGTTCGGGGGCTGTTTCGAGATCTCACCCTCTAACGCCATGTTTTGCTTAAAACTAGAAATATGAAAATTACCGTCGTATTCTCAAACCGGGAGTCCCGAGGATTCGCGGTTAGTTCCTATGAGTTACATTGGTCCCGTGGGAGGTGTTGGTGCCACCCACGGGGACGGTCGGTGGCAGTTTCGACTTCTCACCCTCTAACGCCATGTTTTTAAGCCTAAGTCTATAAATTTTCAAATTACCATCGTATTCTCAAACCGGGAGTCCCGCGGCTGCGGGGTCAGTTCCTACGAGTTACATTGGTCCCGTGGGAGGTGTTGGTGCCACCCACGGGAACGTTCGAGGGCTATTTCGAGTTTTCACCCTCTAACGCCATGTTTTTAAGCCGAAGTCTAGAAATTTGCAAATTATCGTCGTATTCTCAAACCAGGAGTCCTGTGGCTGCGGGTCTGTTCCTACGAGTTACATTGGTCCCGTGGGAGGTGTTGATGCCACCCACGTGGACGTTCGGGGACTATTTCTTATTTTCACCCTCTAACGCCGTGTTTTTAAGCCTAAGTCTAGAAATATGCAAATTACCATCGTATTCTCAAACCGGGCGTCCCGCGGCTGCGGTGTCAGTTCCTTCGAGTTTTATTGGTCCCGTGGGAGGTGTTGGTGCCACCCACGGGGACGTTCGGTTGCAGGTTCGAGTTCTCAGCCTCTAACGCCATGCCTTTAAGCCCAAGTCTAGAAATTTGTAAATTACCGTTGTATTCTCCAACCGAGAGTCCCGCGGCTCCGGGGTCAGTTCCTACGAGTTACATTGGTCCCGTGGGAGGTGTTGGTGCCACCCACGGGGACGTTCGATGGCAGTTTCGAGTTCTCACCCTCTAACGCCATGTTTTTAAGCCTAAGTCTAGAAATATGCAAATTACCGTCGTATTGTCGAACCGGCAGTCCCGCGGCTGCAGGGTCAGTTCCTACGAGTTACATTGGTCCCGTGGGAGGTGTTGGTGCCACCCAGGGGGACGTTCGGTGGCAGTTTCGAGTTCTCACCCTCTAACACCATGTTTTTAAGCCTAAGTCTAGAAATATTCAAATTACCGTAGTATTCTAAAACCGGGAGTCCAGCGGCAGCGGGGTCAGTTCCTATGAGTTACATTGGTCCCGTGGGAGGTGTTGGTGCCAACCACGGGGTTGTGTGGGAGCTGTTTCGGGTTTTCACCCTCTAACGCATTGTTTTTAAGACGAAGTCTAGAAATATGAAAATTACCGTCGTATTCTCAAACCGGGAGTCCCGCGGATTTGGGGTCAGTTCCTACGAGTTACACTGGTCCCGTGGGAGGTGTTGGTGCCACCCACGGGGACATTCGGTGGCAGTTTCGAGTTCTCACCCTCTAACGCCATGTTTTTAAGCCTAAGTCTAGAAATATGCAAATTACCGTCTTATTCTAAAACCGGGAGTCCCGCGGCACCGGGGTCAGTTCCTATGAGTTACATTGGTCCCGTGGGAGGTGTTGGTGCCACCCACGGGGACGTTTGGGGGTTGTTTCGGGTTTTCACCCTCTAACGCATTGTTTTTAAGACGAAGTCTAGAAATTTGCAAATTACCGTCGTATTCTCAATCCGGGTGTCCCGCAGATGCGGGGTCAGTTCCTACGAGTTATATTGGTCCCGTGGGAGGTGTTGGTGACACCCATGGGGACGTTCGGGGGCTTGATCGGGTTGTCTCCCTCTAACGCCATGTTTTTAAGCCTAAGTCTAGAAATATGCAAATTACCATTGTATTCTCAAACCGGGTGTCCCACGGCTGCGGCGTCAGTTCCTACAAGTTACATTGGTCCCGTGGGAGGAGTTGGTGCCACCCACGGGGACGTTCGGTGGCAGTTTCGAGTTCTCACCCTCTAACTCCATGTTTTTAAGCCTAAGTCTAGAAATTTTCAAATTACCGTCGTATTCTCAAATCGGGAGTCCCGCATCTGCGGGCTCAGTTCCTATGAGTTACATTGGTCATGTGGGAGGTGTTGGTGCCACCCACGGGGACTTTCGATGTTCGTTTCGAGTTCTCACCCTCTAACGCCATGTTTTTAAGCCTAAGTCTAAAAATATGAAAATTACCATCTTATTCTCAAACCGGGAGTCCCGTGGCTGCGGGTTCAGTTCCTACGACTTACATTGGTCCCGTGGGAGGTGTTGGTGCCACCCACGAGGACGTTCGGGGACTGTTTCGAGATCTCACCCTCTAACGTCATGTTTTGCTTAAGTCTAAAAATATCCAAATTACCGTCGTATTCTCAAACCGGGAGTCACGCGGCTCCTACTACTTACATTGGTCCCGTGGGAGGTGTTGGTGCCACCCACGGGGACGTTCGGTGGCAGTTTCGAGTTACATTGGTCCCGTGGAAGGTGTTGGTTCCGCCCACATGGACGTTCGGGGGCTGTTTCGAGATCTCACCCTCAAACGCCATGTTTTGCTTAAAACTAGAAATATGAAAATTACCGTCGTATTCTCAAATCGGGAGTCCCGCGGCTTCGCGGTCAGTTCCTACGAGTTACATTGGTCCCGTGGGAGGTGTTGGTGCCACCCACGGGGACGGTCGGTGGCAGTTTCGAGTTCTCACCCTCTAACGCCATGTTTTTAAGCCTAATTCTATAAATTTTCAAATTACCATCATATTCTCAAACCGGGACTCCCGCGGCTGCGGGGTCAGTTCCTACGAGTTACATTGGTCCCGTGGGAGGTGTTGGTGCCACCCACGGGAACGTTCAAGGGTTATTTCGGGTTTTCACCCTCTAATGCCATGTTTTTAAGCCGAAGTCTAGAAATTTGCAAATTATCGTCGTATTCTCAAACCAGGAGTCCCGTGGTTGCGGGTCTGTTCTTACGAGTTACATTGGTCCCGTGGGAGGTGTTGGTGCCACCCACATGGACGTTCGAGGACTGTTTCTTGTTTTCACCCTCTAACGCCATGTTTTTAAGCCTAAGTCTAGAAATATGCAAATTACCATCGTATTCTCAAACCGGGTGTCCCGCGGCTGCGGGGTCAGTTCCTTCGCGTTTTATTGGTCCCGTGGGAGGTGTTGGTGCCACCCACGGGGACGTTCGGTTGCAGGTTCGAGTTCTCAGCCTCTAACGCCATGTCTTTAAGCACAAGTCTGGAAATTTCTAAATTACCGTTGTATTCTCCAACCGAGAGTCCCGCGGCTGCGGGGTCAGTTCCTACAAGTTACATTGGTCCCGTGGGAGGTGTTGGTGCCACCCACGGGGACGTTCGATGGCAGTTTCGAGTTCTCACCCTCTAATGCCATGTTTTTAAGCCTTAGTCTAGAAATATGCAAATTACCGTCGTATTGTCAAACCGGGAGTCCCGCGGCTGCAGGGTCAGTTCCTACGAGTTACATTGGTCTTGTGGGATGTGTCGGTGCCGCCCACGAGGACATTCAGGGGCATTTTTATGATCTCACCCTCTAACGCCATGTTTTACTTAAGTCTAGAAATTTACAAATTACCGACGTATTCTCAAACCAGGAGTCCCGCGGCTTCGGGGTCAGTTCCTACGATTTACATTGATCCCGTGGGAGGTGTTGGTACCACCCACGGGGACGTTCGGTGGCAGTTTCGAGTTCTCACCCTCTAACGCCATGTTTTTAATCCTAAGTCTAGAAATATGCAAATTACCGTTCTATTCTAAAACCGAGAGTCTCGAGGCAGCGGGGTCAGTTCCTACGAGTTACATTGGTCCTGTGGGAGGTGTTGGTGCCACCCACGGTGACATTCACTGGAAGTTTCAAGGTCTCACCCTCTAACGCCATGTTTTTATGCCCAAGTTTAGAAATTTTCAAACTACTATCGTATTCTGAAACCGGGAGTCCCGCGGTAGCGGGGTCAGTTCCAACGAGTTACATTGGTCCCGTGGAAGGTGTTGGTTCCACCCACGGGGACGGTCGGTGGCAGTTTCGAGTTCTCACCCTCTAACGCCATGTTTTTAAGCCTAAGTCTATAAATTTGCAAATTACCATCGTATTCTCAAACCGGGAGTCCCGCGGCTGTGGGGTCAGTTCCTTCGAGTTACATTGGTCTCGTGGGAGGTGTTTATTCCACCCACGGGGACGTTCGGTGGCAGTTTCGAGTTCTCACCCTCTAACGCCATGTTTTTAAGCCTAAGTCTAGAAATATGCAAATTACCGTCGTATTCCAATACCGGGAGCCCCGCGGATGCGGGGTCAGTTCCTACAAGTTACATTGGTCCCATGGGAGGTGTTGGTGCCACCCACGAGGTCAGTCGGTGGAATTTTCAAGTTCTCACCCTCTAACGCCATGTTTTGCCTTAGTTTAGAAATATGCAAATTACCATCCTATTCTCAAACCGGGAGTCCCGCGGCTTTGGGGTCAGTTCCTACGAGTTACACTGGTCCTGTGGGAGGTGTTGGTGCCACCCACGGGGACGTTCGGTGGAAGTTTTGAGTTCTCACCCTCTAACGCCAGGTTTTTAAGCCTAAGTCTAGAAATTTGTAAATTACCGTCGTATTCTCAAACCGGGAGTCTCGCGACTGCGGGGTCAGTTCCTACGAGTTACATTGGTCCCGTGGGAAGTGTTGGTGCCACCCATGGGGACGTTCGGAGGTTGTTTCTGGTTTTCACACTCTAACGCCATGTTTTTAGTCTAAACTCTAGAAATTTGCAAATTACCATCGTATTCTCAAACCGGGATTCCTACGGCCTCGGGGTCAGTTCCTACGAGTTACATTGGTCCCGTGGGAGGTGTTGGTGCCACCCAAGGGGACGTTCGGTGGCAGTTTTGAGTTCTCACCCTCTAACGCCATGTTTTTTAGCCTAAGTCTAGAAATTTGCAAATTACCATCGTATTCTCAAACCGGGAGTCCCGCGGCTGCGGGGTCAGTTCCTACGAGTTACATTGGTCCCGTGGGAGGTGTTGGTGCCACCCACGGGGACGTTCAGGGGATGTTTCGGGTTTTCACCCTCTAACGCCATGTTTTTAAGCCGAAGTCCAGAAATTTGCAAATTACCGTCGTATTCTCAAACCAGGAGTCCCGCGGCTGTGGGGTCAGTTCCTACGAGTTACATTGGTCCCGTGAGAGGTGTTGGTGCCACCCACGGGGACGTTCGGTTGCAGTTTCGAGTTCTCACCCTCTAACGTCATGTTTTTAAGCATAAGTCTAGAAATATGCAAATTAACATCGTATTCTCAAATTGGGAGTACCGCGGTTGCGGGGTCAGTTCCTACGAGTTATATTGGTCCCGTGGGAGGTGTTGTTGCCACCCACGGGGATGTTCGGTGGCAGTTTCGAGTTCTCACCCTCTAACACCATGTTTTTAAGCCTAAGTCTAGAAATATGCAAATTACCGTCGTATTCTCAAGCCGGGAGTCCCGCGGCTGGGGGGTCAGTTCCTACGAGTTACATTGGTCCCGTGGGAGGAGTTGGTGCCACCCACGGGGACGTTCGGTGGAAGTTTCGAGTTCTCACCATCTAACGCCATGTTTTTAAGCCTAAGTCTAGAAATTTTCAAATTACCGTCGTATTCCCAAATTGGGAGTCCCGCCGCTGCGGGGTCAATTCCTACGAGTTACATTGGTCCCGTGGGAGGTGTTGGTGCCACCCACGGGGGCTTTCGATGGTAGTTTCGAGTTCTCACACTCTAACGCCATGTCTTTAAGCCTAAGTCTAGAAGTATGAAAATTACCATCGTATTCTCAAATCGGGAGTCCCGTGGCTGCGGGTTCAGTTCCTACGAGTTACATTGGTCCCGTGGGAGGTGTTGTTGCCACCCACGAGGACGTTCGGGGGCTGTTTCGAGATCTCACCCTCTAACGCCATGTTTTGCTCAAGTATAGAAATATCCAAATTACCGTCGTATTCTCAAACCGGGAGTCCCGCGGATCCTACTACTTACATTGGTTCCGTGGGAGGTGTTGGTGCCACCCACGGGGAGTTTCGGTGGCAGTTTCGAGTTACATTGGTCACGTGGAAGGTGTTGGTGCCGCCCACAGGGACGTTCGGGGGCTGTTTCCAGATCTCACCCTCTAACCCCATGTTTTCCTTAAGTCTAGAAATATGAAAATTACCGTCGTATTCTCAAACCGGGTGTCCCGCGACTGCGGGGTCAGTTCCTACGAGTTTCATTGATCCTGTGGGAGGTGTTGGCGCCACCCATGGGGACGTTCGGTGGCAGTTTCGAGTTCTCATCCTCTAACGCCATGTTTTTAAGCCTAAGACTAGAAATTTTCTAATTACCGTCGTATTCTCAAATCGGGAGTCCCGTCGCTGCGGGGTCAGTTCCTACGAGTTACATTGGTCCCGTGGGATGTGTTGGTGCCACCCACGGGGACTTTCGGTGGCCGTTTCGAGTTCTCACCCTCTAACGCCACGTCTTTAAGCCTAAGTCTAGAAATATGAAAATTACCATCGTATTCTCAAACGGGGAGTCCCGTGGCTGCGGGTTCAGTTCCTACGAGTTACATTGGTCCCGTGGGAGGTGTTGGTGCCACCCACGGGGACGTTCAGTGGCAGTTTAGATTTCTCACCCTCTAACTCCATCTTTTTAAGCCTAAGTCTAGAAATATGTAAATTACCATCGTATTATCAAACCGGGAGTCCCGCGGCTGCGGGGTCAGTTCCTACGAGTTACACTGGTCCCGTGGGAGGTGTTGGTGCCACCCACGGGGACGTTCGGTGGCAGTTTCGAGTTCTCACCCTCTAACGCCATGTTTTTAAGCCTAAGTCTAGAAATTTTCAAATTACCATAGAATTCTCAAATCGGGAGTCCCGCCGCTGCGAGGTAAGTTCCTACGAGTTACATTGGTCCCGTGGGAGGTGTTGGTGCCACCCACGGGGACTTTCGGTGGCCGTTTCGAGTTCTCACCCTCTAACGCCATGTTTTCCTGAAGTCTAGAAATATGAAAATTACCATCATATTCTCAAACCGGGAGTCCTGTGTCTGCGGGTTCAGTTCCTATGAGTTACATTGGTCCCGTGGGAGGTGTTGGTGCCACCCATGGGGACGTTCGGTGGCAGTTTAGATTTCTCACCCTCTAACTCCATTTTTTTAAGCCTAAGTCTAGAAATATGCAAATTAAAATCGTATTATCAAACCGGGAGTCCCGCGGCTGCGGGGTCAGTTCCTACGAGTTACACTGGTCCCGTGGGAGGTGTTGGTGCCACCCACGGGGACGTTCGGTGGCAGTTTCGAGTTCTCACCCTCTAACACCATGTCTTTAAGCCTAAGTCTAGAAATATGAAAATTACAATCGTATTCTGAAACCGGGAGTCCCGTGGCTACGGGTTCAGTTCCTACGAGTTACATTGGTCCCGTGGGAGGTGTTGGTGCCGCCCACGGGGACGTTCGGTGGCAGTTTAGATTTCTCACCCTCTAACTCCATGTTTTTAAGTCTAAGTCTAGAAATATGTAAATTACCGTCGTATTCTCAAACCGGGAGTCCCGCGACTGCGGGGTCAGTTCCTACGAGTTACATTGGTCCCGTGGGAGGTGTTGGTTCCACCCACGGGGACGTTCGATGGCAGTTTAGATTTCTCACCCTCTAACTCCATGTTTTTAAGCCTAAGTCTAGAAATATGCAAATTACCGTCGTATTATCAAACCGGGAGTCCCGCGGCTGCGGGGTCAGTTCCTACATGTTACATTGGTCCCGTGGGAGGTGTTGGTGCCACCCACAGGGTCGTTCGGTGGCTATTTCGAGTTTTCACCCTCTAACGCCATGTTTTTAAGCCTAAGTCTGGAAATTTGCAAATTCCGGTCGTATTCTCAAACCGGGAGTCCCACGGCTGCGGGGTCAGTTCCAACGAGTTACATTGGTCCTGTGGGAGGTGTTGGTGCCACCCATGGGGACGTTCGGGGGATGTTTCGAGTTTTCACCCTCTAACGCCATGTTTTTAAGCCGAAGTCTAGAAATTTGGAAATTACCGTTGAATTCTCAAACCGGGATTCCCGCGGCTACGGGGTCAGTTCCTACGAGTTACGCTGGTCCCGTGGGAGGTGTTGGTGCCACCCACGGGGACGTTCGGTGGCAGTTTCGAGTTACATTGGTCCCGTGGAAGGTGTTGGTTCCGCCCACATGGACGTTCGGGGGCTGTTTCGAGATCTCACCCTCAAACGCCATGTTTTGCTTAAAACTAGAAATATGAAAATTACCGTCGTATTCTCAAATCGGGAGTCCCGCGGCTTCGCGGTCAGTTCCTACGAGTTACATTGGTCCCGTGGGAGGTGTTGGTGCCACCCACGGGGACGGTCGGTGGCAGTTTCGAGTTCTCACCCTCTAACGCCATGTTTTTAAGCCTAATTCTATAAATTTTCAAATTACCATCATATTCTCAAACCGGGACTCCCGCGGCTGCGGGGTCAGTTCCTACGAGTTACATTGGTCCCGTGGGAGGTGTTGGTGCCACCCACGGGAACGTTCAAGGGTTATTTCGGGTTTTCACCCTCTAATGCCATGTTTTTAAGCCGAAGTCTAGAAATTTGCAAATTATCGTCGTATTCTCAAACCAGGAGTCCCGTGGTTGCGGGTCTGTTCTTACGAGTTACATTGGTCCCGTGGGAGGTGTTGGTGCCACCCACATGGACGTTCGGGGACTGTTTCTTGTTTTCACCCTCTAACGCCATGTTTTTAAGCCTAAGTCTAGAAATATGCAAATTACCATCGTATTCTCAAACCGGGTGTCCCGCGGCTGCGGGGTCAGTTCCTTCGCGTTTTATTGGTCCCGTGGGAGGTGTTGGTGCCACCCACGGGGACGTTCGGTTGCAGGTTCGAGTTCTCAGCCTCTAACGCCATGTCTTTAAGCACAAGTCTGGAAATTTGTAAATTACCGTTGTATTCTCCAACCGAGAGTCCCGCGGCTGCGGGGTCAGTTCCTACAAGTTACATTGGTCCCGTGGGAGGTGTTGGTGCCACCCACGGGGACGTTCGATGGCAGTTTCGAGTTCTCACCCTCTAATGCCATGTTTTTAAGCCTTAGTCTAGAAATATGCAAATTACCGTCGTATTGTCAAACCGGGAGTCCCGCGGCTGCAGGGTCAGTTCCTACGAGTTACATTGGTCTTGTGGGATGTGTCGGTGCCGCCCACGAGGACATTCAGGGGCATTTTTATGATCTCACCCTCTAACGCCATGTTTTACTTAAGTCTAGAAATTTACAAATTACCGACGTATTCTCAAACCAGGAGTCCCGCGGCTTCGGGGTCAGTTCCTACGATTTACATTGATCCCGTGGGAGGTGTTGGTACCACCCACGGGGACGTTCGGTGGCAGTTTCGAGTTCTCACCCTCTAACGCCATGTTTTTAATCCTAAGTCTAGAAATATGCAAATTACCGTTCTATTCTAAAACCGAGAGTCTCGAGGCAGCGGGGTCAGTTCCTACGAGTTACATTGGTCCTGTGGGAGGTGTTGGTGCCACCCACGGTGACATTCACTGGAAGTTTCAAGGTCTCACCCTCTAACGCCATGTTTTTATGCCCAAGTTTAGAAATTTTCAAACTACTATCGTATTCTGAAACCGGGAGTCCCGCGGTAGCGGGGTCAGTTCCAACGAGTTACATTGGTCCCGTGGAAGGTGTTGGTTCCACCCACGGGGACGGTCGGTGGCAGTTTCGAGTTCTCACCCTCTAACGCCATGTTTTTAAGCCTAAGTCTATAAATTTGCAAATTACCATCGTATTCTCAAACCGGGAGTCCCGCGGCTGTGGGGTCAGTTCCTTCGAGTTACATTGGTCTCGTGGGAGGTGTTTATTCCACCCACGGGGACGTTCGGTGGCAGTTTCGAGTTCTCACCCTCTAACGCCATGTTTTTAAGCCTAAGTCTAGAAATATGCAAATTACCGTCGTATTCCAATACCGGGAGCCCCGCGGATGCGGGGTCAGTTCCTACAAGTTACATTGGTCCCATGGGAGGTGTTGGTGCCACCCACGAGGTCAGTCGGTGGAATTTTCAAGTTCTCACCCTCTAACGCCATGTTTTGCCTTAGTTTAGAAATATGCAAATTACCATCCTATTCTCAAACCGGGAGTCCCGCGGCTTTGGGGTCAGTTCCTACGAGTTACACTGGTCCTGTGGGAGGTGTTGGTGCCACCCACGGGGACGTTCGGTGGAAGTTTTGAGTTCTCACCCTCTAACGCCAGGTTTTTAAGCCTAAGTCTAGAAATTTGTAAATTACCGTCGTATTCTCAAACCGGGAGTCTCGCGACTGCGGGGTCAGTTCCTACGAGTTACATTGGTCCCGTGGGAAGTGTTGGTGCCACCCATGGGGACGTTCGGAGGTTGTTTCTGGTTTTCACACTCTAACGCCATGTTTTTAGTCTAAACTCTAGAAATTTGCAAATTACCATCGTATTCTCAAACCGGGATTCCTACGGCCTCGGGGTCAGTTCCTACGAGTTACATTGGTCCCGTGGGAGGTGTTGGTGCCACCCAAGGGGACGTTCGGTGGCAGTTTTGAGTTCTCACCCTCTAACGCCATGTTTTTTAGCCTAAGTCTAGAAATTTGCAAATTACCATCGTATTCTCAAACCGGGAGTCCCGCGGCTGCGGGGTCAGTTCCTACGAGTTACATTGGTCCCGTGGGAGGTGTTGGTGCCACCCACGGGGACGTTCAGGGGATGTTTCGGGTTTTCACCCTCTAACGCCATGTTTTTAAGCCGAAGTCCAGAAATTTGCAAATTACCGTCGTATTCTCAAACCAGGAGTCCCGCGGCTGTGGGGTCAGTTCCTACGAGTTACATTGGTCCCGTGAGAGGTGTTGGTGCCACCCACGGGGACGTTCGGTTGCAGTTTCGAGTTCTCACCCTCTAACGCCATGTTTTTAAGCATAAGTCTAGAAATATGCAAATTAACATCGTATTCTCAAATTGGGAGTACCGCGGTTGCGGGGTCAGTTCCTACGAGTTATATTGGTCCCGTGGGAGGTGTTGTTGCCACCCACGGGGATGTTCGGTGGCAGTTTCGAGTTCTCACCCTCTAACACCATGTTTTTAAGCCTAAGTCTAGAAATATGCAAATTACCGTCGTATTCTCAAGCCGGGAGTCCCGCGGCTGGGGGGTCAGTTCCTACGAGTTACATTGGTCCCGTGGGAGGAGTTGGTGCCACCCACGGGGACGTTCGGTGGAAGTTTCGAGTTCTCACCATCTAACGCCATGTTTTTAAGCCTAAGTCTAGAAATTTTCAAATTACCGTCGTATTCCCAAATTGGGAGTCCCGCCGCTGCGGGGTCAATTCCTACGAGTTACATTGGTCCCGTGGGAGGTGTTGGTGCCACCCACGGGGGCTTTCGATGGTAGTTTCGAGTTCTCACACTCTAACGCCATGTCTTTAAGCCTAAGTCTAGAAGTATGAAAATTACCATCGTATTCTCAAATCGGGAGTCCCGTGGCTGCGGGTTCAGTTCCTACGAGTTACATTGGTCCCGTGGGAGGTGTTGTTGCCACCCACGAGGACGTTCGGGGGCTGTTTCGAGATCTCACCCTCTAACGCCATGTTTTGCTCAAGTATAGAAATATCCAAATTACCGTCGTATTCTCAAACCGGGAGTCCCGCGGATCCTACTACTTACATTGGTTCCGTGGGAGGTGTTGGTGCCACCCACGGGGAGTTTCGGTGGCAGTTTCGAGTTACATTGGTCACGTGGAAGGTGTTGGTGCCGCCCACAGGGACGTTCGGGGGCTGTTTCCAGATCTCACCCTCTAACCCCATGTTTTCCTTAAGTCTAGAAATATGAAAATTACCGTCGTATTCTCAAACCGGGTGTCCCGCGACTGCGGGGTCAGTTCCTACGAGTTTCATTGATCCTGTGGGAGGTGTTGGCGCCACCCATGGGGACGTTCGGTGGCAGTTTCGAGTTCTCATCCTCTAACGCCATGTTTTTAAGCCTAAGACTAGAAATTTTCTAATTACCGTCGTATTCTCAAATCGGGAGTCCCGTCGCTGCGGGGTCAGTTCCTACGAGTTACATTGGTCCCGTGGGATGTGTTGGTGCCACCCACGGGGACTTTCGGTGGCCGTTTCGAGTTCTCACCCTCTAACGCCACGTCTTTAAGCCTAAGTCTAGAAATATGAAAATTACCATCGTATTCTCAAACGGGGAGTCCCGTGGCTGCGGGTTCAGTTCCTACGAGTTACATTGGTCCCGTGGGAGGTGTTGGTGCCACCCACGGGGACGTTCAGTGGCAGTTTAGATTTCTCACCCTCTAACTCCATCTTTTTAAGCCTAAGTCTAGAAATATGTAAATTACCATCGTATTATCAAACCGGGAGTCCCGCGGCTGCGGGGTCAGTTCCTACGAGTTACACTGGTCCCGTGGGAGGTGTTGGTGCCACCCACGGGGACGTTCGGTGGCAGTTTCGAGTTCTCACCCTCTAACGCCATGTTTTTAAGCCTAAGTCTAGAAATTTTCAAATTACCATAGAATTCTCAAATCGGGAGTCCCGCCGCTGCGAGGTAAGTTCCTACGAGTTACATTGGTCCCGTGGGAGGTGTTGGTGCCACCCACGGGGACTTTCGGTGGCCGTTTCGAGTTCTCACCCTCTAACGCCATGTTTTCCTGAAGTCTAGAAATATGAAAATTACCATCATATTCTCAAACCGGGAGTCCTGTGTCTGCGGGTTCAGTTCCTATGAGTTACATTGGTCCCGTGGGAGGTGTTGGTGCCACCCATGGGGACGTTCGGTGGCAGTTTAGATTTCTCACCCTCTAACTCCATTTTTTTAAGCCTAAGTCTAGAAATATGCAAATTAAAATCGTATTATCAAACCGGGAGTCCCGCGGCTGCGGGGTCAGTTCCTACGAGTTACACTGGTCCCGTGGGAGGTGTTGGTGCCACCCACGGGGACGTTCGGTGGCAGTTTCGAGTTCTCACCCTCTAACACCATGTCTTTAAGCCTAAGTCTAGAAATATGAAAATTACAATCGTATTCTGAAACCGGGAGTCCCGTGGCTACGGGTTCAGTTCCTACGAGTTACATTGGTCCCGTGGGAGGTGTTGGTGCCGCCCACGGGGACGTTCGGTGGCAGTTTAGATTTCTCACCCTCTAACTCCATGTTTTTAAGTCTAAGTCTAGAAATATGTAAATTACCGTCGTATTCTCAAACCGGGAGTCCCGCGACTGCGGGGTCAGTTCCTACGAGTTACATTGGTCCCGTGGGAGGTGTTGGTTCCACCCACGGGGACGTTCGATGGCAGTTTAGATTTCTCACCCTCTAACTCCATGTTTTTAAGCCTAAGTCTAGAAATATGCAAATTACCGTCGTATTATCAAACCGGGAGTCCCGCGGCTGCGGGGTCAGTTCCTACATGTTACATTGGTCCCGTGGGAGGTGTTGGTGCCACCCACAGGGTCGTTCGGTGGCTATTTCGAGTTTTCACCCTCTAACGCCATGTTTTTAAGCCTAAGTCTGGAAATTTGCAAATTCCGGTCGTATTCTCAAACCGGGAGTCCCACGGCTGCGGGGTCAGTTCCTACGAGTTACATTGGTCCTGTGGGAGGTGTTGGTGCCACCCATGGGGACGTTCGGGGGATGTTTCGAGTTTTCACCCTCTAACGCCATGTTTTTAAGCCGAAGTCTAGAAATTTGGAAATTACCGTTGAATTCTCAAACCGGGATTCCCGCGGCTACGGGGTCAGTTCCTACGAGTTACGCTGGTCCCGTGGGAGGTGTTGGTGCCACCCACGGGGACGTTCGGTGGCAGTTTCGAGTTCTCACCCTCTAACACCATGTTTTTATGCCTAAGTCTAGAAATATACAAATTACCTTCGTATTCTAAAACCGGGAGTCCCGCGTCAGCGGGGTCAGTTCCTACGAGTTACATTGGTCCCGTGGGAGTTGTTGGTGTCACCCACGGGGACGTTTGGGGGCTGTTTCGGGTTTTCAGCCTCTAACGCATTGTTTTTAAGCTGAAGTCTAGAAATTTGCAAATTATCGTCGTATTCTCAATCCGGGAGTCCCACGGTTGCGGGACAGTTCCTACGAGTTACATTGGTCCCGTGGGAGGTGTTGGTGCCACCCACGGGGACGTTCGGTGGAAGTTTCGAGTTCTCACCCTCTAACGCCATGTTTTTAAGCCTAAGTCTAGAAATTTTCAAATTACCGTCGTATTCTCAAATCGGGAGTCCCGCAGCTGCGGGGTCTGTTTCTACGAGTTACATTGGTCCCGTGGGAGGTGTTGGTGCCACCCATGGGGACTTTTGGTGGCCGTTTCGAGTTCTCACCCTCTAACGCCATGTTTTTAAGCCTAAGTCTAGAAATATGAAAATTACCATCGTATACTCAAATCGGGAGTCCCGTGGCTGCGGGTTCCGTTCCTACGAGTTACATTGGTCCCGTGGGAGGTGTTGGTGCCACCCATGAGGACGTTCGGGGGCTGTTTCCAGATCTCACCCTCTAACGCCATCTTTTGCTTAAGTCTAGAAATATCCAAATTACCGTCGTATTCTCAAACCGGGAGTCCCGCGGCTTCTACTACTTACATTGGTCCCGTGGGAGGTGTTGGTGCCACCCACGGGGACGTTCGGGGGAAGTTTCGAGTTACATTGGTCCCGTGGAAGGTGTTGGTGCCGCCCACAAGGACGTTCAGAGGCTATTTCGAGATCTCACCCTCTAACGCCATGTTTTGCTTAAAACTAGAAATATGAAAATTACCGTCGTATTTTCAAACCGGGATTCTCGCGGCTTCGGGGTCAGTTCCTACGAGTTACATTGATCCCGTGGGAGGTGTTGGTGCCACCCACGGGGACGGTCGGTGGCAGTTTCGAGTTCTCACCCTCTAACGCCATGTTTTTAAGCCTAAGTCTATAAATTTGCAAATTACCGTCGTATTCTCAAACCGGGACTCCCGCGGCTGCGGGGTCAGTTCCTACGAGTTACATTGTTCCCGTGGGAGGTGTTGGTGCCACCCACGGGGACGTTCAATGGCAGTTTCGAGTTCTCACCCTCTAATGCCATGTTTTTAAGCCTAAGTCTAGAAATATGCAAATTACCATCGTATTCCAAAACCGGGAGCCCCGTGGCTGCGGGGTCAGTTCCTACGAGTTACATTGGTCCCGTGGGAGGTGTTGGTGCAACCCACGAGGACATTCGGTGGCATTTTCGAGTTCTCACTCTCTAACGCCGTGTTTTGCTTAAGTCTAGAAATATGCAAATTACCGTCCTATTCTCAAACCGAGAGTCCCGCGGCTTTGGGCTCAGTTCCTACGAGTTACACTGGTCCCGTGGGAGGTGTTAGTGCCACCCACGGGGACGTTCGGTGGCAGTTTTGAGTTCTCACCCTCTAACGCCATGTTTTTAAGCCTAAGTCTAGAAATTTGTAAATTACCGTCATATTCTCAAATCGGGAGTCTCGCGACTGCGGGGTCAGTTCCTACGAGTTACATTGGTCCCGTGGGAGGTGTTGGTGCCACCCATGGGGACGTTCGGAGGCTGTTTTGGGTTTTCACCCTCTAACGCCATGTTTTTAATCTAAACTCTAGAAATTTGCGAATTACCATCGTATTCTCAAATCGGGATTCCCGCGGCCTTGCGGTCAGTTCCTACGAGTTACATTGGTCCCGTGGGAGGTGTTGGTGCCACCCACGGGGACGTTCGGTGGCAGTTTCGAGTTCTCACCCTCTAACGCTATGTTTTTTAGCCTATGTCTAGAAATTTGCAAATTACCATCGTATTCTCAAACCGGGAGTCCCGCGGCTGCGGGGCCAGTTCCTTCGAGTTACATTGGTCCCGTGGGAGGTGTTGGTGCCACCCACGGGGATGTTCTGGGGCTGTTTTTGGTTTTCACCCTCTAACGCCATGTTTTTAAGCCGAAGTCTAGAAATTTGCAAATTACCGTCGTATTCTCAAACCAGGAGTCCTGCGGCTGTGGGGTCAGTTCCTACGAGTTACATTGGTCCCGTGGGAGGTGTTGGTGCCACCCATGGGGACGTTCGGTGGCAGTTTCGAGTTCTCACCCTCTAACGCCATGTTTTTAAGCCTAAGTCTAGAAATATGCAAATTACCATCGTATTCTCAAACCGGGTGTCCCGCGGCTGCGGGGTCAGTTCCTTCGAGTTTTATTGGTCCCGTGGGAGGTGTTGGTGCCACCCACGGGGACATTCGGTGGCAGGTTCGAGTTCTCACCCTCTAACGCCATGTTTTTAAGCCCAAGTCTAGAAATTTGTAAATTACCGTTGTATTCTCAAACCGGGAGTCCCGCGGCTGTGGGGTCAGTTCCTACGAGTTACATTAGTCCCGTGGGAGGTGTTGGTGCCACCCACGGGGACGTTCGGTGGCAGTTTCGAGTTCTCACCCTATAACGCCATGTTTTTAAACCTAATTCCAGAAATATGCAAATTACCATCGTATTCTGAAACCTGGAGTCCCGCGGCTGCGGGGTCAATTCCTACGAGTTACATTTGTCCCGTGGGATGTGTTGGTGCCGCCCACGAGGATGTTCAGGGGATGTTTTGAGATCTCACCCTCTAACGCCATGTTTTGCTTACGTCTAGAAATTTTCAAATTATCGTGGTATTCTAAAACCAGGAGTCCCGCAGCTTCGGAGTCAGTTCCTACGATTTGCATTGATCCCGTGGGAGGTGTTGGTACCACCCACGGGGACGTTCGGCGACAATTTTGAGTTCTCACCCTCTAACGCCATGTTTTTAAGCCTAAGTATATAAATATGCAAATTACCGTCGTATTCTAAAACCGGGTGTCCCGCGGCTGCGGGGTCATTTCCTACGAGTTATATTGGTCCCGTGGGAGGTGTTGGTGCCACCCACGGTGACGTTCGATGGAAGTTTCAAGTTCTCACCCTCTAACGCCATGCTTTTATTCCCAAGTTTAGCAATTTACAAGTTACCACCGTATTCTAAAACCGGAAGTACCGCGGCAGCGGGGTCAGTTCCTACGAGTTACATTGGTCCCGTGGGAGGTGTTGGTGCCACACACGGGGATGTTCGGGGGCTGTTTTGGGTTTTCACCCTTTAACGCCATGTTTTTAAGACGAAGTCCAGAATTTTGCAAATTACCGTCGTATTCTCAATCCGGGAGTCCCGCGGCTGCGGGGTCAGTTCCTACGAGTTACATTGGTCCCGTTGGAGGTGTTGGTGCCATCCATGGGGACGTTCGGGGGCTGTTTCGGGTTTTCACCCTCTAACGCCATATTTTTAAGCCTAAGTCTAGAAATATGCAAATTACTGTCGTATTCTCGAACCGGGTTTCCCAGGGCTTCGGGGTCAGTTCCTATGAGTTACATTGGTCCCTTGGGAGGTGTTGGTGCCACCCACGGGGACGTTTGGTTGAAGTTTCGAGTTCTCACCCTCTAACACCATGTTTTTAATCCTATGTCTAGAAATTTGCAAATTACCGTCGTATTCTCAAATCGGGAGTCCCGCAGCTGCGGGGTCAGTTCCTACGAGTTACATTGGTCCCGTGGGAGGTGTTGGTGCCACCCACGGGGACTTTCGGTGGCCGTTTCGAGTTCTCACCCTCTAATGCCATGTTTTTAAGCCTAAGTCTAGAAATATGAAAATTACCATCGTATTCTCAAATCGGGAGTCCCGTGGCTGCGGGTTCAGTTCCTACGAGTTACATTGGTCCCGTGGGAGGTGTTGGTTCCACCCACGAGGACGTTCAGGGGATGTTTCGAGATCTGACCATCTAACACCATGTTTTGCTTAAGTCTAGAAATATCAAAATTACCGTCGTATTCTCAAACCGGGAGTCCCGCTGCTTCGGGGTCAGTTCCTACTACTTAAATTGGTCCCGTGGGAGGTGTTGGTGCCACCCACGGGGAGGTTCGGTGGCAGTTTCGAGTTACATTGGTCCCGTGGAAGGTGTTGGTGCCGCCCACAAGGACGTTCGGGGGATGTTTCGAGATATCACCCTCTAACGCCATGTTTTGCTTAAGTCTAGAAATATGAAAATTACTGTCGTATTCTCAAACCGGGAGTCCCACGGCTTCGGGGTCAGTTCCTACGAGTTACATTGGTCCCGTGGGACGTGTTGGTGTAACCCGCGGGGACGTTCAGTGGGAGTTTCGAGTTCTCACCCTCTAACCCCATTTTTTTAAGCCTAAGTCTAGAAATATGAAAATGACCGTCCTATTCTCAAACCAGGAGTCCCGCGACTTTGGGGTCAGCTCCTACGAGTTACACTGGTCTCGTGGGAGGTGTTGGTGCCACCCACGGGGACGTTCGGTTGCAGTTTCGAGTTCTCACCCTCTAACGCCATGTTTTTAAGCCTAAGTCTACAAATTTGTAAATTACCGTCGTATTCTCAAATCGGGAGTCTCACGACTGCGGGGTCAGTTCCTACGAGTTACATTGGTCCCGTGGGAGGTGTTGGTGCCACCCATGGGGACGTTAGGGGAGTGTTTCAGGTTTTCACCCTCTAACTCCATGTTTTTTAGCTTAACTCTAGAAATATGAAAATTACAGTCGTATTCTCAAACCGGGAGTCCCGCGGCTGCGGGGTCAGTTCCTACGAGTTACATTGGTCCCGTGGGAGGTGTTGGTGCCATCCACGGGGACGTTCGATGGCAGTTTTTAGTTGTCACCCTATAACGCCATGTTTTTAAGCCTAATTCTAGACATATGCAAATTTCCGTCGTATTCTCAAACCGAGAGTCCCGCGGCTGCGGGGTCAGTTCCGACGAGTTACATTGGTTCCGTGGGACGTGTCGGTGCAGCCCACGAGGATGTTCGGGGGCTGTTTTGAGATCTCACCCTCTAACGCCTTGTTTTGCTTAGGTCTAGAAATTTACAAATTACCGTCGTTTTCTCAAACCAGGAGTCCCGCAGCTTCGGGGTCAGTTCCTACGAGTTACATTGATCCCGTGGGAGGTGTTGGTACCACCCACGGGGACGTTCGGTGGCAGTTTTGAGTTCTCACCCTCTAACGCCATGTTTTTAAGCCTTAGTCTAGAAATATGCAAATTACCATCGTATTCTAAAACCGGGAGCCCCGCGGCTGCGGGGTCATTTCCTACGAGTTATATTGGTCCCGTGGGAGGTGTTGGTGCCACCCGCGGTGACGTTCGGTGGAACTTTCAAGTTCTCACCCTCTAACGCCATGTTTTTATGCCCAAGTCTAGAAATTTACAAATTACCGCCGTATTCTGAAACCGGGAGTCCCGCGGCAGCGGGGTCAGTTCCTACGAGTTACATTGGTCCCGTGGGAGGTGTTGGTGCCACACACGGGGACGTTCGGGGGCTGTTTCGGGTTTTCACCCTTTAACGCCATGTTTTTAAGCCGAAGTCTAGAAATTTGAAAATTACTGTGGTATTCTCAATTCGGGAGTCCCTTGGCTGCGGGGTCAGTTCCTACGGGTTACATTGGTCCCGTGGGAGGTGTTGGTGCCACCCATGGGGACGTTCGGGGCCTGTTTTGGGTTTTCACCCTCTAACGCCATGTTTTTAAGCCTAAGTCTAGAAATATGCAAATTACCATCGTATTCTCAAACCGGGTTTCACACGGCTCGGGGGTCAGTTCCTACGAGTTACATTGGTCCCTTGGGAGGTGTTGGTGCCTCCCACGGGGACGTTTGGTTGAAGTTTTTAGTTCTCACCCTCTAACACCATGTTTTTAAGCCTAAGTCTAGAAATTTGCAAATTACTGTCGTATTCTCAAATCGGGAGTCCCGCAGCTGCGGGGTCAGTTCCTACGAGTTACATTGGTCCAGTGGGAGGTGTTGGTGCCACCCACGGGGACTTTCGGTGGCCGTTTCGAGTTCTCACCCTCTAAGGCCATGTTTTTAAGCCTAAGTCTAGAAAATAGAAAATTACCATCGTATTCTCAAATCGGGAGTCCCGTGGATGCGGGTTCAGTTCCTACGAGTTACATTGGTCCCGTGGGAGGTGTTGGTGCCACCCACGAGGACATTCAGGGGATGTTTCGAGATCTGACCATCTAACGCCATGTTTTGCTTAAGTCTAGAAATATCCAAATTACCGTCGTATTCTCAAACCGGGAGTCCCGCGGCTTCGGGGTCAGTTCCTACTACTTAAATTGGTCCCGTGGGAGGTGTTGGTGCCTCCCACGGGGACGTTCGGTTGCAGTTTCGAGTTACATTGGTCCCGAGGAAGGTGTTGGTGCCGCCCACAAGCACGTTCAGGGGAGGTTTCGAGATCTCACCCTCTAACGCCATGTTTTTCTTAAGTCTAGAAATATGAAAATTACCGTCGTATTCTCAAACCGGGAGTCCCGTGGCTTCGGGGTCAGTTCTTACGAGTTACAATGGTCCCATGGGAGGTGTTGGTGCCACCCAAGGGGACGTTCGGTGGCAGTTTCGAGTTCTCACCCTCTAACGCCATATCTTTAAGCCTAAGTCTAGAAATTTGGAAATTTCCGTTGTATTCTCAAACTGGGAGTCCCGCGGCTGCGGGGTCAATTCCTAGGAGTTACATTGGTCCCGTGGGACGTGTTGGTGCCACCCACGGGGATGTTCGGGGGCTGTTTCGGGTTTTCACCCTCTAACGCCATGTTTTTTAGCCTAAGTCCAGAAATATGTAAATTACCATCGTATTCTCAAACCGGGTGTCCTGCGGTTGTGGGGTCAGTTCCTTCGGGTTTCATTGGTCCCGTGGGAGGTGTTGGTGCCACCCACGGGGACGTTCGGTGGCAGGTTTGAGTTCTCACCCTCTAACACCATGTTTTCCCCCCAAGTCTAGAATTTTGTAAATTACCGTTGTATTATCAAACCGGGAGTCCCGCGGCTGCGGGGTCAGTTCCTACAAGTTACATTGGTCCCGTGGGAGGTGTTGGTGCCACCCACGAGGACGTTCAGTGGCAGTTTGGAGTTCTCACACGCTAACACCATGTTTTTAAGCGTAAGTCAAGAAATATGCAAATTACCGTCGTGTTCTCGAATCGGGAGTCCCGTGGCTACGAGGTCAGTTCCTACGAGTTACATTGGTCCCGTGGTATGTCTTGGTGCCGCCCACGAGGACGTTCGGGATCTGTTTTGAGTACTCACCCTCTAACACCATGTTTTGCTTAAGTCTAGAAATATGCAAATTACCGTCGTATTCTCAAACTGGGAGTCTCGCTGCTTCGGGGTCAGTTCCTACGAGTTACATTGGTCCCGTGGGAGGTGTTGGTGCCACCCACGGGGACGTTCGGTGGCAGATTCGAGTTCTCCCCCTCTAACACCATGTTTTTAAGCCTAAGTCTAGAAATATGCAAATTATCATCGTATTCTAAAACCGAGAGTCCCGCGGCAGCGGGGTCAGTTCCTATGAGTTACATTGGTCCCGTGGGAGGTGTTGGTGCCACCGACGGGGAAGTTTGGGGGCTGTTTCGGGTTTTCACCCTCTAACGCATTGTTTTTAAGCCAAAGCCAAGAAATTTGCAAATTACCGTCGTATTCATAATCCGGGGGTCCCGCGGCTGCGGGGTCAGTTCTTACGAGTTACATTGGTCCCGTGGGAGGTGTTGGTGCCACCCATGGGGACGTTGGAGGGCTGTTTCGGGTTTTCACCCTCTAACGCCTTATTTTTAAGCCTAACTCTAGAAATATTCAAATTACCGTTGTATTCTCAAACCGGGTGTCCCACGGCTGCGGGGTCAGTTCCTACGAGTTACATTGGTCCCGTGGGAGGAGTTGGTGCCAACCAAGGGGACGTTCGGTGGAAGTTTCGAGTTCTCACCCTCTACCGCCATGTTTTTAAGCCAAAGTCTAGAAATTTTCAAATTACCGTCGTATTCTCAAATTGGCAGTCCCGCAGTTGCGGGGTCAGTTCCTATGAGTTACATTGATCCCGTGGGAGGTGTTGGTGCCACCCACGGGAACTTTCGATGGCCATTTCGAGTTCTCACCCTCTAACGCCATGTTTTTAAGCCGAAGTCTAGAAATATGAAAATTTCCATTGTATTCTCAAACCGGGAGTCCCGTGGCAGCGGGTTCAGTTCCTACGAGTTACATTGGTCCCGTGGGAGGTGTTGGTGCCACCCAGGGGGACGTTCGGTGGCAGTTTCGAGTTACATTGGTCCCGTGGAAGGTGTTGGTGCCGCCCACAAGGACGTTCGGGGGCTGTTTCGAGATCTCACCCTCTAACGCCATGTTTTGCTTAAGTCTAGAAATATGAAAATTACCGTCGTATTCTCAAACCGGGAGTCCCGAGTCTTCGGGGTCAGCTCCTACGAGTTACATTGGTCCCGTGGGAGGTGTTGGTGCCACCCACGGGTACGGTCGGTGGAAGTTTCGAGTTCTCACCCTCTTACGCCAAGTTTTTAAGCCTAAGTCTATAAATTTGCAAATTACCATCGTATTCCCAAGCTGGGAGTCCCGCGGCTGCGGGGTCAGTTCCTACGAGTTACATTGGTCCCGTGGGAGTTATTGCTGCCACCCACGGGGACGCTCGGTGGCAGTTTCGAGTTCTCACCCTCTAACGCCATGTTTTTAAACCTAAGTCTAGAAATATGCAAATTACCGTCGTATTCCAAAATCGGGAGCCCCGCGGCTGCGAGGTCAGTTCCAACGAGTTACATTGGTCCCGTGGGAGGTGTTGGTGCGACCCACGAGGACATTCGGTGGCAGTTTCGAGTTCTCACCCTCTAACGCCATGTTTTGCTAAAGTCTAGAAATATGCAAATTACCGTCCTAATCTCAAACCGGGAGTCCCGCGGCTTTGGGGTCAGTTCCTACGAGTTACACTGGTCCGGTGCGAGGTGTTGGTGCCACCCACGGGGACGTTCGGTGGCAGTTTCTAGTTCTCACCCTCTAACACCATGTTATTAAGCCTAAGTTTAGAAATATGCAAATTACCGTCATATTCTGAAACCGGGAGTCCCGCAGCTGCGGGGTCAGTTCCTACGAGTTACATTGGTCCCGTGGGAGGTGTTGGTGCCACCCACGGGGACGTTCGGGGGCTGTTTCGAGTTCTCAACCTCTAACGCCATGTTTTTAAGCCTAAGTCTAAAAATATGAAAATTACCATCGTATTCCCAAACCGGGAGTCCCGTGGCTGCGGGTTCAGTTCCTACGACTTACATTGGTCCCGTGGGAGGTGTTGGTGCCACCCACGAGGACGTTCGGGGGCTGTTTCGAGATCTCACCCTCTAACGTCATGTTTTGCTTAAGTCTAAAAATATCCAAATTACCGTCGTATTCTCAAACCGGGAGTCACGCGGCTCCTACTACTTACATTGGTCCCGTGGGAGTTGTTGGTGCCACCCACGGGGACGTTCGGTGGCAGTTTCGAGTTCTCACCCTCTAACGCCATGTTTTTAAACCTAAGTCTAGAAATATGCAAATTACCGTCGTATTCCAAAACCGGGGGCCCCGCGGCTGCGGGGTCAGTTCCAACGAGTTACATTGGTCCCGTGGGAGGTGTTGGTGCCAGCCACGAGGACATCCGGTGGCAGTTTCAAGTTCTCACCCTCTAACGCCATGTTTTTAAGCCTAAGTCTAGAAATATGTAAAGTACCGTCTTATTCTCAAATCGGGAGTCTCGCGAGTGCGGGGTCAGTTCCTACGAGTTACATTGGTCCCGTGGGAGGTGTTGGTGCCACCCATGGGGACGTTAGGGGAGTGTTTCAGGTTTTCACCCTCTAACGCCATGTTTTTAAGCCTAAGTCTAGAAATATGCAAATTACCATCGTATTCTCAAACCGGGTGTCTCGCGGCTGCGGGGTCAGTTCCTTCGAGTTTCATTGGTCCCGTGGGAGGTGTTGGTGCCACCCACGAGGACGTTCGATGGCAGGTTCCAGTTCTCAGCCACAAACGCCATGTTTTTAAGCCCAAGTATAGAAATTTGTAAATTATCATTGTATTCCCAAACCGGGAGTCCCACGGGTGCGGGGTCAGTTCCTACGAGTTACATTGGTCCCGTGGGAGGTGTTGGTGCCACCCACGGGGACGTTCGGTGGCAGTTTCGAGTTCTCACCCTATAACGCCATGTTTTTAAGCCTAATTCTAGAAATATGCAAATTAACGTCGTATTCTCAAACCGGGAGTCCCGCGGCTGCGGGGTCAGTTCCTACGAGTTACATTGGTCCCGTGGGATGTGTTGGTGCCGCCCACGAGGACGTTCGGGGGCTGTTTTGAGATCTCACCCTCTAACGCCATGTTTTGCTTAAGTCTAGAAATTAACAAATTACCGTCGTATTCTCAAACCTGCAGTCCCACAGCTTCGTGGTCAGTTCCTACGAGTTACATTGATCCCGTGGGAGGTGTTGGTACCACCCACGGGGACGTTCAGTGGCAGTTTTGAGCTCTCACCCTCTAACGCCATGTTTTTAAGACTAAGTCTAGAAATATGCAAATTACCGTCGTATTCTAAAACTGGGAGTCCCGTGGCTGCGGGGTCATTTCCTAGGAGTTATATTGGTCCCGTGGGAGGTGTTGGTGCCACCCATGGTGACGTTCGGTGGAAGTTTCAAGTTCTCACCCTCTAACGCCAAGTTTTTATGCCCAAGTTTAGAAATTTATAACTTACCGCCGTATTCTGAAATCGGGAGTCCCGCGGCTGTGGGGTTAGGTCCTACGAGTTACATTGGTCCCGTGGGAGGTGTTGGTGGCACCCATGGGGCCGTTCGGGGGCTGTTTCGGGTTTTCACCCTCTAACGCCATGTTTTTTAAGCCGAAGTCTAGAAATTAGCACATTACCGTCGTATTCTCAATCCGGAAGTCCCGCGGCTGCGGGGTCAGTTCCTACGAGTTACAATGGTCCCGTGGAAGGTGTTGGTGCCACCATGGGGACGTTCGGGGGCTGTTTCGGTTTTCACCCTCTAACCCCATGTTTTTAAGCCTAAGTCTAAAAATATGCAAATTACCGTCGTATCCTCAAATCGGGTTTCCCACGACTCTGGGGTCAGTTCCTTCGAGTTACATTGGTCCATTGGGAGTTGTTGGTGCCACCCACGGGGACGTTCGGTTGAAGTTTCGAGTTCTCACCCTCTAACGCCATGTTTTTAAACCTAAGTCTAGAAATTTGCAAATTACCGTCGTATTCTCAAATCGGGAGTCCCGCAGCTGCGGGGTCAGTTCCTACGAGTTACATTGGTCCCGTGGGAGGTGTTGGTGCCACCCACGGGGATTTTCGGTGGCCGTTTCGAGTTCTCACCCTCTAACGCCATGTTTTTAAGCCTAAGTCTAAAAATATGAAAATTACCATCGTATTCTCAAACCGGGAGTCCCGTGGCTGCGGGTTCAGTTCCTACGAGTTACATTGGTCCCGTGGGAGGTGTTGGTGCCACTCACGAGGACGTTCGGGGGCTGTTTCGAGCTCTCACCCTCTAACGCCATGTTTTGCTTAAGTCTACAAATATCCAAATTACCGTCGTATTCTCAAACCGGGAGTCCCGCGGCTCCTACTACTTACATTGGTCCCGTGGGAGTTATTGGTGCCATCCACGGGGACGTTAAGTGGCAGTTTCGAGTTACATTGGTCCCGTGGAAGGTGTTGGTGCCGCCCACAAGGGCGTTCGGGGGCTGTTTCCAGATCTCACCCTCTAACGCCATGTTTTGATTATGTCTAGAAATATGCAAATTACCGTCGTATTCTCAAACCGGGAGTCCCGCGGCTTCTACTACCTACATTGGTCCCATGGGAGGTGTTGGTGCCACCCACGGGGACGTTCGGGGGAAGTTTCGAGTTAGATTGGTCCCGTGGAAGGTGTTGGTGCCGCCCACAAGGACGTTCAGAGGCTATTTCGAGATCTCGCCCTCTAACGCCATGTTTTGCTTAAAACTAAAAATATGAAAATTACCGTCGTATTTTTAAACCGGGATTCTCGCGGCTTCGGGGTCAGTTCCTACGAGTTACATTGGTCCCGTGGGAGGTGTTGGTGCCACCCACGGGGATGGTCGGTGGCAGTTTCGAGTTCTCACCCTCTAACGCCATGTTTTTAAGCCTAAGTCTATGAATTTGCAAATTACCGTCGTATTCTCAAACCGGGACTCCCACGGCGGCGGGGTCAGTTCCTACGAGTTACATTGTTCCCGTGGGAGGTGTTGGTGCCACCCACGGGGACGTTCAATGGCAGTTTCGAGTTCTCACCCTCTAACGCCATGTTTTTAAGCCTAAGTCTAGAAATATGCAAATTACCATCGTATTCCAAAACCGGGAGCCCCGCGGCTGCGGGGTCAGTTCCTACGAGTTACATTGGTCCCGTGGGAGGTGTTGGTGCAACCCACGAGGACATTCGGTGGCATTTTTGAGTTCTCACTCTCTAACACCATGTTTTGCTTAAGTCTAGAAATATGAAAATTACAGTCCTATTCTCAAACCGAGTGTCCCGCGGCTTTGGGGTCAGTTCCTACGAGTTACACTGGTCCCGTGGGAGGTGTTAGTACCACCCACGGGGACGTTCGGTGGCAGTTTCGAGTTCTCACCCTCTACTGCCATGTTTTTAAGCCTAAGTCTAGAAATTTGTAAATTACCGTCGTATTCTCAAATCGGGAGTCTCGCGACTGCGGGGTCAGTTTACGAGTTACATTGGTCCCGTGGGAGGTGTTGGTGCCACCCATGGGGACGTTCGGAGCCTGTTTCGGGTTTTCACCCTCTAACGCCATGTTTTTAATCTAAACTCTAGAAATTTGCGAATTAACATCGTATTCTCAAACCAGGATTCCCGCGGCCTTGGGGTCAGTTCCTACGAGTTACATTGGTCCCGTGGGAGGTGTTGGTGCCACCCACGGGGACGTTCGGTGGAAGTTTCGAGTTCTCACCCTCTAACGCCATGTTTTTTAGCCTATGTCTAGAAATTTACAAATTACCATCATATTCTCAAACCGGGAGTCCCGCGGCTGGGGGGCCAGTTCCTTCGAGTTACATTGGTCCCGTGGGAGGTGTTGGTGCCACCCACGGGGACGTTCGGGGGCTGTTTCTGGTTTTCACCCTCTAACGCCATGTTTTTAAGCCGAAGTCCAGAAATTTGCAAATTACCATCGTATTCTCAAACCAGGAGTCCCGCGGCTGTGGGGTCAGTTCCTACGAGTTACATTGGTCCCGTGGGAGGTGTTGGTGCCACCCACGGGGACGTTCGGTGGCAGTTTTGAGTTCTCACCCTCTAACGCCATGTTTTTAAGCCTATGTCAAGAAATTTGCAAATTACCATCGTATTCTCAAACCGGGTGTCCTGCGGCTGCGGGGTCAGTTCCTTCGAGTTTTATTGGTCCCGTGGGAGGTGTTGTTGCCACCCACGGGGACATTCGGTGGCAGGTTCGAGTTCTCACCCTCTAACGCCATGTTTTTAAGCCCAAGTCTAGAAATTTGTAAATTACCGTTGTATTCTCTAACCGGGAGTCCCGCGGCTGTGGGGTCAGTTCCTACGAGTTACATTAGTCCCGTGGGAGGTGTTGGTGCCACCCACGGGGACGTTCAGTGGCAGTTTCGAGTTCTCACCCTATAACACCATGTTTTTAAGCCTAATTCTAGAAATATGCAAATTACCATCGTATTCTGAAACCTGGAGTCCCGCGACTGCGGGGTCAATTCCTACGAGTTACATTTATCCCGTGGGATGTGTTGGTGCCGCCCACGAGGACGTTCGGGGGATGTTTTGAGATCTCACCCTCTAACGCCATGTTTTGCTTAAGTCTAGAAATTTACAAATTACCGTGGTATTCTCAAACCAGGAGTCCCGCAGCTTCTGAGTCAGTTCCTACGATTTGCATTGATCCCGTGGGAGGTGTTGGTACCACCCACGGGGACGTTCGGCGGCAATTTTGAGTTCTCACCCTCTAATGCCATGTTTTTAAGCTTAAGTATATAAATATGCAAATTACCGTCGTATTCTAAAACCGGGAGTCCCGCGGCTGCGGGGTCATTTCCTACGAGTTATATTGGTCCGGTGGGAGGTGTTGGTGCCACCCACGGTGACGTTCGGTGGAAGTTTCAAGTTCTCACCCTCTAACGCCATGTTTTTATTCCCAAGTTTAGCAATTTACAAGTTACCGCCGTATTCTAAAACCGGAAGTACCGCGGCAGCGGGGTCAGTTCCCGCGAGTTACATTGGTCCCGTGGGAGCTGTTGGTGCCACACACGGGGATGTTCGGGGGTTGTTTTGGGTTTTCACCCTTTAACGTCATGTTTTTAAGCCGAAGTCCAGAATTTTGCAAATTACCGTCGTATTCTCAATCCGAGAGTCCCGCGGCTGCGGGGTCAGTTCCTACGAGTTACATTGGTCCCGCTGGAGGTGTTGGTGCCACCCATGGGGACGTTCGGGGGCTGTTTCGGGTTTTCACCCTCTAACGCCATATTTTTAAGCCTAAGTCTAGAAATATACAAATTACCGTCGTATTCTCAAACCGGGTTTCCCACGGCTCCGGGGTCAGTTCCTATGAGTTACATTGGTCCCTTGGGAGGTGTTGGTGCCACACACGGGGACGTTTGGTTGAAGTTTCGAGTTCTCACCCTCTAACGCCATGTTTTTAATCCTATGTCTAGAAATTTACAAATTACCGTCGTATTCTCAAATCGGGAGTCCCGCAGCTGCGGGGTCAGTTCCAACGAGTTACATTGGTCCCGTGGGAGGTGTTGGTGCCACCCACGGGGACTTTCGGTGGCCGTTTCGAGTTCTCACCCTCTAATGCCATGTTTTTAAGCCTAAGTCTAGAAATATGAAAATTACCATCTTATTCTCAAACCGGGAGTCCCGTGGCTGCGGGTTCAGTTCCTACCAGTTACATTGGTCCCGTGGGAGGTGTTGGTGCCACCCACGAGGACATTCAGGGGATGTTTCGAGATCTGACCATCTAACGCCATGTTTTGCTTAAGTCTAGAAATATCCAAATTACCGTCGTATTCTCAAACTGGGAGTCCCGCGGCTTCGGGGTCAGTTCCTACTACTTAAATTGGTCCCGTGGGAGGTGTTGGTGCCACCCACGGGGAGGTTCGGTGGCAGTTTCGAGTTACATTGGTCCCGTGGAAGGTGTTGGTGCCGCCCACAAGGACGTTCGGGGGATGTTTCGAGATATCACCCTCTAACGCCATGTTTTGCTTAAGTCTAGAAATATGAAAATTACCGTCGTATTCTCAAACCGGGAGTCCCGCGGCTTCGGGGTCAGTTCCTACGAGTTACATTGGTCCCGTGGGAGGTGTTGGTGTAACCCGCGGGGACGTTCGGTTGCAGTTTCGAGTTCTCACCCTCTAACCCCATGTTTTTAAGCCTATGTCTAGAAATATGAAAATTACCGTCCTATTCTCAAACCGGGAGTCCAGCGACTTTGGGGTCAGCTCTTACGAGTTACACTGGTCTCGTGGGAGGTGTTGGTGCCACCCACGGGGACGTTCGGTTGCAGTTTCGAGTTCTCACCCTCTAACGCCATGTTTTTAAGCCTAAGTCTACAAATTTGTAAATTACCGTCGTATTCTCAAACCGGGAGTCTCGCGACTACGGGGTCAGTTCCTACGAGTTACATTGGTCCCGTGGGAGGTGTTGGTGCCACCCATGGGGACGTTAGGGGAGTGTTTCGGGTTTTCACCCTCTAACTCCATGTTTTTTTAGCTTAAGTCTAGAAATATGAAAATTACAGTCGTATTCTCAAACCGGGAGTCCCGCGGCTGCGGGGTCAGTTCCTACGAGTTACATTGGTCCCGTGGGAGGTGTTGGTGCCACCCACGGGGACGTTCGGTTGCAGTTTCGAGTTCTCACCCTCTAACGCCATGTTTTTATGCCCAAGTCTAGAAATTTACAAATTACCGCCGTATTTTGAAACCGGGAGTCCCGCGACAGCGGGGTCAGTTCCTACGAGTTACATTGGTCCCGTGGGAGGTGTTGGTGCCACACACGGGGACGTTCGGGGGCTGTTTCGGGTTTTCACCCTCTAACGCATTGTTTTTAAGACGAAGTCTAAAAATATGAAAATTACCGTCGTATTCTCAAACCGGGAGTCCCGTGGCTTCGGGGTTAGTTCCTACGAGTTACATTGGTCCCGTGGGAGGTGTTGGTGCCACCCATGGGGACGTTCGGTGGCAGTTTCGAGTTCTCACCCTCTAACGCCATATCTTTAAGCCTAAGTCTAGAAATTTGCAAATTTCCGTTGTATTCTCAAACTGGGAGTCCCGCGGCTGCGGGGTCAATTCCTACGAGTTACATTGGTCCCGTGGGACGTGTTGGTGCCACCCACGGGGATGTTCGGGGGCTGTTTCGGGTTTTCACCCTCTAACGCCATGTTTTTTAGCCTAAGTCCAGAAATATGTAAATTACCATCGTATTCTCAAACCGGGTGTCCCGCGGTTGTGGGGTCAGTTCCTTCGGGTTTCATTGGTCCCGTGGGAGGTGTTGGTGCCACCCACGGGGACGTTCGGTGGCAGGTTTGAGTTCTCACCCTCTAACGCCATGTTTTCCCCCCCAAGTCTAGAAATATGCAAATTACCGTCCTATTCTCAAACCGAGAGTCCCGCGGCTTTGGGGTCAGTTCCTACGAGTTACATTGGTCCCGTGGGAGGTGTTGGTGCCACCCACGGGGACGTTCGGTGGCTGTTTCGAGTTCTCACGCGCTAACACCATGTTTTTAAGCGTAAGTCTAGAAATATGCAAATTACCGTCGTGTTCTCAAATCGGGAGTCCCGTGGCTGCGAGGTCAGTTCCTACGAGTTACATTGGTCCCGTGGGATGTCTTGGTGCCGCCCACGAGGACATTCGGGGGCTAGTTTGAGTTCTCACCCTCTAACACCATGTTTTGCTTAAGTCTAGAAATATACAAATTACCGTCGTATTCTCAAACCGGGAGTCTAGCAGCTTCGGGGTCAGTTCCTACGAGTTACATTGGTCCCGTGGGAGGTGTTGGTGCCACCCACGGGGACGTTCAGTGGCAGTTTCGAGTTCTCCCCCTCTAACACCATGTTTTTAAGCCTAAGTCTAGAAATATGCAAATTATCGTCGTATTCTAAAACCGGGAGTCCCGCGGCAGCGGGGTCAGTTCCTACGAGTTACATTGGTCCCGTGGGAGGTGTTGGTGCCACCCACGGGGAAGTTTGGGGGCTGTTTCGGGTTTTCACCCTCTAACGCATTGTTTTTAAGCCAAAGCCAAGAAATTTGCAAATTATCGTCGTATTCTGAATCCGGGAGTCCCGCGGCTGCGGGGTCAGTTCCTACGAGTTACATTGGTCCCGTGGGAGGTGTTGGTGCCACCCATGGGGACGTTGGAGGGCTGTTTCGGGTTTTCACCCTCTAACGCCTTGTTTTTAAGCCTAACTCTGGAAATATGCAAATTACCGTTGTATTCTCAAACCGGGTGTCCCACGGCTACGGGGTCAGTTCCTACGAGTTACATTGGTCCCGTGGGAGGAGTTGGTGCCACCCACGGGGACGTTCGGTGGAAGTTTCGAGTTCTCACCCTCTAACGCCAGGTTTTTAAGCCAAAGTCTAGAAATTTTCAAATTACCGTCGTATTTTCAAATCGGGAGTCCCGCAGCTGGAGGGAAAGTTCGTACGAGTTACATTGATCCCGTGGGAGGTGTTGGTGCCACCCACGGGAACTTTCGGTGGCCATTTCGAGTTCTCACCCTCTAACGCCATGTTTTTAAGCCGAAGTCTAGAAATATGAAAATTTCCATTGTATTCTCAAACCGGGAGTCCCGTGGCAGCGGGTTCAGTTCCTACGAGTTACATTGGTCCCGTGGGAGGTGTTGGTGCCACCCACGAGGACATTCGGGGGCTGTTTTGAGATCTCACCCTCTAACGCCATGTTTTGCTTAAGTCTAGAAATATCCAAATTACCGTCGTATTCTCAAACCGGGAGTCCCGCGGCTCCTACTACTTACATTGGTCCCGTGGGAGGTGTTGGTGCCACCCAGGGGGACGTTCGGTGGCAGTTTCGAGTTACATTGGTCCCGTGGAAGGTGTGGGTGCCGCCCACAAGGATGTTCGGGGGCTGTTTCGAGATCTCACCCTGTAACGCCATGTTTTGCTTAAGTCTAGAAATATGAAAATTACCGTCGTATTCTCAAACCGGGAGTCCCGAGTCTTCGGGGTCAGTTCATATGAGTTACATTGGTCCCGTGGGAGGTGTTGGTGCCACCCACGGGGACGGTCGGTGGAAGTTTCGAGTTCTCACCCTCTAACGCCATGTTTTTAAGCCTAAGTCTATAAATTTGCAAATTACCGTCGTATTACAAAACTGGGAGTCCCGCGGCTGCGGGGTCAGTTCCTACGAGTTACATTGGTCCCGTGGGAGTTGTTGGTGCCACCCACGGGGACGTTCGGTGGCAGTTTCGAGTTCTCACCCTCTAACGCCATGTTTTTAAACCTAAGTCTAGAAATATGCAAATTACCGTCGTATTCCAAAACCGGGAGCCCCGCGGCTGCGGGGTCAGTTCCAACGAGTTACATTGGTCCCGTGGGAGGTGTTGGTGCCACCCACGAGGACATTCGGTGGCAGTTTCGAGTTCTCACCCTCTAACGCCATGTTTTGCTAAAGTCTAGAAATATGCAAATTACCGTCCTAGTCTCAAACCGGGAGTCCCGCGGCTTTGGGGTCAGTTCCTACGAGTTACACTGGTCCCGTGCGAGGTGTTGGTGCCACCCACGGGGACGTTCAGTGGCAGTTTCTAGTTCTCACCCTCTAACACCATGTTTTTAAGCCTAAGTCTTGAAATATGCAAATTACCGTCATATTCTGAAACCGGGAGTTTCGCAGCTGTGGGGTCAGTTCCTACGAGTTACATTGGTCCCGTGGGAGGTGTTGGTGCCACCCACGGGGACGTTCGGGGGATGTTTCGAGTTCTCACCCTCTAACGCCATGTTTTTAAGCCTAAGTCTAAAAATATGAAAATTACCATCGTATTCTGAAACCGGGAGTCCCGTGGCTGCGGGTTCAGTTCCTACGACTTACATTGGTCCCGTGGGAGGTGTTGGTGCCACCCACGAGGACGTTCGGGGGCTGTTTCGAGATCTCACCCTCTAACGTCATGTTTTGCTTAAGTCTAAAAATATCCAAATTACCGTCGTATTCTCAAACCGGGAGTCACGCGGCTCCTACTACTTACATTGGTCCCGTGGGAGTTGTTGGTGCCACCCATGGGGACGTTCGGTGGCAGTTTCGAGTTCTCACCCTCTAACGCCATGTTTTTAAACCTAAGTCTAGAAATATGCAAATTACCGTCGTATTCCAAAACCGCGAACCCCGCGGCTGCGGGGTCAGTTCCAACGAGTTACATTGGTCCCGTGGGAGGTGTTGGTGCCACCCACGAGGACATTCGGTGGCAGTTTCGAGTTCTCACCCTCTAACGCCATGTTTTGCTAAAGTCTAGAAATATGCAAATTACCGTACTAATCTCAAACCGGGAGTCCCGCAGCTTTGGGGTCAGTTCCTACGAGTTACACTGGTCCCGTACGAGGTGTTGGTGCCACCCACGGGGACGTTCGGTGGCAGTTTCTAGTTCTCACCCTCTAACGCCATGTTTTTAAGCCTAAGTCTAGAAATATGTAATTACAGTCTTATTCTCAAACCGGGAGTCTCGCGAGTGCGGGGTCACTTCCTACGAGTTACATTGGTCCCGTGGGTGGTGTTGGTGCCACCCATGGGGACGTTCGGGGGCTGTTTCGGGTTTTCACCCTCTAACGCCATGTTTTTAATCTAAACTCTAGAAATTTGCAAAGTACCATCGTATTCTCAAACCGGGATTCCCGCGGCTTCGGGGTCAGTTCCTACGAGTTACATTGGTCCCGTGGGAGGTGTTGGTGCCACCCACGGGGACGTTCGGTGGCAGTTTTGAGTTCTCACCCTCTAACGCCATGTTTTTTAGCCTAAGTCTAGAAAATTTGTAAATTACCATCGTATTCTCAAACCGCGAGTCCCGTGGTTGCGGGGTCAATTCCTACGAGTTACATTGGTCCCGTGGGAGGTGTTGGTGCCACCCACGGGGACGTTCGGGGGCTATTTCAGGTTTTCACCCTCTAACGCCATGTTTTTAAGCCTAAGACTAGAAATATGCAAATTACCATCGTATTCTCAAACCGGGTGTCTCGCGGCTGCGGGGTCAGTTCCTTCGAGTTTCATTGGTCCCGTGGGAGGTGTTGGTGCCACCCACGGGGACGTTCGGTGGCAGGTTCCAGTTCTCACCCTCGAACGCCATGTTTTTAAGCCCAAGTCTAGAAATTTGTAAATTACCATTGTATTCTCAAACCGGGAGTCCTGCGGCTGCGGGGTCAATTCCTACGAGTTACATTGGTCCCGTGGGAGGTGTTGGTGCCACCCACGGGGACGTTCGGTGGCAGTTTCGAGTTCTCACCCTATAACGCCATGTTTTTAAGCCTAATTCTAGAAATATGCAAATTAACGTCGTATTCTCAAATCGGGAGTCCCGCGGCTGCGGGGTCAGTTCCTACGAGTTACATTGGTCCCGTGGGATGTGTTGGTGCCGCCCACGAGGACTGATAAGCACCCAAAACTGTCCATTTTATACCCCGAATAGTTGTATTTTAGTTGCTATTTCTCGACAATATGGGTCTTATGCGCTTAATTGTTTAATATGCAGGTTTAATGTACGTTGCGGTATTCAAACGCGTATTTCAAGGCAATTGTGCATTTTACGGAGCTAAATACCAAATTTCCTGATCCTAACCTAACCCATCCTAACCTCAACTTGTCCCTAAACCGTCACCCAAGACCCGTGTGTGTTGGTTTGTTCCCTTTTTTATTTTATTTTAATTTTTTAGATTTTTATTTAGTGTCGTTTTTTTTAGATTTTATTTTAGAATTATTTTAGAATTTTTTATGTTTTATTTCCTATTTTTATATTTTATTTCTATTTTAATTAATATAATTTTATTTTATTTTATTTCGATTTTGATTAGTTTTTAGTTTAGTCTTCTTTTATTGAGATTAGTTTTAGTAGTTTATTTTTTAGTTTATTAGATTTTATATTTTTAGGACCTTAATTTTCATTTAGACTTTTATATTTTTTATTTTATTTTTGTTTTTTTTATAGCTTAGGATTTTATTTTATTTTAATTTTAATATTTTTATTTTTTTATTATTTTTAGTTTGTTTTGTTTTTAGTTAGGTTTTATTTTTTTATTTTTAATGAGCCCTTTTATTATTTTAATTGGATCTCAAATTAGTTTTAAGCTAGGTGTGATAAAATTCTCCCCACCCCTCTATGTTGAGTATTTGCATTTTTAGCAAATACCTCAATGTAGAGGTGTGTGTTGAAAATTATCTCTTGGATGAATTTCACCCCACCCATCTATTATGAATTTTTGCATTTTTAGCAATTATTTCATAATAGATTGATGTAGTGAAATTTATCCCTTATGGGAGGTAAATTCTAACCCATTACTTTATGTTGAGATTTTGCATTTTTAGCAATTATCTCAATATAAATTAATGATCTAGAATTTATTTCTTTGGGTGAATTCTAATGTACAATTTTATAATTTTAGGATTTGCATTTTTAGCAAATCTCTTTTATTATTTAATTGGCCATTATGAATTCATCCACTATCCTTTTAATTTTTAGTTTGTAATTTTTAGTTTAGATTCAATAAATACATGAGTGAAGAATTGTAATTGAGAGATTGATGATGTAATTGAAGATTTCATGTCAATTCAAGGCTTAAATGGGTTTGATCTATTCCTCTCTTTTACTTTTAGTTTAATCATCTCATACTTTCAATTGTTTAGCTTATATTTTTTGGATGATGATTATTGAGGGCTAATCTCCCATTTATAGGATGAAATTTTGAAGCCCTCATGAGTCCAATTTCGTTAGTTTACTTTTTAGCTCAATTTTATTTACCTAATTTTTATTAGCTTTTGCATCTTAATTAGTAGTTATAAAAATTAGTATAGTTAGTTAGTTAAAATATTCCCTTGAAAAATTCATAAAAAAAATAGAAAAAGTAAAATTAGAAAAAAATATAATAAAATGCAAATTAATCTATATATATGTCCTCTCCAATTTTGTGTTTCACCCTTAGATATGGATTGACTCCCTTACTTACCTCTACACTAGTTTTGTTATAATTTTGTAGGTTCAAGGGAAATTTTGATGGATAGAGAAGTTGCAACAACGACAAAATCTACATTAGAGGCAATTTTTTCTAGTTATCAAATGGCGCCGTTGCCGGGGAAGTAAAAAAGCCTTTTTATCAAATGGCGTCGTTGCCATTCTTGGGATTGTGAAGCTCGGAGCGGATTCCATTTTGTGATTCATTTATCTTGTACTATTTTTCATTTTAGTACCATTTTTATTTTTTTAGAAGGATTGTATTAAGACTTTATTATCTTTGCTTGTATTGCGGTGCATAGGACACCATTTATTTTTCATTTAAATTTGTAATAATTCAAGACAAGCGTGATAGGGAAACCGGACAAGGTAGAGAGAGGGCGTCCAAGGCGAGGATTTAGAAGCCTCTCTACCTTGGGTCGGTAGGACTCCCACGGACGACTGAGATAGGCGTGATCTCACCACGGTCGACTCAAACTTTTCGGCACCCCACGGCCTAAAAACCGTGGGAGGTACATTTCTAAACCCTCGCGTCTCTCCTGTTAGCAAGTCAATTCTTTTGTGTGCTCTTGTGTGCTCTTATTTGATTTTATTCTCGCATTTATTTTTGAATGGTGTGATGAATTAAATTACTAAGACCTACAACCGGTCACTCACGAGAAGGGATTTCATCACCCGACTCACTCGCTTACCATTGTGTGCTACCCTAGCCATCACTAAATTTAAAATCAATCAACTAGGTAGCCCACTAGGAGAATATTTTTGCAACGGCGATCACTCATATTTCCGTGATTTTTATCGCCCGCGAACTTAATTAAAATTTGACTACCCTCTCACTAAATTTAAAGATAAAAATTGGCTATGTGCTAGTTAGGAATTTTTTCTTGACTTGTGTGTGTGTCCAATTCCATTTTTCGGTAGTCGATTTTAGTTAGTCCGTCCAATTCAAAGAGTCCATATTTTTTCCCCACCTTTTCTTCAAAAAAAAAAAAAAATCCAAAAATATTTTTCTTCCTTTATTTTTTATAAAAAATCCAAAAATATTTTTCTTTCTTTAATTTTTAAAAAATCCCAAAAATATTTTCTTTCCTTTTGAAAAAATTTCAAAAAATCAAAAAAATATATCTCACCTCATGGCCGAAGAACGTCCTTTACGGGACTACTTTGATCATTTTCCATTGACACGTGACACGTGTGAGAGTGGTCCCGAGCGATCTCTTTATGATATTCTTCATAATTTCACCTCTCTCACGAGTACCGTTGGTACTCTTGACCCATCTATGCACTCACCTCCTATTCCATCACCCTCGGTGTCAAGTGTCACTGTGCCTCCTCCCTTGTTGTGCACCCACTGTTCTAATGCCGATCACATGTCCCATGTGTGTCCATACTTGTCATATCCGTACAAACCCACCATGGAACATGTGTATCCATATGACACTGTTTCGGAACCCACCTCGGCCTACTACCCTGCTATACCTAATCCCGAGTTGTGTGAGTACCCGAGCTATTCGTGGAGGCCTGATCACCCTTCCACGCAATACAAATCCCAACCCGATGTTGTGGATCCTCACACGTTCCAACAGTCGTCATGGCAACCTTGTGCACCTACTCATGATCAATTTCCTCACTACGCACCCACTGAATTTCAACCAATTGTCCATCACGAGAGCAATCCTTTCGTGTATGATGCACTTGGCCCCACCCCACACACTTCATATGAGTATTCTCCATATACTCCCGATTATAGCGAGTTGTGTCCACCTCAACCACCACCACCACCCATCATTCCACCAACACCTTCATCCACATCCACTCTCGAAACCCTCTTGCAAAAGTTCATACTTGAGCAAGAGCAAGCCATTCAAACTCAAGCTCTCCAAAGGCTTGAACAACAATTAAATGAATTGGAGTGTGCGCGAGAGTTGGATATTCCCATGACCCCACCCATCGTTGCCACCGAGTGTGACGATGATGTGTCCCCTTGTGACACAGAATTTGAGTGTGACCAACCCTACCACCCCGAGAATCTTGAAGTTGAGACCATTCCATGGTCCGGGTCCCAAGTCGACAATTGTGTTGACTTACCTTTCGATAGTGAGCCTGATCAAATCCCACCATGTCCAAATGAACCCCACCTTGAGGTTCCCACTCCCGAGATATCCCAAAACATGCCCGAGCCTTTACCTTATGCCCCAATTGCCTATGTCTCTGACATGACCATATCTTTTAGGTTCGCTCCGGCTACGAGTGCTCACCATTTTCCCGAGATAGAATCCGTGATAGTTCATAACTATTCGGATCTGGATGATGTCCCACCATGCATGGCTCCCGTTGAGCCCGATTTTTCTATCGATTCCTCTATCTTAGAGATTGGTGCCTCGTCTTACCCACCCACCCCATTTACCGATGCTACTATTATGGAGCAGTTGATCACTCCATCTTTAGAAACCACACTCCCTTATGAGTATTCCTTTACTCCTCCCAATGAGTGTGTGTCTCCCATGCTTGAGTTGGATCATCTTCCTCCACCGTTTATCCCACCCGACCCACCCATTATCATTTCCACCCCACTACCTGGTTTGGATCTTGATTTTTCACATTTCCAGTTTCCATCTACATTTTTAGATCCTCACCTAAAACCATCCACCATCTACGAGAGTATATTTTATTCTACTCTCCACCGTGACATCGAGCTTGTTCCTCCATGCACACCACTCTTTTGCGGTGTTGATTTTTCTTCTCAATAACTCCCTGGTGTGTCACGGCGCGACCATTATCATCTCCCATTCATAGAACGGTCGTGTGATTTTTATGAGCCCCACCCCATTCCACTTACCAAACCCTTTTGCCTTCCCATACAACTTGAGCACCATTCTTATAGGGCTCTCGTTGCCCTCACATTTACGCTCAACAAGGCCCGTGATCGATACCTATTCACCCTCACCCTTACCTTAATACCCACCCGCCCTTGGTCCACCGATGCTTTGCATCGTGTGATGCACTTCGCCATACAAGTGCATTGACCACTTTTAGCCTGTTTTCCAGCAAGACTGATGCTTCAGTCTTGTTTGGGGGTGATTCTCATCATCCGATTTTTCTGCCACCCTGTACTTTCATAGATCTTATCTTTAGGGTGAGAATGGTTCGGTCTGGCTGAAGACGTTAAACTTAGCGCTACCGGGAGGCAGCCCGCGTTTCTTGTACTAGTCTCATCCTGTTTAGGGGTGGTGTTTCACATCACCCTATGCTTTATCATGCTTATAGACTTGTACATCTTTTATTCAGGTTTATTCTTGGATTCACATGTCCACTTCATTAGCGGTTGATTCTGGTAATCTCTTTCCTACCTCATGCTCTCAATTTTAAAAATCATTTTACTTAACATCGAGGACGATGTTCCTTTTTGTTTGGGGGTGGGGAATTTTATCAAAATCGTGCCTCTTTTGAAAAATTTTGAATTTTTGAACCTGATTTTTAAAAATTTTGTGCAGTTTCTTTCATCTCACTCATTGATGTGAATTTTCAATAATCCATCTTTCTAAGTCTAGGAATCAAGCTAGAGATTATCTTTTATAAATAGCTTATGTAATACATAACAAGGCATTTTGCACCATGAATTTCTAGACTCAACAAAATTTGCGCACTTATCACGTCATTACGTTTAGAGTTGAGGAGTACTACAATTCTAAAGAGAACCTTAAGGATCACTAGTAGAGACTTTAGCTTGTGAGATTTGTGTCTTTCACCCTTTCAGAGTGTTTTACGCAATCTCCGAGTCACAAGTTGATTCAACTTCTTTTGGGTCCGCACTTAATTGTTGTATGATCTCATTTTCTTTCATAAAAATTTGGCTTGATCACTGAGAATGACATCTTTTTCGAGTTGTAAGAAACACGTGTCTTGAAATTTGTCCCGAATACTAGATTTTCATCCATACACCTACCACTTTCCCATTTTGAATCCATTTTCATCCATTCACTTCACCCATTATATTCCCATGTTCTTCCAAATTCCCACATATTTCCCCACACACCCACCTATCACCTCCATTCATATATCATCCATCATTTTCAAATAAAAGAGTGTGATTTCAAATGTAAATGTCTTCATTGTTGGTTTGAAAAGTGAGAGAAAAACAAAAAAAAAAAAGAGAAAAAAAAGAAAAAGAGAAACATAAAAATAGCAAAAATAGAAAAAGAAAAGAAAAAGAAAAATAGAGAGAGAAAAGAAAAGAAAAAGAGAGTTTGTAGTTAGTTGTAAAATAAAGACATTTTTTATCCTAAAGTGTATACACTCTTCTTTCGCATCCATTTTTCATCCATTTCACATCGCATATCCACCACCCATCCATCCATCATATCATCATCTCATCCTATCATACCACACCTTATACCATCCATCCCATTTCATTTACCCCCTCACCCATATACATACATATTCCCCTAGGTGTTCGGGCAAATGAAAGTCGACGTGGTGAATAACTCGACGTTCTCACTATAGTGGTTAGCATTCTTTCATGAGATCAATTTTCTTTCATATTGTTCGTTCTTTCTTATACGTGTGTGAGACGTTTGAACTTGCTTACATTTACTCACCTCCTCACACACAAGAGCGATACACTGACCCATATCTCGAGAGTTCGTTTGAGAGAGATATATCCGTGAGATTTGAAGTTGAAGCGTTGATTCCGACAAGGCAATCTGCGAATTACTCTTGTGATACTCGACCCGTTTTGACTGATTCACACTACACACGTTGAGTTCTAGGAAGGATGTGCCTTGAGTATTTACTTAGCTAAATTTTTATGCACATTCTAGCTTGTATTTCTGAAATCATTTATCTTGTGATGGATTGTGCGATTATTCTATGTCTAATAAGAGATTGACTGCCCTTCAATAAATTTTTGCAAATAAGAATTTTGTGGGTATATTCCCTGCAAACCCTCACGAGACACAACTCGTCCTGTAGGGCAACCTATAGGTTTAAAGGCTTGTTGCACATGCTAAGTGCAATCGCAAGTGCCCGCGAAAGTGGTACACTTTTGGTTTCTTATCTTTCTCTTTCTCTTTATCTTATTGCTCGAGGACTAGCAACGCTCTGTTTGGGGGTGGTGTGATAAGCACCCAAAACTGTACATTTTATACCCTGAATAGTTGTATTTTAGTTGCTATTTCTCGCAATATGGGTCTTATGTGCTTAATTGTTTAATATGCAGGTTTAATGTACGTTGCGGTATTCAAACGCGTATTTCAAGGCAATTGTGCATTTTACGGAGCTAAATACCAAATTTCCTGATCCTAACCTAACCCATCCTAACCTCAACTTGTCCCTAAACCGTCACCCAAGACCCGTGTGTGTTGGTTTGTTCCCTTTTTTATTTTATTTTAATTTTTTAGATTTTTATTTAGTGTCGTTTTTTTTAGATTTTATTTTAGAATTATTTTAGAATTTTTTAGGTTTTATTTCCTATTTTTATATTTTATTTCTATTTTAATTAATATAATTTTATTTTATTTTATTAAGTTTTTAGTTTTAGTTTTTATTTTATTTTATTTTATTAGGATTAGTTTTTAGGAATTTAGTTTTATTAGATTTTATTTTTTAGGACTTTAGTTTTAAGTTTAATAGATTTACATTTTTCTTTTCAGTTTTAATTTTTTTATTTTGAGTCTTTATTCTATAGGAATTTAATTTTTTGATTTTTAGTTTTTATAAGTTTTATTTGATTACTTAGATTTTATTTTTATTTTTTTAGTTTTATTTTATTAGGATCCAAACTAATACACACACACACACTTAATACCCATTAAACTCCCCTCACCCTCACCCCTACTTCCTACACCCTCACCACACTCTAACCCCCCTCTCTTCATCTTCAACCTCAAACCCATCACCCTCTCTCTCCTCCATTAACAAAAACAAACCTTCCCTCTCACCCATCATCAAAACCCACCATTAACACACTACCATCACCATCTCTCTAGCACCCATCCCTACCAAAGTCCCCACCTGCCCATCTCCGGTAAACTCGCCGGCGTAACCCCCTTATCCGACCCCTTCTCCCTCATCCAGCGCCGGCCTGCCATTCCCGAATCCGGCGACGCAGATCTCCATCTTCGGACTCTCTCTCTCCCCTCCGATCCAACCGCCCTGACCCCAACTCCGGCGGTCTGTCACCTCCGACCCGTGGGCCGCGAAATCCCGACGTTAACCACCATCTCCGGCGCCGTCCCACACCAGCGCTCCGGCCAGTCGCGCCCCCTCTCTCTCCACCTCCACGCCCCTCCAGCGTCCCTCAATCCAACGCCGACACCTGAAAACCGCTGGACCTTCAGCCAGCCCAATCCGCTGGACCCGGCTGTACCTTCTCCGACCCACTGAGAAACCCGAGACCTCAACCCACAAACCCATTTGCAAGACCCACTTTGCCATTTCCCATTTCCCATATTCCCAAGCCAAGCCACGAACATCACCTGCTAAATGTCCCAAACCAAAAATAATCACTACATGTCTTACTATTCCCATGTGCCAATAAACCCACTTAAACCTTTCTCCCAATTTTACCCATAATACTCCCTAACTAACCACCCAAAACCAAATCTCACAATTACCCCTCAACCCAAAACAAATTTTTTCCAAATATCCTATCTCACACCCCCATGCACATGTGACCTCACCCATTTCTACATGCTCTCCCTACCTTTTTACCATTATGCCCCTTTGCTCCATTGCATATAAAATGAAGAGGAAGACTCATTTGAAAAATGAATTCTAGATTGTAGAGAGGAATTTTAGAGAGAAAATTAGGTAGAGAAAAACACCCTTGTAAATAGTTTTTCATTTTTTTATTTTTAGATTATTGTGAGTGTAAATATTGTAAGAGAGTTAATTGAGTGAATATTTTAATTTCAAATCATTTGGATGCTCAATTAAGTGGTGTATGCTTCAATTTCAAGGATTGGAGTTCAACATAATCAAAGAGATTTGGTTTGATTGTTCTCTTCCCTTCTTTTATTATTTTATGCCTTTGAATATTAATTTGTCATATTTTATACCATGTTAGGCTAAAACCCCTTTCAAGGGGTGGGGTGAAACCCTTATTTGATATTATTTTAGTTTAATTAGTTTGCTTAATTGAAATATCCATTTGAATGTTAATTTTGATCCCTCACCCTTAGATTTACGCCTCGAGAGAGGGTAAATGATTTTCGAGAGAAAATCGAAATTCTAGTGATAATACCCATTTTAGATTCGAACTAGAGATAGGGGTTTCTTAAGTGGGGTATTATCACTTGAATTTCAATTCTAAATTTAATTTCTAAGATTGACATAAATTCTAATTGATCGATCCTAGCGGGTGATTAATTAAAAGGAGTGTAGATCTAATTTTATAGAGTTGTGGGGTGTTAAACTTAACTTTCTAAAAGATTACTATTCTAATTACACTTGCAACGAGAGTTGATTTGTAATTTTAATATTAATTTGGGAGAATTCAAATAATTAAATTAATTAATTAGAATAACTAAAATTTGTGGTGTAATCCCACTCCTTGATTGTTCTCACAACTATTTACCTCACTTTATCTTTTATTTTAGTGTTAGACCTTATTTTTTTATTTTAGTCATTTTCTAGTTAGTTATTTTCATTTAGTTTATTTTAGTTTAGAACTCACCTCACCATATTGTTTTAATATTGAAAAAGCTAAAAAAAATTAGAAAAGTGAAAAAGCACAAAAAGAAAATAAATAGTGAATTACATTTGAATTTGTTCCATTTGCTTTACTCCCTAGAAAGTGGATTAATACCCTTACTTACCTCTACACTTGAGTTTATTATTATTTGTAGGTATTTGAGGTTTTGACTAACTTGGCTTTCAACAACGACACTACACGCAAAGTCTAGTTATCAAATGCCATGTTTTAATACGTTCGGGGGCTGTTTTGAGATCTCACCCTCTAACGCCATGTTTTTCTTAAGTCTATAAATTAACAAATTACCGTCGTATTCTCAAACCAGGAGTCCCGTAGCTTCGTGGTCAGTTCCTACGAGTTACATTGATCCCGTGGGAGGTGTTGGTACCACCCACGGGGACGTTCAGTGGCAGTTTTGAGTTCTCACCCTCTAACGCCATGTTTTTAAGCCAAAGTCTAGAAATATGCAAATTACCGTCGTATTCTAAAACTGGGAGTCCCGCGGCTGCGGGGTCATTTCCTACGAGTTATATTGGTCCCGTGGGAGGTGTTGGTGCCACCCATGGTGACGTTCGGTGGAAGTTTCAAGTTCTCACCCTCTAACGCCAAGTTTTTATGCCCAAGTCTAGAAATTTACAAATTACCGCCGTATTCTGAAACCGGGAGTCCCGCGGCTGTGGGGTTAGGTCCTACGAGTTACATTGGTCCCGTGGGAGGTGTTGGTGCCACCCATGGGGCCGTCGGGGGCTGTTTCGGGTTTTCACCCTCTAACGCCATGTTTTTTAAGCCGAAGTCTAGAAATTTGTACATTACCGTCGTATTCTCAATCCGGAAGTCCCGCGGCTGCGGGGTCAGTTCCTACGAGTTACAATGGTCCCGTGGAAGGTGTTGGTGCCACCATCGGGACGTTCGGGGGCTGTTTCGGTTTTCACCCTCTAACCCCATGTTTTTAAGCCTAAGTCTAAAAATATGCAAATTACCGTCGTATTCTCAAATCGGGTTTCCCACGACTCCGGGGTCAGTTCCTTCGAGTTACATTGGTCCCTTGGGAGGTGTTGGTGCCACCCACGGGGACGTTGGGTTGAAGTTTCGAGTTCTCACCCTCTAACGCCATGTTTTTAAAAAAAAGTCTAGAAATTTGCAAATTACCGTCGTATTCTCAAATCGGGAGTCCCGCAGTTGCGGGGTCTGTTCCTACGAGTTACATTGGTCCCGTGGGAGGTGTTGGTGACACCCACGGGGACTTTCGGTGGCCGTTTCGAGTTCTCACCCTCTAACGCCATGTTTTTAAGCCTAAGTCTAAAAATATGAAAATTACCATCGTATTCTCAAACCGGGAGTCCCGTGGCTGCGGGTTCAGTTCCTACGAGTTACATTGGTCCCGTGGGAGGTGTTGGTGCCACCCACGAGGACGTTCGGGGGCTGTTTTGAGCTCTCACCCTCTAACGCCATGTTTTGCTTAAGTTTAGAAATATCCAAATTACCGTCGTATTCTCAAACCGGTAGTCCCGCGGCTCCTACTACTTACATTGGTCCCGTGGGAGTTGTTGGTGCCATCCACGGGGACGTTCGGTGGACGTTTCGAGTTACATTGGTCCCGTGGAAGGTGTTGGTGCCGCCCACAAGGACGTTCGGGGGCTGTTTCCAGATCTCACCCTCTAACGCCATGTTTTGCTTATGTCTAGAAATATGCAAATTACCGTCGTATTCTCAAACCGGGAGTCCCGCGGCTTCTACTACTTACATTGGTCCCGTGGGAGGTGTTGGTGCCACCCACGGGGACGTTCGGGGGAAGTTTCGAGTTACATTGGTCCCGTGGAAGGTGTTGGTGCCGCCCACGGGGACGTTCAGTGGCAGTTTTGAGTTCTCACCCTCTAACGCCATGTTTTTAAGCCAAAGTCTAGAAATATGCAAATGACCGTCGTATTCTAAAACTGGGAGTCCCGCGGCTGCGGGGTCATTTCCTACGAGTTATATTGGTCCCGTGGGAGGTGTTGGTGCCACCCATGGTGACGTTCGGTGGAAGTTTCAAGTTCTCACCCTCTAACGCCAAGTTTTTATGCCCAAGTCTAGAAATTTACAAATTACCGCCGTATTCTGAAACCGGGAGTCCCACGGCTGTGGGGTTAGGTCCTACGAGTTACATTGGTCCCGTGGGAGGTGTTGGTGCCACCCATGGGGCCGTCGGGGGCTGTTTCGGGTTTTCACCCTCTAACGCCATGTTTTTTAAGCCGAAGTCTAGAAATTTGCACATTACCGTCGTATTCTCAATCCGGAAGTCCCGCGGCTGCGGGGTCAGTTCCTACGAGTTACAATGGTCCCGTGGAAGGTGTTGGTGCCACCATGGGGACGTTCGGGGGCTGTTTCGGTTTTCACCCTCTAACCCCATGTTTTTAAGCCTAAGTCTAAAAATATGCAAATTACCGTCGTATTCTCAAATCGGGTTTCCCACGACTCCGGGGTCAGTTCCTTCGAGTTACATCGGTCCCTTGGGAGGTGTTGGTGCCACCCACGGGGACGTTCGGTTGAAGTTTCGAGTTCTCACCCTCTAACGCCATGTTTTTAAACCTAAGTGTAGAAATTTGCAAATTACCGTCGTATTCTCAAATCGGGAGTCCCGCAGCTGCGGGGTCAGTTCCTACGAGTTACATTGTTCCCGTGGAAGGTGTTGGTGCCGCCCACGGGGACGTTCAGTGGCAGTTTTGAGTTCTCACCCTCTAACGCCATGTTTTTAAGCCAAAGTCTAGAAATATGCAAATTACCGTCGTATTCTAAAACTGGGAGTCCCGCGGCTGCGGGGTCATTTCCTACGAGTTATATTGGTCCCGTGGGAGGTGTTGGTGCCACCCATGGTGACGTTCGGTGGAAGTTTCGAGTTCTCACCCTCTAACGCCAAGTTTTTATGCCCAAGTCTAGAAATTTACAAATTACCGCCGTATTCTGAAACCGGGAGTCCCGCGGCTGTGGGGTTAGGTCCTACGAGTTACATTGGTCCCGTGGGAGGTGTTGGTGCCACCGATGGGGCCGTCGGGGGCTGTTTCGGGTTTTCACCCTCTAACGCCATGTTTTTTAAGCCGAAGTCTAGAAATTTGTACATTACCGTCGTATTCTCAATCCGCAAGTCCCGCGGCTGCGGGGTCAGTTCCTACGAGTTACAATGGTCCCGTGGAAGGTGTTGGTGCCACCATGGGGACGTTCGGGGGCTGTTTCGGTTTTCACCCTCTAACCCCATGTTTTTAAGACTAAGTCTAAAAATATGCAAATTACCGTCGTATTCTCAAATCGGGTTTCCCACGACTCCGGGGTCAGTTCCTTCGAGTTACATTGGTCCCTTGGGAGGTGTTGGTGCCACCCACGGGGACGTTGGGTTGAAGTTTCGAGTTCTCACCCTCTAACGCCATGTTTTTAAAACAAAGTCTAGAAATTTGCAAATTAGCGTCGTATTCTCAAATCGGGAGTCCCGCAGTTGCGGGGTCTGTTCCTACGAGTTACATTGGTCCCGTGGGAGGTGTTGGTGACACCCACGGGGACTTTCGGTGGCCGTTTCGAGTTCTCACCCTCTAACGCCATGTTTTTAAGCCTAAGTCTAAAAATATGAAAATTACCATCGTATTCTCAAACCGGGAGTCCCGTGGCTGCGGGTTCAGTTCCTACGAGTTACATTGGTCCCGTGGGAGGTGTTGGTGCCACCCACGAGGACGTTCGGGGGCTGTTTTGATCTCTCACCCTCTAACGCCATGTTTTGCTTAAGTTTAGAAATATCCAAATTACCGTCGTATTCTCAAACCGGTAGTCCCGCGGCTCCTACTACTTACATTGGTCCCGTGGGAGTTGTTGGTGCCATCCACGGGGACGTTCGGTGGACGTTTCGAGTTACATTGGTCCCGTGGAAGGTGTTGGTGCCGCCCACAAGGACGTTCGGGGGCTGTTTCCAGATCTCACCCTCTAACGCCATGTTTTGCTTATGTCTAGAAATATGCAAATTACCGTCGTATTCTCAAACCGGGAGTCCCGCGGCTTCTACTACTTACATTGGTCCCGTGGGAGGTGTTGGTGCCACCCACGGGGACGTTCGGGGGAAGTTTCGAGTTACATTGGTCCCGTGGAAGGTGTTGGTGCCGCCCACGGGGACGTTCAGTGGCAGTTTTGAGTTCTCACCCTCTAACGCCATGTTTTTAAGACAAAGTCTAGAAATATGCAAATGACCGTCGTATTCTAAAACTGGGAGTCCCGCGGCTGCGGGGTCATTTCCTACGAGTTATATTGGTCCCGTGGGAGGTGTTGGTGCCACCCATGGTGACGTTCGGTGGAAGTTTCAAGTTCTCACCCTCTAACGCCAAGTTTTTATGCCCAAGTCTAGAAATTTACAAATTACCGCCGTATTCTGAAACCGGGAGTCCCACGGCTGTGGGGTTAGGTCCTACGAGTTACATTGGTCCCGTGGGAGGTGTTGGTGCCACCCATGGGGCCGTCGGGGGCTGTTTCGGGTTTTCACCCTCTAACGCCATGTTTTTTAAGCCGAAGTCTAGAAATTTGCACATTACCGTCGTATTCTCAATCCGGAAGTCCCGCGGCTGCGGGGTCAGTTCCTACGAGTTACAATGGTCCCGTGGAAGGTGTTGGTGCCACCATGGGGACGTTCGGGGGCTGTTTCGGTTTTCACCCTCTAACCCCATGTTTTTAAGCCTAAGTCTAAAAATATGCAAATTACCGTCGTATTCTCAAATCGGGTTTCCCACGACTCCGGGGTCAGTTCCTTCGAGTTACATCGGTCCCTTGGGAGGTGTTGGTGCCACCCACGGGGACGTTCGGTTGAAGTTTCGAGTTCTCACCCTCTAACGCCATGTTTTTAAACCTAAGTGTAGAAATTTGCAAATTACTGTCGTATTCTCAAATCGGGAGTCCCGCAGCTGCGGGGTCAGTTCCTACGAGTTACATTGGTCCCGTGGGAGGTGTTGGTGCCACCCACGGGGACTTTCGGTGGCCGTTTCGAGTTCTCACCCTCTAACGCCATGTTTTTAAGCCTAAGTCTAAAAATATGAAAATTACCATCGTATTCTCAAACCGGGAGTCCCGTGGCTGCGGGTTCAGTTCCTACGAGTTACATTGGTCCCGTGGGAGGTGTTGGTGCCACCCACGAGGACGTTCGGGGGCTGTTTCGAGCTCTCACCCTCTAACGCCATGTTTTGCTTAAGTCTAAAAATATCCAAATTACCGTCGTATTCTCAAACCAGGAGTCCCGCGGCTGTGGGGTTAGGTCCTACGAGTTACATTGGTCCCGTGGGAGGTGTTGGTGCCACCCATGGGGCCGTCGGGGGCTGTTTCGGGTTTTCACCCTCTAACGCCATGTTTTTTAAGCCGAAGTCTAGAAATTTGTACATTACCGTCGTATTCTCAATCCGGAAGTCCCGCGGCTGCGGGGTCAGTTCCTACGAGTTACAATGGTCCCGTGGAAGGTGTTGGTGCCACCATGGGGACGTTCGGGGGCTGTTTCGGTTTTCACCCTCTAACCCCATGTTTTTAAGCCTAAGTCTAAAAATATGCAAATTACCGTCGTATTCTCAAATCGGGTTTCCCACGACTCCGGGGTCAGTTCCTTCGAGTTACATTGGTCCCTTGGGAGGTGTTGGTGCCACCCACGGGGACGTTGGGTTGAAGTTTCGAGTTCTCACCCTCTAACGCCATGTTTTTAAAACAAAGTCTAGAAATTTGCAAATTACCGTCGTATTCTCAAATCGGGAGTCCCGCAGTTGCGGGGTCTGTTCCTACGAGTTACATTGGTCCCGTGGGAGGTGTTGGTGACACCCACGGGGACTTTCGGTGGCCGTTTCGAGTTCTCACCCTCTAAGGCCATGTTTTTAAGCCTAAGTCTAAAAATATGAAAATTACCATCGTATTCTCAAACCGGGAGTCCCGTGGCTGCGGGTTCAGTTCCTACGAGTTACATTGGTCCCGTGGGAGGTGTTGGTGCCACCCACGAGGACGTTCGGGGGCTGTTTTGAGCTCTCACCCTCTAACGCCATGTTTTGCTTAAGTTTAGAAATATCCAAATTACCGTCGTATTCTCAAACCGGTAGTCCCGCGGCTCCTACTACTTACATTGGTCCCGTGGGAGTTGTTGGTGCCATCCACGGGGACGTTCGGTGGACGTTTCGAGTTACATTGGTCCCGTGGAAGGTGTTGGTGCCGCCCACAAGGACGTTCGGGGGCTGTTTCCAGATCTCACCCTCTAACGCCATGTTTTGCTTATGTCTAGAAATATGCAAATTACCGTCGTATTCTCAAACCGGGAGTCCCGCGGCTTCTACTACTTACATTGGTCCCGTGGGAGGTGTTGGTGCCACCCACGGGGACGTTCGGGGGAAGTTTCGAGTTACATTGGTCCCGTGGAAGGTGTTGGTGCCGCCCACGGGGACGTTCAGTGGCAGTTTTGAGTTCTCACCCTCTAACGCCATGTTTTTAAGCCAAAGTCTAGAAATATGCAAATGACCGTCGTATTCTAAAACTGGGAGTCCCGCGGCTGCGGGGTCATTTCCTACGAGTTATATTGGTCCCGTGGGAGGTGTTGGTGCCACCCATGGTGACGTTCGGTGGAAGTTTCAAGTTCTCACCCTCTAACGCCAAGTTTTTATGCCCAAGTCTAGAAATTTACAAATTACCGCCGTATTCTGAAACCGGGAGTCCCACGGCTGTGGGGTTAGGTCCTACGAGTTACATTGGTCCCGTGGGAGGTGTTGGTGCCACCCATGGGGCCGTCGGGGGCTGTTTCGGGTTTTCACCCTCTAACGCCATGTTTTTTAAGCCGAAGTCTAGAAATTTGCACATTACCGTCGTATTCTCAATCCGGAAGTCCCGCGGCTGCGGAGTCAGTTCCTACGAGTTACAATGGTCCCGTGGAAGGTGTTGGTGCCACCATGGGGACGTTCGGGGGCTGTTTCGGTTTTCACCCTCTAACCCCATGTTTTTAAGCCTAAGTCTAAAAATATGCAAATTACCGTCGTATTCTCAAATCGGGTTTCCCACGACTCCGGGGTCAGTTCCTTCGAGTTACATTGGTCCCTTGGGAGGTGTTGGTGCCACCCACGGGGACGTTCGGTTGAAGTTTCGAGTTCTCACCCTCTAACGCCATATTTTTAAACCTAAGTGTAGAAATTTGCAAATTACCGTCGTATTCTCAAATCGGGAGTCCCGCAGCTGCGGGGTCAGTTCCTACGAGTTACATTGGTCCCGTGGGAGGTGTTGGTGCCACCCACGGGGACTTTCGGTGGCCGTTTCGAGTTCTCACCCTCTAACGCCATGTTTTTAAGCCTAAGTCTAAAAATATGAAAATTACCATCGTATTCTCAAACCGGGAGTCCCGTGGCTGCGGGTTCAGTTCCTACGAGTTACATTGGTCCCGTGGAAGGTGTTGGTGCCACCCACGAGGACGTTCGGGGGCTGTTTCGAGCTCTCACCCTCTAACGCCATGTTTTGCTTAAGTCTAGAAATATCCAAATTACCGTCGTATTCTCAAACCGGGAGTCCCGCGGCTCCTACTACTTACATTGGTCCCGTGGGAGTTGTTGGTGCCATCCACGGGGACGTTCGGTGGACGTTTCGAGTTACATTGGTCCCGTGGAAGGTGTTGGTGCCGCCCACAAGGACGTTCGGGGGCTGTTTCCAGATCTCACCCTCTAACGCCAAGTTTTGCTTATGTCTAGAAATATGCAAATTACCGTCGTATTCTCAAACCGGGAGTTCCGCGGCTTCTACTACTTACATTGGTCCCGTGGGAGGTGTTGGTGCCACCAACGGGGACGTTCGGGGGAAGTTTCGAGTTACATTGTTCCCGTGGAAGGTGTTGGTGCCGCCCACGGGGACGTTCAGTGGCAGTTTTGAGTTCTCACCCTCTAACGCCATGTTTTTAAGCCAAAGTCTAGAAATATGCAAATTACCGTCGTATTCTAAAACTGGGAGTCCCGCGGCTGCGGGGTCATTTCCTACGAGTTATATTGGTCCCGTGGGAGGTGTTGGTGCCACCCATGGTGACGTTCGGTGGAAGTTTCAAGTTCTCACCCTCTAACGCCAATTTTTTATGCCCAAGTCTAGAAATTTACAAATTACCGCCGTATTCTGAAAGCGGGAGTCCCACGGCTGTGGGGTTAGGTCCTACGAGTTACATTGGTCCCGTGGGAGGTGTTGGTGCCACCCATGGGGCCGTCGGGGGCTGTTTCGGGTTTTCACCCTCTAACGCCATGTTTTTTAAGCCGAAGTCTTGATATTTGCACATTACCATCGTATTCTCAATCCGGAAGTCCCGCGGCCGCGGGGTCAGTTCCTACGAGTTACAATGGTCCCGTGGAAGGTGTTGGTGCCACCATGGGGACGTTCGGGGGCTGTTTCGGTTTTCACCCTCTAACCCCATGTTTTTAAGCCTAAGTCTAAAAATATGCAAATTACCGTCATATTCTCAAATCGGGTTTCCCACGACTCCGGGGTCAGTTCCTTCGAGTTACATTGGTCCCTTGGGAGGTGTTGGTGCCACCCACGGGGACGTTCGGTTGAAGTTTCGAGTTCTCACCCTCTAACGCCATGTTTTTAAACCTAAGTCTAGAAATTTACAAATTACCGTCGTATTCTCAAATCGGGAGTCCCGCAGCTGCGGGGTCAGTTCCTACGAGTTACATTATTCCCGTGGGAGGTGTTGGTACCTCCCACGGGGACGTTTGGGGGCTGTTTCGGGTTTTCACCCTCTAACGCATTATTTTTAAGCCGAAGTCTAGAAATTTGCAAATTACCGTCGGATTCTCAAATCGGGAGTCCCTCAGCTGCGGGGTCAGTTCCTACGAGTTACATTGGTCCCGTGGGAGGTGTTGGTGCCACCCACGGGGACTTTCGGTGGCCGTTTCGAGTTTTCACCCTCTAACGCCATGTTTTTAAGCCTAAGTCTAGAAATATGCAAATTACCATCGTATTCTCAATCTGGGAGTCCCGCGGCTGCGGGGTCATTTCCTACGAGTTACATTGGTACCGTGGGAGGTGTTGGCACCACCCATGGGGACGTTCGGGGGCTGTTTCGGGTTTTCACCCTCTAACACCATGTTTTTAAGCCTAAGTCTAGAAATTTGCAAATTACCGTCGTATTCTCAAACCGGGAGTCCCGCAGCTGCGGGGTCAGTTCCTACGAGTTACATTGGTCCCGTGGGAGGTGTTGGTGCCACCCACGGGGACTTTCGGTGGCCGTTTCGAGTTCTCACCCTCTAACGCCATGTTTTTAAGCCTAAGTCTAAAAATATGAAAATTACCATCGTATTCTCAAACCGGGAGTCCCGTGGCTGCGGGTTCAGTTCCTACGAGTTACATTGGTCCCGTGGGAGGTGTTGGTGCCACCCACGAGGACGTTCGGGGGCTGTTTCGAGCTCTCAACCTCTAACGCCATGTTTTGCTTAAGTCTAGAAATATCCAAATTACCGTCGTATTCTCAAACCGGGAGTCCCGCGGCTCCTACTACTTACATTGGTCCCGTGGGAGTTGTTGGTGCCATCCACGGGGACGTTCGGTGGACGTTTCGAGTTACATTGGTCCCGGGGAAGGTGTTGGTGCCGCCCACAAGGACGTTCGGGGGCTGTTTCCAGATCTCACCCTCTAACGCCGTGTTTTGCTTATGTCTAGAAATATGCAAATTACCGTCGTATTCTCAAACCGGGAGTCCCGCGGCTTCTACTACTTACATTGGTCCCGTGGGAGGTGTTGGTGCCACCCACGGGGACGTTCGGGGGAAGTTTCGAGTTACATTGGTCCCGTGGAAGGTGTTGGTGCCGCCCACAAGGACGTTCAGAGGCTATTTCGAGATCTCACCCTCTAACGCCATGTTTTGCTTAAAACTAGAAATATGAAAATTACCGTCGTATTTTCAAACCGGGATTCTCGCGACTTTGGGGTCAGTTTCTACGAGTTACATTGGTCCCGTGGGAGGTGTTGGTGCCACCCACGGGGACGGTCGGTGGCAGTTTTGAGTTCTCACCCTCTAACGCCATGTTTTTATGCCTAAGTCTATAAATTTCAAATTACCGTCGTATTCTCAAACCGGGACTCCCGCGGCTGCGGGGTCAGTTCCTACGAGTTACATTGGTCCCGTGGGAGGTGTTGGTTCCACCCACGAGGACGTTCGATGGCAGTTTAGATTTCTCACCCTTTAACTCCAAGTTTTTAAGCCTAAGTCTAGAAATATGCAAATTACCGTCGTATTACCAAACCGGGAGTCCCGCGGCTGCGGAGTCAGTTCCTACATGTTACATTGATCCCGTGGGAGGTGTTGGTGCCACCCACGGGGTCGTTCGGAGGATGTTTCGAGTTTTCACCCTCTAACGCCATGTTTTTATGCCGAAGTCTAGAAATTTGGAAATTATCGTTGAATTCTCAAACCGGGATTCCCGCGGCTGCGGGGTCAGTTCCTACGAGTTATACTGGTCCCGTGGGAGGTGTTGGTGCCACCCACGGGGACGTTCGGTGGCAGTTTCGAGTTCTCACCCTCTAACACCATGTTTTTAAGCCTAAGTCTAGAAATATGCAAATTACCGTCGTATTCTAAAACCGGGAGTCCCGCGGTAGCGGGGTCAGTTCCTACGAGTTACATTGGTCCCGTGGGAGGTGTTGGTGTCACCCACGGGGACTTTCGGTGGCCGTTTCGAGTTCTCGCCCTCTAATGCCATGTTTTTAAGCCTAAGTCTAGAAATTTTCAAATTACCGTCGTATTCTCAAATCGGAAGTCCCGCAGCTGCAGGGTCAGTTCTTACGAGTTACATTGGTCCCGTGGGAGGTGTTGGTGCCACCCACGGGGACTTTCGGTGGACGTTTCGAGTTCTCACCCTCTAACGCCATGTTTTTAAGCCTAAGTCTAAAAATATGAAAATTACCATCTTATTCTCAAACCGGGAGTCCCGTGGCTGCGGGTTCAGTTCCTACGAGTTACATTGGTCCCGTGGGAGGTGTTGGTGCCACCCACGAGGACGTTCGGGGGCTGTTTCGAGCTCTCACCCTCTAACGCCATGTTTTACTTAAGTCTAGAAATATCCAAATTACCGTCCTATTCTCAAATCGAGAGTCCCGCGGCTTTGGGGTCAGTTCCTACGAGTTACATTGGTCCCGTGGGAGGTGTTGGTGCCACCCACGGGGACGGTCGGTGGCAGTTTTGAGTTCTCACCCTCTAAATCCATGTGTTTAAGCCTAAGTCTATAAATTTGCAAATTACCGTCGTATTCTCAAACCGGGACTCCCGCGGCTGCGGGGTCAGTTCCTACGAGTTACATTGTTCCCGTGGGAGGTGTTGGTGCCACCCACGGGGACGTTCAATGGCTGTTTCGAGTTCTCACCCTCTAACGCTATGTTTTTAAGCCTAAGTCTAGAAATATGCAAATTACCATCGTATTCCAAAACCGGGAGCCCCGCCCCTGCGGGGTCAGTTCCTACGAGTTACATTGGTCCCGTGGGAGGTGTTGGTGCCACCCACGGGGACGGTCGGTGGCAGTTTTGAGTTCTCACCCTCTAAATCCATGTTTTTAAGCCTAAGTCTATAAATTTGCAAATTACCGTCGTATTCTCAAACCGGGACTCCCGCGGCTGCGGGGTCAGTTCCTACGAGTTACATTGTTCCCGTGGGAGGTGTTGGTGCCACCCACGGGGACGTTCAATGGCAGTTTCGAGTTCTCACCCTCTAACGCCATGTTTTTAAGCCTAAGTCTAGAAATATGCAAATTACCATCGTATTCCAAAACCGGGAGCCCCGCGGCTGCGGGGTCAGTTCCTACGAGTTACATTGGTCCCGTGGGAGGTGTTGGTGCAACCCACGAGGACATTCGGGGGCATTTTCGAGTTCTCACTCTCTAACGCCATGTTTTGCTTAAGTCTAGAAATATGCAAATTACCGTCCTATTCTCAAACCGAGAGTCCCGCGGCTTTGGGGTCAGTTCCAACGAGTTACACTGGTCCCGTGGGAGGTGTTAGTGCCACCCACGGGGACGTTCGGTGGCAGTTTCGAGTTCTCACCCTCTAACGCCATGTTTTTAAGACTAAGTCTAGAAATTTGTAAATTATCGTCGTATTCTTAAATCGGGAGTCTCGCGACTGCGGGGTCAGTTCCTATGAGTTACATTGGTCCCGTGGGAGGTGTTGGTGCCACCCATGGGGACGTTCGGAGCCTGTTTCGGGTTTTCACCCTCTAACGCCATGTTTTTAATCTAAACTCTAGAAATTTGCGAATTAACATCGTATTCTCAAACCGGGATTCCCTCGGCCTTGGGGTCAGTTCCTACGAGTTACATTGGTCCCGTGGGAGGTGTTGGTGCCACCCACGGGGACGTTCGGTGGCAGTTTCGAGTTCTCACCCTCTAACGCCATGTTTTTTAGCCTATGTCTAGAAATTTGCAAATTACCATCGTATTCTCAAACCGGGAGTCCCGCGGTTACGGGGCCAGTTCCTTCGAGTTACATTGGTCCCGTGGGAGGTGTTGGTGCCACCCACGGGGACGTTCGGGGGCTGTTTCTGGTTTTCACCCTCTAACGCCATGTTTTTAAGCCGAAGTCTAGAAATTTGCAAATTACCGTCGTATTCTTTAACCGGGAGTCCCGCGGCTGCGGGGTCAGTTCCTACGAGTTACATTGGTCCCGTGGGAGGTGTTGGTGCCACCCACGGGGTCGTTCGGTGGCAGTTTCGAGTTCCAACCCATAACGCCGTGTTTTTAAGCCTAAGTCTTAAAATTAACAAATTACCATCATATTATCAAACCAGGAGCCCCGCAGCTTCGGAGTCAGTTCCTACGAGTTGCATTGATCCTGTGGGAGGTGTTGGTACACCCACGGGGACGTTCGGCGGCAATTTTGAGTTCTCACCCTCTAACGCCATGTTTTTAAGCCTAAGTATATAAATATGCAAATTACCATCGTATTCTAAAACCGAGAGTCCCGCGGCTGCGGGGTCATTTCCTATGAGTTATATTGGTCCCGTGGGAGGTGTTGGTGCCACCCACGGTGACGTTCGGTGGAAGTTTCAAGTTCTCACCCTCTAACGCCATGTTTTTATTCCCAAGTTTAGCAATTTACAAGTTACCACCGTATTCTAAAACCGGAAGTACCGCGGCAGCGGGGTCAGTTCCTACGAGTTGCATTGGTCCCGTGGGAGGTGTTGGTGCCACACACGGGGATGTTCGGGGGCTGTTTCGGGTTTTCACCCTTTAGCGCCATGTTTTTAAGCCGAAGTCCAGAATTTTGCAACTTACCGTCGTATTCTCAATCCGAGAGTCCCGCGGCTGCGGGGTCAGTTCCTACGAGTTACATTGGTCCCGTTAGAGGTGATGGTGCCACCCATGGGGACGTTCGGGGGCTGTTTCGGGTTTTCACCCTCTAACGCCATATTTTTAAGCCTAAGTCTAGAAATATGCAAATTACCGTCGTATTCTCAAACCGGGTTTCCCACGGCTCCGGGGTCAGTTCGTATGAGTTACATTGGTCCCTTGGGAGGAGTTGGTGCCAGCCACGGGGACGTTTGGTTGAAGTTTCGAGTTCTCACCCTCTAACGCCATGTTTTTAATCCTATGTCTTGAAATTTGCAAATTACCGTCGTATTCTCAAATCGGGAGTCCTGCAGCTGCGGGATCAGTTCCCACGAGTTACATTGGTCACGTGAGAGGTGTTGGTGCCACCCACGGGGACTTTCGGTGGCCGTTTCGAGTTCTCACCCTCTAATGCCATGTTTTTAAGCCTAAGTCTAGAAATATGAAAATTACCATCATATTCTAAAATCGGGAGTCCCGTGGCTGCGGGTTCAGTTCCTACGAGTTACATTGGTCCTGTGGGAGGTGTTGGTGCCACCCACGAGGACATTCGGGGGATGTTTCGAGATCTGACCATCTAATGCCATGTTTTTCTTAAGTCTATAAATATCCAAATTACCGTCGTATTCTCAAACCGGGAGTCCCGCGGCTTCGGGGTCAGTTCCTTCTACTTAAATTGGTCCCGTGGGAGGTGTTGGTGCCACCCACGGGGAGGTTCGGTGGCAGTTTCGAGTTACATTGGTCCCGTGGAAGGTGTTGGTGCCGCCCACAAGGACGTTCGGGGGATGTTTCGAGATCTCACCCTCTAACGCCATGTTTTGCTTAAGTCTAGAAATATGAAAATTACCGTCGTATTCTCAAACCGGGAGTCCCGCGACTTCGGGGTCAGTTCCTACGAGTTACATTGATCCCGTGGGAGGTGTTGGTGTAACCCGCGGGGACGTTCGGTGGCAGTTTCGAGTTCTCACCCTCTAACCCCATGTTTTTAAGCCTAAGTCTAGAAATATGAAAATTACCATCCTATTCTCAAACCGGGAGTCCCGCGACTTGGGGGTCAGCTCCTACGAGTTACACTGGTCTCGTGGGAGGTGTTGGTGCCACCCACGGGGACGTTCGGTTGCAGTTTCGAGTTCTCACCCTCTAACGCCATGTTTTTAAGCCTAAGTATACAAATTTGTAAATTACCGTCGTATTCTCAAACCGGGAGTCTCGCGACTGCGGGGTCAGTTCCTACGAGTTACATTGGTCCTGTGGGAGGTGTTGGTGCCACCCATGGGGACGTTAGGGGAGTGTTTCGGGTTTTCACCCTCTAACTCCATGTTTTTTAGCTTAAGTCTAGAAATATGAAAATTACAGTCGTATTCTCAAACCGGGAGTCCCGCGGCTGCGGGGTCAGTTCCTACGAGTTACATTGATCCCGTGGGAGGTGTTGGTACCACCCACGGCGACGTTCGGTGGAAGTTTTGAGTTCTCACCCTCTAACGCCATGTTTTTAAGCCTTAGTCTAGAAATATGCAAATTACCGTCGTATTCTAAAACCGGGAGTCCCGCGGCTGCGGGGTCATTTCCTACGAGTTATATTGGTCCCGTGGGAGGTGTTGCTGCCACCCACGGTGACGTTCGGTGGAAGTTTCAAGTTCTCACCCTCTAACGCCATGTTTTTATGCCCAAGTCTACAAATTTACAAATTACCGCCGTATTCTGAAACCGGGAGTCCCGCGGCAGCGGGGTCAGTTCCTACGAGTTACATTGGTCACGTGGGAGGTGTTGGTGCCACACACGGGGACGTTCGGGGGCTGTTTCGGATTTTCACCCTTTAACGCCATGTTTTTAAGCCGAAGTCTAGAAATTTGAAAATTACCGTCGTATTCTCAAACCGGGAGTCCCTTGGCTGCGGGGTCAGTTCCTACGAGTTACATTGGTCCCGTGGGAGGTGTTGGTGCCACCCATGGGGACGTTCGGGGGCTGTTTCGGGTTTTCGCCCTCTAACGCCATGTTTTTAAGCCTAAGTCTAGGAATATGCAAATTACCGTCGTATTCTCAAACCGGGTTTCCCACGGCTCGGGGGTCAGTTCCTACGAGTTACATTGGTCCCTTGGGAGGTGTTGGTGCCACCCACGGGGACGTTTGGTTGAAGTTTCGAGTTCTCACCCTCAAACGCCATGTTTTTAAGCCTAAGTCTAGAAATTTGCAAATTACTGTCGTATTCTCAAATCGGGAGTCCCGCAGCTGCGGGGTCAGTTCCTACGAGTTACATTGGTCCAGTGGGAGATGTTGGTGCCACCCACGGGGACTTTCGGTGGCCGTTTCGAGTTCTCACCCTCTAAGGCCATGTTTTTAAGCCTAAGTCTAGAAATCTAAAAATTACCATCGTATTCTCAAATCGGGACTCCCGTGGATGCGGGTTCAGTTCCTACGAGTTACATTGGTCCCGTGGGAGGTGTTGGTGCCACCCACGAGGACGTTCGGGAGATGTTTCGAGATCTGACCATCTAACGCCATGTTTTGCTTAAGTCTAGAAATATCCAAATTACCGTCGTATTCTCAAACCGGGAGTCCCACGGCTTCGGGGTCAATTCCTACTACTTAAATTGGTCCCGTGGGAGGTGTTGGTGCCTCCCACGGGGACGTTCGGTTGCAGTTTCGAGTTACATTGGTCCCGTGGAAGGTGTTGGTGCCGCCCACAAGGACGTTCGGGGGATGTTTCGAGATCTCACCCTCTAACGCCATGTTTTGCTTAAGTCTAGAAATATGAAAATTACCGTCGTATTCTCAAACCGGGAGTCCCGTGGCTTCGGGGTCAGTTCCTACGAGTTACATTGGTCCCGTGGGAGGTGTTGGTGCCACCCACGGGGACGTTCGGTGGCAGTTTCGGGTTCTCACCCTCTAACGCCATATCTTTAAGCCTAAGTCTAGAAATTTGCAAATTTCTGTTGTATTCTCAAACTGGGAGTCCCGCGACTGCGCGGTCAATTCCTACGAGTTACATTGGTCCCGTGGGACGTGTTGGTGCCACCCATGGGGACGTTCGGGGGCTGTTTCGGGTTTTCACCCTCTAACGCCATGTTTTTTAGCCTAAGTCCAGAAATATGTAAATTACCATCGTATTCTCAAACCGGGTGTCCCGCGGTTGTGGGGTCAGTTCCTTCGGGTTTCATTGGTCCCGTGGCAGGTGTTGGTGCCACCCACGGGGACGTTCGGTGGCAGGTTTGAGTTCTCACCCTCTAACGCCATGTTTTTCCCCCCAAGTCTAGAATTTTGTAAATTACCGTTGTATTCTCAAATCGGGAGTCCCGCGGTTGCGGGGTCAGTTCTTACAAGTTACATTGGTCCCGTGAGAGGTGTTGGTGCCACCCACGGGGACGTTCGGTGGTAGTTTCGAGTTCTCACACGCTAACACCATGTTTTTAAGCGTAAGTCTGGAAATATGCAAATTACCGTCGTGTTCTCGAATCGGGAGTCCCGTGGCTACGAGGTCAGTTCCTACGAGTTACATTGGTCCCGGGGAATGTCTTGGTGCCGCCCACGAGGACGTTCGGGGGATGTTTTGAGTTCTCAACCTCTAACACCATGTTTTGCTTAAGTCTAGAAATATGCAAATTACCGTCGTATTCTCAAACCGGGAGTCTCGCAGCTTCGGGGTCAGTTCCTACGAGTTACATTGGTCCCGTGGGAGGTGTTGGTACCACCCACGGGGACGTTCGGTGGAAGTTTCGAGTTCTCACCCTCTAACGCTATATTTTTAAGCCTAAGTCTAGAAATTTTCAAATTACCGTCGTATTCTCAAATCGGGAGTCCCGCAGCTGCGGGGTCAGTTCCTACGAGTTACATTGATCCCGTGGGAGGTGTTGGTGCCACCCACGGGAACTTTCGGTGGCCGTTTCGAGTTCTTACCCTCTAACGCCATGTTTTTAAGCCGAAGTCTAGAAATATGAAAATTTCCATTGTATTCTCAAACCAGGAGTCCCGTGGCAGCGGGTTCAGTTCCTATGAGTTACATTGTACCCGTGGGAGGTGTTGGTGCCACCCACGAGGACATTCGGGGGCGTTTTGAGATCTCACCCTCTAACGCCATGTTTTGCTTAAGTCTAGAAATATCCAAATTACCATCGTATTCTCAAATCGGGAGTCCCGCGGCTCCTACTACTTACATTGGTCCCGTGGGAGGTGTTGGTGCCACCCTGGGGGACGTTCGGTGGCAGTTTCGAGTTACATTGGTCCCGTGGAAGGTGTTGGTGCCGCCCACAAGGACGTTCGGGGGTTGTTTCGAGATCTCACCCTGTAACGCCATGTTTTGCTTAAGTCTAGAAATATTAAAATTACCGTCGTATTCTCAAACCGGGAGTCCCGCGTCTTCGGGGTCAGTTCCTACGAGTTACATTGGTCCCGTGGGAGGTGTTGGTGCTACCCACAGGGACGGTCGGTGGAAGTTTCGAGTTCGCACCCTCTAACGCCATGTTTTTAAGCCTAAGTCTATAAATTTGCAAATTACCGTCGTATTCCCAAACTGGGAGTCCCGCGGCTGCGGGGTCAGTTCCTACGAGTTACATTGGTCCCGTGGGAGTTGTTGGTGCCACCCACGAGGACGTTCGGTGGCAGTTTCGAGTTCTCACCCTCTAACACCATGTTTTTAAACCTAAGTCTAGAAATATGCAAATTACCGTCGTATTCCAAAACCGGGAGCCCCGCGGTTGCGGGGTCAGTTCCAACGAGTTCCATGGGTCCCGTGGGAGGTGTTGGTGCCACCCACGAGGACATTCGGTGGCAGTTTCGAGTTCTCACCCTCTAACGCCATGTTTTACTAAAGTCTAGAAATATGCAAATTACCGTCCTAATCTCAAACCGGGAGTCCCGCGATTTTGGGGTCAGTTCCTACGAGTTACACTGGTCCCGTGCGAGGTGTTGGTAACACCCACGGGGACGTTCGGTGGCAGTTTCTAGTTCTCACCCTCTAACACCATGTTTTTAAGCCTAAGTCTAGAAATATGCAAATTACCGTCGTATTCTGAAACCGGGAGTCCCGCAGCTGCGGGGTCAGTTCCTACGAGTTACATTGGTCCCGTGGGAGGTGTTGGTGCCACCCACGGGGACGTTCGGGGGCTGTTTCGAGATCTCACCCTCTAACGTCATGTTTTTCTTAAGTCTAAAAATATCCAAATTACCGTCGTATTCTCAAACCGGGTGTCTCGTGGCTCCTACTACTTACATTGGTCCCGTGGGAGTTGTTGGTGCCACCCACGGGGACGTACGGTGGAAGTTTCGAGTTCTCACCCTCTAACGCCATGTTTTTAAACCTAAGTCTAGAAATATGCAAATTACCGTCGTATTCCAAAACCGGGAGCCCCGCGACTGCGGGGTCAGTTCCAACGAGTTACATTGGTCCCGTGGGAGGTGTTGGTGCCACCCACGAGGACATTCGGTGGCAGTTTCGAGTTCTCACCCTCTCACGCCATGTTTTGCTAAAGTCTAGAAATATGTAAATTTCCGTCCTAATCTCAAACCGGGAGTCCCGCGGCTTTGGGGTCAGTTCCTACGAGTTACATTGGTCCCGTGGGAGGTGTTGGTGCCACCCACGGGGACGTTCGGTGGCAGTTTTGAGTTCTCACCCTCTAACGCAATGTTTTTTAGCCTAAGTCTAGAAATCTGTAAATTACCGTCTTATTCTCAAACCAGGAGTCTCGCGAGTGCGGGGTCAGTTCCTACGAGTTACATTGGTCCCGTGGGAGGTGTTGGTGCCACCCACGGGGACGTTCGGGGGTTATTTCAGGTTTTCACCCTCTAACGCCATGTTTTTAAGCCTAAGTCTAGAAATATGCAAATTACCATCGTATTCTCAAACCGGGTGTCTCGCGGCTGCGGGGTCAGTTCCTTCGAGTTTCATTGGTCCCGTGGGAGGTGTTGGTGCCACCCACGGGGACGTTCGGTGGCAGGTTCCAGTTCTCACCCTCGAACGCCATGTTTTTAAGCCCAAGTCTTGAAATTTGTAAATTACCATTGCATTCTGAAACCGGGAGTCCCGCGGCTGCGGGGTGAGTTCCTACGAGTTACATTGGTCCCGTGGGAGGTGTTGGTGCCACCCACGGGGACGTTCGGTGGCAGTTTCGAGTTCTCACCCTATAACGCCATGTTTTTAAGCCTAATTCTTGAAATATGCAAATTAACGTCGTATTCTCAAACCGGGAGTCCCGCGGCTGCGGGGTCAGTTCCTACGAGTTACATTGGTCCCGTGGGATGTGTTGGTGCCGCCCACGAGGACGTTCGGGGGCTGTTTTGAGATCTCACCCTCTAACGCCATGTTTTGCTTAAGTCTAGAAATTAACAAATTACCGTCGTATTCTCAAACCAGGAGTCCCGCAGCTTCGTGGTCAGTTCCTACGAGTTACATTGATCCCGTGGGAGGTGCTGGTACCACCCACGAGGACGTTCAGTGGCAGTTTTGAGTTCTCACCCTCTAACGCCATGTTTTTAATCCTAAGTCTAGAAATATGCAAATTACCGTCGTATTCTAAAACCGGGAGTCCCGCGGCTGCGGGGTCATTTCCTACGAGTTATAATGGTCCCGTGGGAGGTGTTGGTGCGTTTCAAGTTCTCACCCTCTAACGCCATGTTTTTATGCCCAAGTCCAGAAATTTACAAATTACCGCCATATTCTGAAGCCGGGAGTCCCGCGGCTATGGGGTTAGGTCCTACGAGTTACATTGGTCCCGTGGGAGGTGTTGGTGCCACCCATGGGGCCGTTCGGGGGCTGTTTCGGGTTTTCACCCTCTAACGCCATGTTTTTTAATCCGAAGTCTAGAAATTTGCACATTACCGTCGTATTCTCAATCCGGAAGTCCCGCGGCTGCGGGGTCAGTTCCTACGAGTTACAATGGTCCCGTGGAAGGTGTTGGTGCCACCCAGGGGGACGTTCGGGGGCTTTTTCGGTTTTCACCCTCTAACCCCATGTTTTTAAGCCTAAGTCTAAAAATATGCAAATTACTGTCGTATTCTCAAACCGGGTTTCCCACGACTCCGGGGTCAGTTCCTTCGAGTTACATTGGTCCCTTGGGAGGTATTGGCGCCACCCACGGGGACGTTCGGTTGAAGTTTCGAGTTCTCACCCTCTAACGCCATGTTTTTAAACCTAAGTCTAGAAATTTGCAAATTACCGTCGTATTCTCAAATCGGGAGTCCCTCAGCTGCGGGGTCAGTTCCTACGAGTTACATTGGTCCCGTGGGAGGTGTTGGTGCCACCCACGGGGACTTTCGGTGGCCGTTTCGAGTTCTCACCCTCTAACGCCATGTTTTTAAGCCTAAGTCTAAAAATATGAAAATTACCATCGTATTCTCAAACTGGGAGTCCCGTGGCTGCGGGTTCAGTTCCTACGAGTTACATTGGTCCCGTGGGAGGTGTTGGTGCCACCCACGAGGACGTTCGGGGGCTGTTTCGAGCTCTCACCCTCTAACGCCATGTTTTGCTTAAGTCTAGAAATATCCAAATTACCGTCGTATTCTCAAACCGAGAGTCCCGCGGCTCCTACTACTTACATTGGTCCCGTGGGAGTTGTTGGTGCCATCCACGGGGACGTTCGGTGGCAGTTTCGAGTTACATTGGTCCCGTGGAAGGTGTTGGTGCCGCCCACAAGGACGTTCGGGGGCTGTTTCCAGATCTCACCCTCTAACGCCATGTTTTGCTTAAGTCTAGAAATATGCAAATTACTGTCGTATTCTCAAACCGGGAGTCCCGGGGCTGCGGGGTCAGTTCCTACGAGTTACATTGGTCCCGTGGGAGGTGTTGGTGCCACCCACGGGGACGTTCGATTAAAGTTTCGAGTTCTCACACTCTAACGCCATGTTTTTAAGCCTAAGTCTAGAAATTTGCAAATTACCGTTGTATTCTCAAATCGGGAGTCCCGCAGCTGCGGGGTCAGTTCCTACGAGTTACATTGGTCCCGTGGGAGGTGTTGGTGCCACCCACGAGGACTTTCGGTGGCCGTTTCGAGTTCTCGCCCTCTACCGCCATGTTTTTAAGCCTAAGTCTAAAATATGAAAATTACCATCGTATTCTCAAACTGGGAGTCCCGTGGCTGCGGGTTCAGTTCCTACGAGTCACATTGGTCCCGTGGGAGGTGTTGGTGCCACCCACGAGGACGTTCGGGGGCTGTTTCGTAATCTCACCCTCTAACGCCATGTTTTGTTTAAGTCTAGAAATATCCAAATTACCGTCGTATTCTCAAACCGGGAGTCCCGTGGCTCCTACTACTTACATTGGTCCCGTGGGAGGTGTTGGTGCCATCCACGGGGACGTTCGGTGGCAGTTTCGAGTTACATTGGTCCCGTGGAAGGTGTTGGTGCCGCCCACAAGGACGTTCGGAGGCTGTTTCGAGATCTCACCCTCTAACGCTATGTTTTGCTTAAAACTAGAAATATGAAAATTACCATCGTATTTTAAAACCGGATTCCCGCGGCTTTGGAGTCAGTTCCTACGAGTTACATTGGTCCCGTGGGAGGTGTTGGTGCCACCCACGGGGACGGTCGGTGGCAGTTTCGAGTTCTCACCGTCTAACGCCATGTTTTTAAGCCTAAGTCTATAAATTTACAAATTACCGTCGTATTCTCAAACCGAGAGTCCCGCGGCTGCGGGGTCAGTTCCTACGAGTTACATTGGTCCCGTGGGAGGTGTTGGTGCCACCCACGAGGACATTCGGTGGCATTTTTGAGTTCTCAACCTCTAATGCCATGTTTTGCTTAAGTCTAGAAATATGCAAATTACCGTCCTATTCTCAAACCGAGAGTCCCGCGGCTTTGGGGTCTGTTCCTACGAGTTACATTGGTCCCGTGGGAGGTGTTGGTGCCACCCACGGGGACGTTCGGTGGCAGTTTCGTGTTCTCACCCTCTAACACCATGTTTTTAAGCCTAAGTCTAGAAATATGCAAATTACCGTCGTATTCTAAAACCGGGAGTCCCACTGCTTCGGGGTCAGTTCCTACGAGTTACATTATTCCCGTGGGAGGTGTTGGTACCTCCCACGGGGACGTTTGGGGGCTGTTTCGGGTTTTCACCCTCTAACGCATTGTTTTTAAGCCGAAGTCTAGAAATTTGCAAATTACCGTCGTATTCTCAATCCGGGAGTCCCACGGCTGCGGGGTTAGTTCCTACGAGTTATATAGGTCCCGTGGTAGGTGTTGGTGACACCCATGCGGACGTTCGGGGGCTGTTTCAGGTTTTCACCCTCTAACGCCATGTTTTTAAGCCTAAGTCTAGAAATATGCAAATTACCGTCGTATTCCAAAACCGGGAGCCCCGCGGCTGCGGGGTCAGTTCCTACGAGTTACATTGGTCCCATGGGAGGTGTTGGTGCCACCCACGAGGACATTCGGTGGCATTTTTGAGTTCTCACCCTTTAACGCCATGTTTTGCTTAAGTCTAGAAATATGCAAATTACCGTCCTATTCTCAAACCGAGAGTCCCGCGGCTTTGGGGTCAGTTCCTACGAGTTACATTGGTCCCGTGGGAGGTGTTGGTGCCACCCACGGGGACGTTCGGTGGAAGTTTCGAGTTCTCACCCTCTAACACCATGTTTTTAAGCCTAAGTCTAGAAATATGCAAATTACCGTCGTATTCTAAAACCGGGAGTCCCACGGCTTCGGGGTCAGTTCCTACGAGTTACATTATTCCCGTGGGAGGTGTTGGTACCTCCCACGGGGACGTTTGGGGGCTGTTTCGGGTTTTCACCCTCTAACGCATTGTTTTAAAGCCGAAGTCTAGAAATTTGCAAATTACCGTCGTATTCTCAATCCGGGAGTCCCGCGGCTGCGGGGTTAGTTCCTACGAGTTATATAGGTCCCGTGGTAGGTGTTGGTGACACCCATGCGGACGTTCGGGGGCTGTTTCAGATTTTCACCCTCTAACGCCATGTTTTTAAGCCTAAGTCTAGAAATATGCAAATTACCGTCGTATTCCAAAACCGGGAGCCCCGCGGCTGCGGGGTCAGTTCCTACGAGTTACATTGGTCCCATGGGAGGTGTTGGTGCCACCCACGAGGACATTTGGTGGCATTTTTGAGTTCTCACCCTTTAACGCCAGGTTTTGCTTAAGTCTAAAAATATGCAAATTACCGTCCTATTCTCAAACCGAGAGTCTCGCGGCTTTGGGGTCAGTTCCTACGAGTTACATTGGTCCCGTGGGAGGTGTTGGTGCCACCCACGGGGACGTTCGGTGGCAGTTTCGAGTTCTCACCCTCTAACATCATGTTTTTAAGCCTAAGTCTAGAAATATGCAAATTACCGTCGTATTCTAAAACCGGGAGTCCCGCGGCTTCGGGGTCAGTTCCTACGAGTTACATTATTCCCGTGGGAGGTGTTGGTACCTCCCACGGGGACGTTTGGGGGCTGTTTCGGGTTTTCACCCTCTAACGCATTATTTTTAAGCCGAAGTCTAGAAATTTGCAAATTACCGTCGGATTCTCAAATCGGGAGTCCCTCAGCTGCGGGGTCAGTTCCTACGAGTTACATTGGTCCCGTGGGAGGTGTTGGTGCCACCCACGGGGACTTTCGGTGGCCGTTTCGAGTTCTCACCCTCTAACGCCATGTTTTTAAGCCTAAGTCTAAAAATATGAAAATTACCATCGTATTCTCAAACTGGGAGTCCCGTGGCTGCGGGTTCAGTTCCTACGAGTTACATTGGTCCCGTGGGAGGTGTTGGTGCCACCCACGAGGACGTTCGGGGGCTGTTTCGAGCTCTCACCCTCTAACGCCATGTTTTTCTTAAGTCTAGAAATATCCAAATTACCGTCGTATTCTCAACCCGGGAGTCCCGCGGCTCCTACTACTTACATTGGTCCCGTGGGAGTTGTTGGTGCCATCCACGGGGACGTTCGGTGGCAGTTTCGAGTTACATTGGTCCCGTGGAAGGTGTTGGTGCCGCCCACAAGGACGTTCGGGGGCTGTTTCCAGATCTCACCCTCTAACGCCATGTTTTGCTTAAGTCTAGAAATATACAAATTACTGTCGTATTCTCAAACCGGGAGTCCTGGGGCTGCGGGGTCAGTTCCTACGAGTTACATTAGTCCCGTGGAAGGTGTTGGTGCCACCCACGGGGACGTTCGGTTGAAGTTTCGAGTTCTCACCCTCTAACGCCATGTTTTTAAGCCTAAGTCTAGAAATTTGCAAATTACCGTCGTATTCTCAAATCGGGAGTCCCGCAGCTGCGGGGTCAGTTCCTACGAGTTACATTGGTCCCGTGGGAGGTGTTGGTGCCACCCACGAGGACTTTCGATGGCCGTTTTGAGTTCTCGCATTCTAACGCCATGTTTTTAAGCCTAAGTCTAAAAATATGAAAATTACCATCGTATTCTCAAACCGGGAGTCCCGTGGCTGCGGGTTCAGTTCCTACGAGTTACATTGGTCCCGTGGGAGGTGTTGGTGCCACCCACGAGGATGTTCGGGGGCTGTTTCGTAATCTCACCCTCTAACGCCATGTTTTGTTTAAGTCTAGAAATATCCAAATTACCGTCGTATTCTCAAACCGGGAGTCCCGCGACTCCTACTACTTACATTGGTCCCGTGGGAGGTGTTGGTGCCATCCACGGGGACGTTCGGTGGCAGTTTCGAGTTACATTGGTCCCGTGGAAGGTGTTGGTGCCGCCCACAAGGACGTTCGGAGGCTGTTTCGAGATCTCACCCTCTAACGCTATGTTTTGCTTAAAAGTAGAAATATGAAAATTACCGTCGTATTTTCAAACCGGGATTCCCGCGGCTTCGGAGTCAGTTCCTACGAGTTACATTGGTCCCGTGGGAGGTGTTGGTGCCACCCACGGGGACGGTCGGTGGCAGTTTCGAGTTCTCACCCTCTAACGCCATGTTTTTAAGCCTAAGTCTATAAATTTACAAATTACCGTCGTATTCTCAAACCGGGAGTCCCGCGGCTGCGGGGTCAGTTCCTACGAGTTACATTGGTCCCGTGGTTGGTGTTGGTGCCACCCACGAGGACATTCGGTGGCATTTTTGAGTTCTCACCCTCTAACGCCATGTTTTGCTTAAGTCTAGAAATATGCAAATTACCGTCCTATTCTCAAACCGAGAGTCCCGCGGCTTTGGGGTCTGTTCCTACGAGTTACATTGGTCCCGTGGGAGGTGTTGGTGCCACCCACGGTGACGTTCGGTGGCAGTTTCGAGTTCTCACCCTCTAACACCATGTTTTTAAGCCTAAGTCTAGAAATATGCAAATTACCGTCGTATTCTAAAACCGGGAGTCCCACGGCTTCGGGGTCAGTTCCTACGAGTTACATTATTCCCGTGGGAGGTGTTGGTACCTCCCACGGGGACGTTTGGGGGCTGTTTCGGGTTTTCACCCTCTAACGCATTGTTTTTAAGCCGAAGTCTAGAAATTTGCAAATTACCGTCGTATTCTCAATCCGGGAGTCCCGCGGCTGCGGGGTTAGTTCCTACGAGTTATATAGGTCCCGTGGTAGGTGTTGGTGACACCCATGCGGACGTTCGGGGGCTGTTTCAGGTTTTCACCCTCTAACTCCATGTTTTTAAGCCTAAGTCTAGAAATATGCAAATTACCGTCGTATTCCAAAACCGGGAGCCCCGCGGCTGCGGGGTCAGTTCCTACGAGTTACATTGGTCCCATGGGAGGTGTTGGTGCCACCCACGAGGACATTTGGTGGCATTTTTGAGTTCTCACCCTTTAACGCCATGTTTTGCTTAAGTCTAGAAATATGCAAATTACCGTCCTATTCTCAAACCGAGAGTCCCGCGGCTTTGGGGTCAGTTCCTACGAGTTACATTGGTCCCGTGGGAGGTGTTGGTGCCACCCACGGGGACGTTCGGTGGCAGTTTCGAGTTCTCACCCTCTAACACCATGTTTTTAAGCCTAAGTCTAGAAATATGCAAATTACCGTCGTATTCTAAAACCGGGAGTCCCACGGCTTCGGGGTCAGTTCCTACGAGTTACATTATTCCCGTGGGAGGTGTTGGTACCTCCCACGGGGACGTTTGGGGGCTGTTTCGGGTTTTCACCCTCTAACGCATTGTTTTAAAGCCGAAGTCTAGAAATTTGCAAATTACCGTCGTATTCTCAATCCGGGAGTCCCGCGGCTGCGGGGTTAGTTCCTACGAGTTATATAGGTCCCGTGGTAGGTGTTGGTGACACCCATGCGGACGTTCGGGGGCTGTTTCAGGTTTTCACCCTCTAACGCCATGTTTTTAAGCCTAAGTCTAGAAATATGCAAATTACCGTCGTATTCCAAAGCCGGGAGCCCCGCGGCTGCGGGGTCAGTTCCTACGAGTTACATTGGTCCCATGGGAGGTGTTGGTGCCACCCACGAGGACATTTGGTGGCATTTTTGAGTTCTCACCCTTTAACGCCATGTTTTGCTTAAGTCTAGAAGTATGCAAATTACCGTCCTATTCTCAAACCGAGAGTCCCGCGGCTTTGGGGTCAGTTCCTACGAGTTACATTGGTCCCGTGGGAGGTGTTGGTGCCACCCACGGGGACGTTCGGTGGCAGTTTCGAGTTCTCACCCTCTAACATCATGTTTTTAAGCCTAAGTCTAGAAATATGCAAATTACCATCGTATTCTAAAACCGGGAGTCCCGCGGCTTCGGGGTCAGTTCCTACGAGTTACATTATTCCCGTGGGAGGTGTTGGTACCTCCCACGGGGACGTTTGGGGGCTGTTTCGGGTTTTCACCCTCTAACGCATTATTTTTAAGCCGAAGTCTAGAAATTTGCAAATTACCGTCGGATTCTCAAATCGGGAGTCCCTCAGCTGCGGGGTCAGTTCCTACGAGTTACATTGGTCCCGTGGGAGGTGTTGGTGCCACCCACGGGGACTTTCGGTGGCCGTTTCGAGTTTTCACCCTCTAACGCCATGTTTTTAAGCCTAAGTCTAAAAATATGAAAATTACCATCGTATTCTCAAACTGGGAGTCCCGTGGCTGCGGGTTCAGTTCCTACGAGTTACATTGGTCCCGTGGGAGGTGTTGGTGCCACCCACGAGGACGTTCGGGGGCTGTTTCGAGCTCTCACCCTCTAACGCCATGTTTTTCTTAAGTCTAGAAATATCCAAATTACCGTCGTATTCTCAACCCGGGAGTCCCGCGGCTCCTACTACTTACATTGGTCCCGTGGGAGTTGTTGGTGCCATCCACGAGGACGTTCGGTGGCAGTTTCGAGTTACATTGGTCCCGTGGAAGGTGTTGGTGCCGCCCACAAGGACGTTCGGGGGCTGTTTCCAGATCTCACCCTCTAACGCCATGTTTTGCTTAAGTCTAGAAATATACAAATTACTGTCGTATTCTCAAACCGGGAGTCCTGGGGCTGCGGGGTCAGTTCCTACGAGTTACATTAGTCCCGTGGAAGGTGTTGGTGCCACCCACGGGGACGTTCGGTTGAAGTTTCGAGTTCTCACCCTCTAACGCCATGTTTTTAAGCCTAAGTCTAGAAATTTGCAAATTACCGTCGTATTCTCAAATCGGGAGTCCCGCAGCTGCGGGGTCAGTTCCTACGAGTTACATTGGTCCCGTGGGAGGTGTTGGTGCCACCCACGAGGACTTTCGATGGCCGTTTTGAGTTCTCGCATTCTAACGCCATGTTTTTAAGCCTAAGTCTAAAAATATGAAAATTACCATCGTATTCTCAAACCGGGAGTCCCGTGGCTGCGGGTTCAGTTCCTACGAGTTACATTGGTCCCGTGGGAGGTGTTGGTGCCACCCACGAGGATGTTCGGGGGCTGTTTCGTAATCTCACCCTCTAACGCCATGTTTTGTTTAAGTCTAGAAATATCCAAATTACCGTCGTATTCTCAAACCGGGAGTCCCGCGACTCCTACTACTTACATTGGTCCCGTGGGAGGTGTTGGTGCCATCCACGGGGACGTTCGGTGGCAGTTTCGAGTTACATTGGTCCCGTGGAAGGTGTTGGTGCCGCCCACAAGGACGTTCGGAGGCTGTTTCGAGATCTCACCCTCTAACGCTATGTTTTGCTTAAAAGTAGAAATATGAAAATTACCGTCGTATTTTCAAACCGGGATTCCCGCGGCTTCGGAGTCAGTTCCTACGAGTTACATTGGTCCCGTGGGAGGTGTTGGTGCCACCCACGGGGACGGTCGGTGGCAGTTTCGAGTTCTCACCCTCTAACGCCATGTTTTTAAGCCTAAGTCTATAAATTTACAAATTACCGTCGTATTCTCAAACCGGGAGTCCCGCGGCTGCGGGGTCAGTTCCTACGAGTTACATTGGTCCCGTGGTTGGTGTTGGTGCCACCCACGAGGACATTCGGTGGCATTTTTGAGTTCTCACCCTCTAACGCCATGTTTTGCTTAAGTCTAGAAATATGCAAATTACCGTCCTATTCTCAAACCGAGAGTCCCGCGGCTTTGGGGTCTGTTCCTACGAGTTACATTGGTCCCGTGGGAGGTGTTGGTGCCACCCACGGGGACGTTCGGTGGCAGTTTCGAGTTCTCACCCTCTAACACCATGTTTTTAAGCCTAAGTCTAGAAATATGCAAATTACCGTCGTATTCTAAAACCATGAGTCCCACGGCTTCGGGGTCAGTTCCTACGAGTTACATTATTCCCGTGGGAGGTGTTGGTACCTCCCACGGGGACGTTTGGGGGCTGTTTCGGGTTTTCACCCTCTAACGCATTGTTTTTAAGCCGAAGTCTAGAAATTTGCAAATTACCGTCGTATTCTCAATCCGGGAGTCCCGCGGCTGCGGGGTTAGTTCCTACGAGTTATATAGGTCCCGTGGTAGGTGTTGGTGACACCCATGCGGACGTTCGGGGGCTGTTTCAGGTTTTCACCCTCTAACGCCATGTTTTTAAGCCTAAGTCTAGAAATATGCAAATTACCGTCGTATTCCAAAACCGGGAGCCCCGCGGCTGCGGGGTCAGTTCCTACGAGTTACATTGGTCCCATGGGAGGTGTTGGTGCCACCCACGAGGACATTTGGTGGCATTTTTGAGTTCTCACCCTTTAACGCCATGTTTTGCTTAAGTCTAGAAATATGCAAATTACCGTCCTATTCTCAAAACCGAGAGTCTCGCGGCTTTGGGGTCAGTTCCTACGAGTTACATTGGTCCCGTGGGAGGTGTTGGTGCCACCCACGGGGACGTTCGGTGGCAGTTTCGAGTTCTCACCCTCTAACATCATGTTTTTAAGCCTAAGTCTAGAAATATGCAAATTACCGTCGTATTCTAAAACCGGGAGTCCCGCGGCTTCGGGGTCAGTTCCTACGAGTTACATTATTCCCGTGGGAGGTGTTGGTACCTCCCACGGGGACGTTTGGGGGCTGTTTCGGGTTTTCACCCTCTAACGCATTATTTTTAAGCCGAAGTCTAGAAATTTGCAAATTACCGTCGGATTCTCAAATCGGGAGTCCCTCAGCTGCGGGGTCAGTTCCTACGAGTTACATTGGTCCCGTGGGAGGAGTTGGTGCCACCCACGGGGACGTTCGGTGGATGTTTCGAGTTCTCACCCTCTAACGCCATGTTTTTAAGAGTAAGTCTAGAAATTTTCAAATTACCGTCGTATTCTCAAATCGGGAGTCCCACAGCTGCGGGGTCAGTTCCTACGAGTTACATTGGTCCCGTGGGAGGTGTTGGTGCCACCCACGAGGACATTCGGTGGCATTTTTGAGTTCTCAACCTCTAATGCCATGTTTTGCTTAAGTCTAGAAATATGCAAATTACCGTCCTATTCTCAAACCGAGAGTCCCGCGGCTTTGGGGTCTGTTCCTACGAGTTACATTGGTCCCGTGGGAGGTGTTGGTGCCACCCACGGGGACGTTCGGTGGCAGTTTCGAGTTCTCACCCTCTAACACCATGTTTTTAAGCCTAAGTCTAGAAATATGCAAATTACCGTCGTATTCTAAAACCGGGAGTCCCACGGCTTCGGGGTCAGTTCCTACGAGTTACATTATTCCCGTGGGAGGTGTTGGTACCTCCCACGGGGACGTTTGGGGGCTGTTTCGGGTTTTCACCCTCTAACGCATTGTTTTTAAGCCGAAGTCTAGAAATTTGCAAATTACCGTCGTATTCTCAATCCGGGAGTCCCGCGGCTGCGGGGTTAGTTCCTACGAGTTATATAGGTCCCGTGGTAGGTGTTGGTGACACCCATGCGGACGTTCGGGGGCTGTTTCAGGTTTTCACCCTCTAACGCCATGTTTTTAAGCCTAAGTCTAGAAATATGCAAATTACCGTCGTATTCCAAAACCGGGAGCCCCGCGGCTGCGGGGTCAGTTCCTACGAGTTACATTGGTCCCATGGGAGGTGTTGGTGCCACCCACGAGGACATTTGGTGGCATTTTTGAGTTCTCACCCTTTAACGCCATGTTTTGCTTAAGTCTAGAAATATGCTAATTACCGTCCTATTCTCAAACCGGGATTCCCGCGGCTGCGGGGTCAGTTCCTACGAGTTATACTGGTCCCGTGGGAGGTGTTGGTGCCACCCACGGGGACGTTCGGTGGCAGTTTCGAGTTCTCACCCTCTAACACCATGTTTTTAAGCCTAAGTCTAGAAATATGCAAATTACCGTCGTATTCTAAAACCGGGAGTCCCACGGCTTCGGGGTCAGTTCCTACGAGTTACATTATTCCCGTGGGAGGTGTTGGTACCTCCCACGGGGACGTTTGGGGGCTGTTTCGGGTTTTCACCCTCTAACGCATTGTTTTTAAGCCGAAGTCTAGAAATTTGCAAATTACCGTCGTATTCTCAATCCGGGAGTCCCGCGGCTGCGGGGTTAGTTCCTACGAGTTATATAGGTCCCGTGGTAGGTGTTGGTGACACCCATGCGGACGTTCGGGGGCTGTTTCAGGTTTTCACCCTCTAACGCCATGTTTTTAAGCCTAAGTCTAGAAATATGCAAATTACCGTCGTATTCCAAAACCGGGAGCCCCGCGGCTGCGGGGTCAGTTCCTACGAGTTACATTGGTCCCATGGGAGGTGTTGGTGCCACCCACGAGGACATTTGGTGGCATTTTTGAGTTCTCACCCTTTAACGCCATGTTTTGCTTAAGTCTAGAAATATGCAAATTACCGTCCTATTCTCAAACCGAGAGTCCCGCGGCTTTGGGGTCAGTTCCTACGAGTTACATTGGTCCCGTGGGAGGTGTTGGTGCCACCCACGGGGACGTTCGGTGGCAGTTTCGAGTTCTCACCCTCTAACATCATGTTTTTAAGCCTAAGTCTAGAAATATGCAAATTACCGTCGTATTCTAAAATCGGGAGTCCCGTGTCTTCGGGGTCAGTTCCTACGAGTTACATTATTCCCGTGGGAGGTGTTGGTACCTCCCATGGGGACGTTTGGGGGCTGTTTCGGGTTTTCACCCTCTAACGCATTGTTTTTAAGCCGAAGTCTAGAAATTTGCAAATTACCGTCGGATTCTCAAATCGGGAGTCCCTCAGCTGCGGGGTCAGTTCCTACGAGTTACATTGGTCCCGTGGGAGGTGTTGGTGCCACCCACGGGGACTTTCGGTGGCCGTTTCGAGTTCTCACCCTCTAACGCCATGTTTTTAAGCCTAAGTCTAAAAATATGAAAATTACCATCGTATTCTCAAACTGGGAGTCCCGTGGCTGCGGGTTCAGTTCCTACGAGTTACATTGGTCCCGTGGGAGGTGTTGGTGCCACCCACGAGGACGTTCGGGGGCTGTTTCGAGCTCTCACCCTCTAACGCCATGTTTTTCTTAAGTCTAGAAATATCCAAATTACCGTCGTATTCTCAACCCGGGAGTCCCGCGGCTCCTACTACTTACATTGGTCCCGTGGGAGTTGTTGGTGCCATCCACGGGGACGTTCGGTGGCAGTTTCGAGTTACATTGGTCCCGTGGAAGGTGTTGGTGCCGCCCACAAGGACGTTCGGGGGCTGTTTCCAGATCTCACCCTCTAACGCCATGTTTTGTTTAAGTCTAGAAATATACAAATTACTGTCGTATTCTCAAACCGGGAGTCCTGGGGCTGCGGGGTCAGTTCCTACGAGTTACATTAGTCCCGTGGGAGGTGTTGGTGCCACCCACGGGGACGTTCGGTTGAAGTTTCGAGTTCTCACCCTCTAACGCCATGTTTTTAAGCCTAAGTCTAGAAATTTGCAAATTACCGTCGTATTCTCAAATCGGGACTCCCGCAGCTGCGGGGTCAGTTCCTACGAGTTACATTGGTCCCGTGGGAGGGTGTTGGTGCCACCCACGAGGACTTTCGATGGCCGTTTTGAGTTCTCGCCCTCTAACGCCATGTTTTTAAGCCTAAGTCTAAAAATATGAAAATTACCATCGTATTCTCAAACCGGGAGTCCCGTGGCTGCGGGTTCAGTTCCTACGAGTTACATTGGTCCCGTGGGAGGTGTTGGTGCCACCCACGAGGATGTTCGGGGGCTGTTTCGTAATCTCACCCTCTAACGCCATGTTTTGTTTAAGTCTAGAAATATCCAAATTACCGTCGTATTCTCAAACCGGGAGTCCCGCGGCTCCTACTACTTACATTGGTCCCGTGGGAGGTGTTGGTGCCATCCACGGGGACGTTCGGTGGCAGTTTCGAGTTACATTGGTCCCGTGGAAGGTGTTGGTGCCGCCCACAAGGACGTTCGGAGGCTGTTTCGAGATCTCACCCTCTAACGCTATGTTTTGCTTAAAAGTAGAAATATGAAAATTACCGTCGTATTTTCAAACCGGGATTCCCGCGGCTTCGGAGTCAGTTCCTACGAGTTACATTGGTCCCGTGGGAGGTGTTGGTGCCACCCACGGGGACGGTCGGTGGCAGTTTCGAGTTCTCACCCTCTAACGCCACGTTTTTAAGCCTAAGTCTATAAATTTACAAATTACCGTCGTATTCTCAAACCGGGAGTCCCGCGGCTGCGGGGTCAGTTCCTACGAGTTACATTGGTCCCGTGGGAGGTGTTGGTGCCACCCACGAGGACATTCGGTGGCATTTTTGAGTTCTCACCCTCTAACGCCATGTTTTGCTTAAGTCTAGAAATATGCAAATTACCGTCCTATTCTCAAACCGAGAGTCCCGCGACTTTGGGTTCAGTTCCTACGAGTTACATTGGTCCCGTGGGAGGTGTTGGTGCCACCCACGGGGACGTTCGGTGGCAGTTTCGAGTTCTCACCCTCTAACACCGTGTTTTTAAGCCTAAGTCTAGAAATATACAAATTACCGTCGTATTCTAAAACCGGGAGTCCCGCGGCTTCGGAGTCAGTTCCTACGAGTTACATTATTCCCGTGGGAGGTGTTGGTACCTCCCACGGGGACGTTTGGGGGCTGTTTCGGGTTTTCACCCTCTAACGCATTGTTTTTTAGCCGAAGTTTAGAAATTTGCAAATTACCGTCGTATTCTCAATCCGGGAGTCCCGCGGCTGCGGGGTTACTTCCTACGAGTTATATAGGTCCCGTGGGAGGTGTTGGTGACACCCATGCGGACGTTCGGGGGCTGTTTTAGGTTTTCACCCTCTAGCACCATGTTTTTAAGCCTAAGTCTAGAAATATGCAAGTTACCGTCGTATTCCAAAATCGGGAGCCCCGCGACTGCGGGGTCAGTTCCTATGAGTTACATTGGTCCCGTGGGAGGTGTTGGTGCCACCCACGAGGACATTCGGTGGCATTTTTGAGTTCTCACCCTCTAACGCCATGTTTTGCTTAAGTCTAGAAATATGCAAATTACCGTCCTATTCTCAAACCGAGTGTCCCGCGGCTTTGGGGTCAGTTGCTACGAGTTACATTGGTCCCGTGGGAGCTGTTGGTGCCATCCACGGGGACGTTCGGTGGCAGTTTCGAGTTCTCACCCTCTAACACCATGTTTTAAGCCTAAGTCTAGAAATATGCAAATTACTGTCGTATTCTAAAACCGGAGTCCTGCGGCATCGGGGTCTGTTCCTACG